>CM062214.1:5397500-5785000 GCA_031216445.1 Lateolabrax maculatus
TTGTACAGATAGCCACTGCAAATTGTGTGAGCTGCATTCTTGCACAAAAAAGAGGTTTGTCCCAAAGAAAAGAAATCAAATTTGTACCTTTTTGTATGTTTTCTTTAAAAAAAAAAAGAATAGCTTCTAAACTTTGGGAAATTGTTTATTGATAGTAGCATATAGACTATATTTTAATTCCAGGAACACTATCTAAAATTTATGTTAATAAGAAAGTATAAGTGAAATTGAAAAATTCAGGTACATTTTTGTGCAACGGGGGACTCTTCATCAAGATTGAATAAAAAAAAGTCAGCATGTTAAAGATATAATCCTTAAGATTTCAGTCCTGGCTGATTGTGCGATTGCTGTCAGCATTAACCCTGCTGACAAACACATTAAGTCTCCTGTGACTGCTTCACAATAAAAGCCACTCCGTATGTCGTCAGTTCAATACTTTTAATATGAAGGAGCAGTGGGAATTGTTTGGTTAACATTAACAGCAACTTAATACAGTGCTGAAAGGGCCTTACAGTAAACAATTAAATAAAATCACAAACAGTGAAGCTGGATTGCGTACATGGATCGTGACCTGTGAGGCAATTTGAATCCAGCACGGGAATGATGGAGTCCGTCACAAAAAAAAATTACCATATCAAGAGGTAATTAAAGAATTTAAATATATTGAATGGTTTTTGCTGAAAAAATGCAGACTATAAAAAAATGTAATTACAGGAACATCTTAAGGATTATAACTTTAAATATTTACTATATTGTGGTCAGTCCATTAGGAAGCACTGTGAATCTTTAAAACTAAACAACGTGTTTCATGTTGTACAAGGGAAGGAAACGTTTCAAACCGTAAAGACAAACCTACGATTTTTCTCAATAGGTTTCACTTTGCAAATAAAACTTAGTTCAATATTCTTGCACCAGCTAACTTGAGCTTTAACATGTCCATACTGACAAATGTTGCTAGACTGAAATGTTATTACGTCCATATTTAAATTAAAGATTCCCTGACCAGAAACCTGTTTTCCATTTCCCATGTCAGGACAGCTCGTTCAGTGCTCGTTTTTTACTCTAGAGGACATGGAAATGGTTGAATACAGAGGTCCCTTTAATCAGTCCAGGACTGGTTTCTTCCAGTTAGATTATATTATGTCAGAATTAAAGTCATTTATGAATCAAAAACCAAAAACTGTTGATGAAGTGTACTGTAGCAGGTGATGATTGGTGGTTCGTCTGTGTCATACTCCGCAGCGTGAAGTGCCTTTGGTTGGAAACAGCAGTAGACATTTCTAATCTGTTTCACGTAAATCCTGATAATTTGGTGTTGTAGATGGTGTGTGTGAATATAAAGAACACATAATTAGGTATCACATGCCCCAGTTTTCAGTGTCTGAGGGCTAATTAATCCAAATTCCATACTTAATGGCTGTTTCTTGTTGTAATTTGTAGACAGTCAGCATTGAACCATCCTTAAGAATCTTAACTGTTTTTATTTCACACAGGATGTTAATGAGACACATTCTTCACTTGGTATCTTATGACAGCATTTACATGTATTTGCATTTGTGTATTACATGTATGTGTGACAGATTCATGTCGAAACAGTGTGCGCAGTAGGTATCGTCTGGTGCCTCTTTTATAAAATGCAACTTGGACCTGTTACCACTATGGAAGACCAATTCTAATTTGCGTATCTTCACATCCCTGCTGTAAAATAATAATAACAAATCTGGCTGTAGGCATGTTCATACAGTAGGAAGACATTCTTATTGTTGATGCTGTTTTCTTTATAACCCTTAGAGAAATAGTTTGACATTTTGGGAGCTGTAAGCTTAGCATAAAGACCGGAAATGGGGTGAAAAAGCCATTCTAGCTTTGTTTGAATCCGCACAAAAGCCAAAATGTGTAAAGAAGTTGTCGGTTATCAGAAGTTACAGTGCCCGGAGAGGAAATAGTCCCAAACATTGTTTTTACACTTTGGTTTTTGTACGGATTAAACAAACATGATGAACGTGTTAAATGAGCTTTAGAGGTGTTGGTAGAAGGATGTCATTACCTTTGGATGGAGCCAGCCGAGCGCTTTACCCATTTCGAGTCTTTCTGCCAAGCCGGCTCTAGCTCCATATTTAACGTACAGACGTGAGAGAGGTATTGGTCTCCTCATCAAGTTTGTTTACCAAAATGTCGAATCATTTCCTCAAAATTTAATTGAAAATAATTTGAGACCACACTAATTAGCATCCCACGTGGCAAAAAAAATGTGTCGACACCCGGTCTTTATCCAACAAGTAGTTATATATTGATGACTTTCTACTGAAAAGTTAGCCAGATAACTCTTGCAGCAGACCCCAGGCCTTCTGGTGGGTGCTTGGTAGTGTTGAGACTCCTGAAAGACTCAGTGTGTCCCCGCATGTACACCGAAAAGACCAAAATGAACACCAAACTGACGTGCGCATTAATGAATGAGGTTTTTAACATATTGTAATAATGAAGATTATGCTGACTAAGACAGTGGCAAGACTCACGGGGTTGTGTTTCCTGTGTGACCAGCTGGGATGCTATGTGGTGTCCAGAAAACGTTGCAAATTGACTTTGTGTTTAGGGCAACTTTAACCATTTTTTACCAGATCTGGAATGAGCCATCTTTAGTCAGAAGTGGCCAGCTGTTAAATATTTGGTCTTGAAAAGCAGGGAGTCATATCTGACTTGTGTTGAAGGGCCATCAGTCTTTTATCTTTGTGCTGAAAAATGTTTAGGTTTGCCATTGTCCAAAACAACTATATTTTGACTCTATTCGTCTATAAGACTCCCTTGGGTGTCTCTCAGGGTTACAGCTACCTGTCCAACAAAACACAACTGTTTGAACACACCGGTGAATCTCTGTCAGGAAACCCCCCGAACCCCCGGCCCCCCTTCAGCTTTCCCAGAGCTCTGTCTCACACTCCACTAGTTTGTTGTTTCTAGGCAGACTGCTAGACCTTCACAGCAGAGTACCAACATGTAACATGTACATGATAACCCAACACACAGCCTCAGAGGGGCGGATTTTGCAATAATGACCCTCTGTCTGGACATTATCTACCACCTGCATACCAAAGACAGTCATCATGTGACACGGAATACAGAGGAAAAGGGATGTATTACAAGCTAGAGTAACTTACAAGCTTCTGCCAAAAAATAAATAAATAGAGTTTCAAGGAGAAGGACTAGAAACATCTGTAGCTCACTGGCTGCACTGTAAAACTGTACTGATGTAAGTAAAAAAATCATAAATACGACGAATAAACAAAAAGTTATGGAAGTTTTGGTTTAGGAAAGTGTGCATTAACATGTTTTTGTCTTTAAAGACATATTTTGATTTGACCTTATCAAATATGGACACCTCTTATCATCTTGGTTGGCAGACTGAAGAAACCCTGTATGAGAAGTCCACTGGAAACTGTGATTATTTAAAATGTCCCTAAATGTCTGTTAAACTTTGCAAAGGAATCCACTGTAGGGCCTTACTGTTAAATGTCCACTCATTCTAATCAACCAGAGAATGTGCTCACACTAAAAAAGTCACACAGAGCTCCGAGGCCTAAAGGACGTTCAAAAAAGGTTTCAAAGTTCGGCAAAGTGCTGAGTTTCTGAATCATCGTCGTCTGTGTTGTTAATGGCGTCTCGTATGTGCAAGTTGGATATTTATCTTCTTTTCCGAACCACGTGTGGCACAGAACTCCTGTCTGTAATCAATTCCAAAATGGCCTTGAATCTTTTCGCTCTGGTGCACGCGCAGCACACCTGTGTGTGCACTGAGGGTTTTTGATAAGGTGCTTTGTATAAAAGTGACAATAACGTTTATTACAGATGTTGTGTATATCTTTGATATTCTAATGTTTATCCTATTTTGCGAAAAAGAGAGTACATTTTGGAAAATCCAAAAGCTAGCAATGTGTGTCTGTTGGTACTGCACAGGGTCTGATCTTTCCTTTGTAACTTTTTTTCCCCTCATGGCTAAAAGTATGTTAGATATTTTCTAGCTTTGTAGAGACTTTGTACGCATATGCTATTCAGTTTAAATAAATGGTCAGTTCCAAACTGTGCTCTGGGGTTTTTTCTTTACTCATTCATCCACATGAACAATAATATCCAGAGTGTGAACTCTGAATCCACTACGGGTCAACAGAGAAAATGATTTTTTGTTATATTTTATTAAAATGATTTGTAATCTTTCACCATGTGGCCAGAGTCCGATCCACTGATGAACACTGAGATCCGGTTGAAAGCACTTGAAGAAAGACAGTTAGTGATCCTTCAGTTACAGTTTTTCCTCAGGTGCTTAAGCACATTTTCAGCAACACTGCTGGGTTTCTCAAAAAGAGGTGAGATCCACAAAAATGTCTAAAGTTATATTGTTTGTTTACAATGTGTGCACCCAGGAGTGCCTGTAAACCAGGAGTGAATTCTCCTGTTGAAATTAAGTCAAACTGAAATTGACTTTCTAGACACCCCTCTGACCAAACTGACCAAAACATTTAGAAGTCTCCCTTTGTTCCCTCTGTGGCTGTAAATGTGTGTGAGATGATGTCTGAGGAGAGAATCTGAATTTGACATGTGAGTGACATGTTTATTATCACATTGTGTAACAAGTCACACTGTAAGCTGAGGATGAGCATGTTGCTAAGCAAATCTGTGGCATGATGACACCGGGAGACATTTTTCTGTTTGAAAGGCTGTGACCGTTGGCTCAAATATTTTGCATGTGAGGATTTACACAATGCTGAACGTGTCCGAGAGTCATGCCGTTTGTTAGAGAAGCAGCGTAAACCATTTTAACCTCCAAGACAACCCTAAAGGCACCACTTGGTCAAAGGAACTTAATTATACTTTTGAAGTGTGACTCTGATGATGTAGTTTCTTGTATGAACCCCAGAGGGAGCCATGCTCAAAGAATTCCACCCAAAGCTCCACCACAGCTTCATGTTTCTATTAATGGCCTGAACACTTTAATGCACATGTTTGCATGCATCATTCATATTTACTTCTTAATCAGATAATGGAATTATTACCACTTCAGTGAATTTAATACACCTTTGCATAACACTAAATAATGTTTTCAATCACACAGCAAAAATCTCTGGGCCAATGTAAAACTATATACATATATGGCCTACAACAGAGCTGTGATTTTCAGGACTAGGGACATTATTTTGACAGAACACGTTGGGGTTAGTCAGACTTGCTTTGTGGCCACATGTATCGCGGTAACACTGGAAGTACCAAACCCTTGACATTCAATAATAAGCAGGTCAGACAGTCGGGTTGACCTCACAGGATATGAGATCAAAGATAAGAAAAACATTCTGTCATCTCCTATTCCACACAAAGCTTCATCCAAATCTAGTGTGTTTGTCATGCATGCACTGTGTCTGGATCCGTGCATATGCTCGGCCCGTGTTCACGTTCCCAGATGGTTTTTTAAACTGTTATTTTACCAACAAACCTGGCCTGATGCACCACTCCGAGCTACAAACAGACTAATGCTGGTGGGGATGAACTCTTGCTTTTAATGTGATACTCACGCACACCAAAACACTCTTAATGTAGATAAATCCTTTCACGGACCATATTCTGGCCTGAAATAGTTGGAAGGGGGATTATGGGGTCAGACACTATAAGAGAACCATGCAGGGTGTAATAGATGGATTTCCTTCTGCTTTACGCTCGCTCCCTTTGAGCTTTATAATACTGAAACCTTCAGCTGTGTGGGGATTATGAAGATGAAGCTGTATAACAATGCATACTGCAGTGTAACAGTGCTGAGTAAGAGCTTCATCAGTGTTTTAGCCTTAGTCTGTGGTTCCTCTTGGCTTGTAACCCGGACTCATTACTTCTAGTTTTGTAGTTTGGACATTCAGGGGAAAAACACAAACATACAACAAGGCACCAGCTACTATAGAGGCGGTGAGTTTAACTCTTTCTATGGCAAGTGTGACTACAGTATGGTTTACACACAGCGGGGGGGAGAAGCACTGAAATCTTTCTCTTTGAGGTCATCTTTTACTCTGAGCGATGGGTCCTACATGAACACACAAGTTTCTGCCACTGTTACAGCAGTTTTAGTTATTCCACATGAGCGATTAGTGTAATTCTGTTTTGTCTGTCTTGTCTTGCTCATGTTGCCTTGGTGCTCTGATATGTCTAATATGAAATGTTATAGAAATAAGAAAGATTTGAAACAGTGTTTTTAGGCGCTTTAAGTAGCAATCTACAAATACTAAGATCTGCATTCAACAATTTAAAATTGACTTAAATATGATTATATAGAATGACCCCTTTCACTGGTGTTATATTGTAGGTTTCATCATTGGATTGGATGTCATTATTGATGCAGTAGAAGCAGTGGTGGAGTACACAGATACTTTACTGAAGTAAAAGTACCAGTACATCATTGTAAAAATACACAATTAACGTAAAGGTCTTTCATTCATAATTTTACTTAGGTAAAGGTACATTTAAAAGGATTATCAGCAAAAAGTACTTAAAGTAATCCAAAGGAAAAGTACTGTAAAAAAAACTTTTATTTATTTGAGACTTAAACAATTATTTAAATGAAACCATCTGATTAGCTGACAGAAATACAGAAACATTCACAACATGACAAGGGGCCCCAGGTGCTTTTTTGGCAACTATTAATCTCTAACAAGACAGTCTGTAAATTTATCATGTGTGTTTTTATGTAAAATGTTAATCTGCAGGGTAACTAGAGATGTCCAATAAATGTCAATAAAATAACATGTACAATATATTCCCAAGAAAGAGTAGAAGTTGGATAAAATGGAAACAATCAAGTGGCCTACTTCAAACCTGAAGGGACAGAGTGTGTGTGTGTGTGGGTGTGAGTGTGTGTGTGTGTGTGGGTGTGAGTGTGTGTTTGTGTGTGCGGGTGTGTGTGTGTGGGTGTGTGTGTGTGTGTGGGTGTGAGTGTGTGTGTGTGTGTGTGTGGGTGTGTGTGTGTGTGTGTGTGTGTGTGGGTGAGTGTGTGTGTGTGTGTGTGGGTGTGTGTGTGTGTGTGTGTGTGTGTGTGTGTCACAGAGAGAGAGAGAGGGTGAGAGTGGCGGGGAGGCGTGTCCCAGCCGTTACAGCACCCTCCTGTTCAGTCCCACACACACACACACACACAGCAGAGCAGCCTGTCCTGACACAAGGACGCACCTCTCCTCTCCTCTTCCTCCTCCTCCTCCTCCTCCTCTCCTCTGCGGAGCAGCGCGCAGGGCTGAGATCGATCTGCCGGGGAGAGAGGGATGAGGTCCCGGCAGGCGGCCCGGGGACACACCGCTGTAAACAGAATGGATGTTATCTCACTGAAGACAACTCAGCCGTCAGGGCGGGACGAGCTCATATGTCCGGACTGAAGTGGGAGCTGACACGGGAGCGCAGAGAATCAGTTTTTTTGGAGTGTTTTTGCTTCAGTTTCTGACCAGTTTCGGCCGGATGAAGTTTTGAGTCAACTTGAAATGTGCTCACCAGCCTAGAGACCGCCTCACTGTCGGAGCGGCCCAACACGCGCAGGGAGGATACGTTGTACCAAACTTTTCTGCCTCGGAGTGGAGCCGGAGATGGAGGCGGAGGAGGGCAAGATCTCCGTGTGGGTCTGCCGGGAGGAGAAGCTGGTCTCCGGGCTGACGAAGCGGACCACCTGCGCCGACGTGGTCCGAGTCCTGCTGGAGGACCAGAACCTGCAGCAGGGCGCCTCGGCGGCCATGCTGTCCGGCTCCCCGCAGTCCTACTGCGTGGTGGAGAAGTGGCGAGGCTTCGAGAGGATCTTACCCAACAAGACCAAGATCCTGCGGCTGTGGAGCGCCTGGGGGGACGAGCAGGAGAACGTCCGCTTCGTCCTGGTGAAGAACGAGGCTTCGCTGCCCAACAACGGGCCCCGCAGCGCCGAGGCGCGGGTGGTCCAGAGCCGGGAGAGCGGCGGGCCGGGCGGGGGGCTCCGGGGCACCGCCAGGACCTGCTGGACCGCCGCGGCCGCCGCCGCCAACCTGTCCCAGGACAAGCAGAGGCGCATAGTCAGGAAGGCTTTCAGGAAGTTGGACAAGATTAACAAAAAGAAAGAGCAGGCTGTGTGTAAAGATAAAGGCTCCGTGGAGAAGATGGAGACGCTGGTCCACCTGGTGATCTCGCAGGACCACACCATCCGCCAGCAGATCCAGAGGATCAAGGAGCTGGACCGGGAGATCGAGCGCTACGAGGCCAAAGTGCACTTCGACCGCATCAAGAGACACGGGGTGAACTATGTGCAGGACACATACATGGTGGACTGCTCCTCGGAGGCGCCCGCTGCCTCGGACTGCAAGCGCAAAGCGGAGCGGCAGGACGCGCGCTGCACGGCGGAGGCGCTGGCGCAGTTCGAGGAGTACGCGCGCCGGTGCGAGGAGGTGGTGCGGCTGCAGGAGGAGCTGACGGAGCGCGAGGCGCTGGTGGAGAGCATCACCGGGGAGATCCAGGAGGAGCTGAACCGCCGGTGGATGAAGCGGCGGCGGGAGGAGAGGGGAGCGGAGGCGGCGGCGGGGGACGCGGACGGCGCCGCGGAGGAGGAGGCGGGCCTGGCCACGTCCGCCGCCCCAGCTGCGGAGCCAGATGTGGAGAGCTCGTCGGAGAACGAGCTCGCGCTGGAGGAGGAGAGGATCAAAACGCAGCTGGACACCAGCCTGTACATAGGCCTGCGGCTGAAGACGGACCTGGACGCCATCAGGGGGGACTTGGACCTGAGTCTGGCACTCTGGGAGACCAAGGAGGGAGAACTTCTGGACCTACTGGCCAAGGTGGAGACCATGGAGATAGAGAAGAGCAAAGTGACCGATGAGGGTGAAGGAGAGCGGGGCGCCGGGGGCGCTGAGGCTGAGCCCGAGGCCCCGGAGAAGAGCAGCGGCTGGGTGGAGCAGGCCAGGGGTCTGTCCAAGGCCTGCAGCACCAACGACGAGGACTCGGACACGGGCCTGAGCTCCATGCACAGCCAGGACTCTGACAACCCGCCTGTGTGCGAGTCACTGGTATAGACTCACTTTGTTTGGAAGCATGTTGGACTTTTATGCAAAATTCAAAGCCACAAACTCAGGGGCAGAGAGCGAGTGCTGGCAATACTGGGAGATGTTCTTCCTTACCTAAAATGCACCTCAGTACGGACACTGTAATTCTATAGCAATAATTCCTGTATGTAGTTGCACAATAAGCTAGAGGGGGGGGGACAGCATGCTTAGAGAGCTTCCATAGACCATGCTGCTCCATAGCTGACCTTTGACCTCCAGGAGGAGAGTCAACAAAGTACCACTTATTAAGAGAAATAGCCTAAAGGAGTATTACGATATGCCACTTACAATCTGATTCTGTCTTCAGTGAGAAACTAACTTTATGTTATACTTGATCACGGGTTTACAATAACAGCTTGCTTTTGTCAGGATACCTCTGACTTTTTGCTGAAGCGACTAAAAGGTAAGGGTAAGTGTTTCAGAGACACTCTGTAAGTAGGCCTAATGTTCATAAACAGATAGGTTTCCTTTAAAAGGTCATCATCAGGTGTACCTTAATGCACAGTAAAGTACAGTTAGGTCAGCTACAAACATTATATGAAAGCTCTTTCAGTCAAACAAATGCACAAGGAAGGCGGGATCAATTCACTTCAGCCTCTTCAAAATAAGATGGAAATTTATAGAAATCATGTATTTAGTGTTTGGAATTTTATCTGCTATTTGGAAAAATGAAAACTTCATGAATTGGAGTTGAAGTACTGATCCCTATCCTGCCTGCTAAGCAGAGTAAAATCACTTGATATTGTCCAAAGTGTCAGTGTCTGTCTTTAAAGCACAAAAAATGATTTAACAATGTGTTAGAGCTGGGTCGCCTGGGTCCCAGATTCCAGGTTGGGAACCACTGGTTTAAAGCAGGTAAAAAGTTGATTCAGTGTGGTATCTTCCTTGTGAAACAGCCTTAGAGAGATCAGGTCAGAGCAACATCAAATGAAGTTTGGGCACTGGTTTGAAGGGGTACTCCAGCGATTGAGTATTTAATTTCCATAAATGTGTGGGACTTAAAAGAAACAGATTTTAAAAAAGTCGTCAAAATCGTCAAATTAAAGGAGCAGAGACCGAGAGATACAGATTTTTCATTCACAGTATGGGTCAAGCTCCAAAATCACAGGATCCTACATTTCCCATAATGCAACTATATAGGATTTTTAATTACACTCCCCTGCCTCTTAAATACCCACTTCTTTCATACCCTAGACCTATAGTTTATAATGCAGGCTTTCTGGTGAAAGTCTTAAATCAGGGCTTTAGGTAAACATTAGATAACCCCCTATGACATCACCAGGGTTATTGTTTCAAACCCCCCCCCCCGAGCAAGATATTATACAACTGTTCACAAGCTCAGTAGTACTCAAACTGAATTTAAAGTGTAAAATTGGTGGAGTGCCCCTTTCAATCTGGGCAATGATTACTGTTCTGGCATTTGTTTGGCTGTGTCTTGTTTCCCTGAAAAGTATTTTACTCAACGATAATCAGCGTAAGCAGACAAGAAAAAGCCTCATGTTTATATCAAAGTCCAAGTCAAGGAATTATTTCCTCAATCAGGACGGCAGCTTTATCAGATGGAAGTTATTGTGTAACAGAAAACAAACCCACAAGGAAAACAGACGTGAGCCTGCACATTAAATACCTACAGTGCAGTAGACTATGGTTCGGGCTAAACGCTTCTTGTCTAATTAACACATTTATATTAACAATACGATGGAAAACCAGTGAGTCCAAAAACATATGACATTTACATTCAGAAGTCATTCTTTTTTGGCATCTTTGGCTTTCCATACTTAACTCACTTGATGATGCAGTTATATTCTCATTTCCACAGATAGAAATGTTACACTTATTTAGAAGCACATCATTTTGTGTAGGCCTTTACAATGTTGCCAAGCCTGTCCATTTGAGTCCATCTGTAAGTTCAAACACCTGTAAGATTGGATTTTAAGATGCTTTTAGAAGAAATGACCCCATTTAGCAATCCCAGAGTCCCTGCATCTCTGAATGCTGTGACATTAGGGGGAACTATTTAAAGCCTCACTTCACTTTTTACATGTTGGAAATAGTTGCTGCATAGCAGTGTTACCTGCACTCTTCCAGGAACTGCATAGATAATACGCAACAGATAATAAAACATAACCCACCAGAATACATTATTTTGAAATAATCCTTCAGCTAAATCACTCTGTGTGTTTGTCAGGCTGTTGTGATGTCAAATCTTACATGGTTGACTTTGTCTAACTGTAAAATGGTGAGAATTAATAACCTTGTAACACCTAGAAGAGACTGAGGATACTGTTTCTGTGGAGTTACCTGTATCCAAATACCATAATGTCCTGTGTGTAGCTAATTTATGTCGCTTGATCAGGGACAGTTTGGGCTTCTCAGTCCGTGACATTCAGCCTGCTTTGTCTAGATAGATGGCTCAAGATCAACAACTCTGAAGCTACAGCAAGAGTACTCAGATGCACTGTGGCTGCATCGTAACGCCAGTCAGCACATTATTACACATGACTGTTAGTGTTGAAATAAACAGCAAAACCTATTTTGGCTTGTACTGTGGGTTTATTCGGCGTGACTGACATGTCTGAGAGCATTTGTATGTGTGAGCGGTGTTTTCACACCTCAGCTAAGAGACGACTTCCCCCCTCGGTTAAACATAGGTTTGCGTTTCATTTATGGTTTTGGGATGGAAAGATTTTGCATACCTATAGGCCGCAGTGCTCGACGGTGAGAGGTGTGTGTGAAAAATGAATGTTTTTTTATGGCTGCCCCTGTAATCCTGTCATACCCGTCATGCATATTTGTGTTTAATGGCTGCTTCCAGATTGCTCTTGCATGAACTCCTGCATTAATTATGACAGGATGAAACAGAGACCTGAATGTAAAGAGCAAAGCTACACAGCTCAAGCTAACATTTAGTAACACAAATACCTTTGCATGTTCCTCTGGTGGTGCCTTAAAGGGTCGGCTCACCCAAATCACAAAAAACATATTTTCTCACTTACCCCTACCTAGTGTCTAACTATGTAAATTGTTACGGTTGTATTTCTCAAAGTTTTGGGATATTTATCTCTGAAAGTTTTGCATCCACCCAAATTAATGAAGGTGAATGGAATCTAATTTGTGGTTCTTGCAACTATGATAAGACATTTTAAATATTTAACAGGAGTGTCCATCTTTAGAGACACTTTCCAGTTGTCTCACACAGAGCCCACTGTGGTCAGTGGGGGGTTTTACAGTGAGGTCTGTGGATTAACAAGAGTAATGGAGGTGCTCCATTCACCTCCATTGTATTAGGGTTAGGAAGAGTTTACATTTTACAGTTATAAACGTATATGCTAATTATTTTACAGACTGATTCCAGTGTGTTTAGACTGGATATACTTACATTTCACTACTTTAAGGTCAAGCCAGGTGATAAATCATTTCTCTGTCTACATCACTGACAAGTCAAACCTACTTCAGTCATTGCCTCTTCAGTCTGACCATGAGAATTCCAGACATTTCTCCTAACAAAAGTTATAATTTTGTGACAGTTTTCCATTGTTGCGGCAGTGCATCTTTCTGATCATTAAGCCACACCCTGGTGTTCTGAGCTACGTTTGGCGTGTATAGAATTATTTACAGAGCCTGTGTCTACACAGTAAGCCTTGTATCTACATCCACAAGGGAAATGATCTTATGAGTACAGAGAAAAAGGCTCTGATGCTGCAAGTTTTTACCCAACAGGCCATGAGCATTATGAGCATCAGTGGGGGAAAATCTTAAAAAATGCATGTGATTTAGTAGAAATATACAAACAGGAGGATAACAATTCTATTGAAAGACACAGTAAGAACTAGAAAAGTCTAAATTAATGGGAAAATTTGAAGTTGAAACATTTGAAATACAAAATACAAAATACTGAAATGAGTTGAGGTTAAGTTGAACTGGCAAGTTAAAATGGAAATGCTGTTCAATTCAACCATTATGTTGACGGTCAAACACTGAAAGGAGTTGAAGATTAAGTTTTAGAGTCTGTTGAAATACAATAACTTGATTATTATATGTATGTATTAATTTAATTGGAACTGCTGAATAAAGTATCAGGTAAACTGAAAGTGCTGAAAAGAGCTGAAGATTCAGTCAACATTAAATTCCTGTAAGAATTAAAGGCCAATTTAAGTGTGTAAATTGAAAGAAGTTGTCAGTTGAAGTGTCAGCTGAAGCACAAGCACTGAAAGCAGGTGAGCTCTCAGTTAAAGAAGAAAAAATGAAAGCAATTTAAATTTTAGTTGAAGAGTAGGGATTAAAGCAGTTAAACTGTTTACCCAACAGGAGTTGAGCATTATAAGCATCACTGGGGGAATTCCAGGGAAGTGTGTGTAAGTAGAAAAATACAAGCAGGAGGAGAAGCATATTCCTGAAAGATGCAGTAAGACTTCAGCATTGCTGACCCTGAGGGAAATGTTTCACTATTTTCTATACACTGTATTTATACATAAAGAATGTATAAGCCTATGATGTGTTTTGCATGGCTGCAGCAAATACCTGAGAGACGTCCAGCAAAAACTGATTCAAACTTTTACAGTCACGTCAAGGTAAGACGTCTAAGCTCAGTCGGCTGTCATGTAAATGTGTCACTCAATATGCCGGCTGTCATTCAATACCATTCATTTCGTTCCTGCACTGACTGGTTTTTAAAGCGGCCTAGGTTCTTGTTCACCCAGTGTTGAATTCATCAGTGGTTGCATCGGCTGCACTGGCTGGTGACTTCATTGATTTTGGATTGATGTAAATGTCTGAAGGTTGGAGTGATCCAGGCTGGCAGCTGACACCCACTTTCTCCTGCGTCTTCAGTGGCAGATTGCGGTTCAGTTACACTGTCAGGTTCATCTGATATCAACAGGCCCTAAAGTCTCCTCTCTGCTTTCTTTCTGTCTACTCTCCTCACCTGTCTTTGCTTCTTATCAGCCTCCACATGCAACAGCTTTTCATATTTTGACCCTCCAGAGACCAGAGAGGTCAAAAAATTACCATTAGTTAAATATTTCTGGAAATTCTCTCTCTTTTCAAGAATTAGATGAGAAATTCGATACTACTCTTATGTCAGTGTTTGAAGTTTGGAGCTGGAGTCAGGATTTGGTTAGCCTAGCTTAGCATTAAGACTGGAAGCAGGGAGAAATAGTCCAAAAAGGAAAGAAATACACCTTCCACCTTACTCTTTAGGGCGAGTTATGTGCCGGAACTATTTATTGATGACAGCCAGGCTGGGTATGCAGCCTCCTAGAGTGTTGTTGTCACGGTGATGTTGACAGGTTTGGTACCAGCCTGCTTGTACAGTAGATGTTACAGTGGATACCAATAGTGACCAGTTTTCACAGAGGAAAAACCTTCATCAAAACTTTTTAAACCACTATTACAGCGTAATGAATGTTCCAGCCACTCTTATTTTCACAGAATCTTTCCTCCATGAATAACTAAAGTATATCAAATAAAACAAACCATTGTACAAGCAAGCAAACAAAATTCTTAAATATAAAAAGCTTAACTATTCTTATATGGCCACTAGTTAAGTGGATTGTTTGTGTGTGTGTGTGTGTGTGTGTGCAGACAGTCCAGTATTTATGGATGTGTGATTTTATGTGTGTACAGAGGCAAGGAAGGGCAAGAATGATGCAACATTGTTACGTAGAATAAACTAAAAACCTCATTATGAAAAACGTCAAAAATGAAGGACAACACAACACAGCAAACAAAGGCCTGTGTGTTTGACCTCCTGGTGCCATGCTTGGCATAGGCAGTGTGAGACCATTCATTTCACTCAAAACACTGGAATTCATGTAACTTGACATTTAAGCTGCAGGGGATACTTTCAACAGTGTGTGTGTGTGTGTGTGTGTGTGTGTGTGAGACAGAGAGACGAGATACATAGAGACAAACGGAGATAAAGAGACAGGAAGGGAGAGCGATATGGTTATGTTACGCAACCCTGTTAGAGTATTGTGTGTGTGTGTGTGTGTGTGTATTGGACCCCCTGCTGTTGTGTTTGGCAGAAACAGTGTGAGGTGGTATGAGGGCCAGTTAGCAGCAGATGCTCACATCTTTCTACCAAAAACACTGCCGTTTATATAACCAGACCTGGAAACACATGCTGCAGGGGAGACATGGCGCGCGCGCGCGTGTGTGTGTGTGTTTAAATATCAGTTGAGTGGTAATATGACTTAGCCAGCAGCTTATGTACATGCATTTACTATATATACATATATGTGAGTGCATTCATCTGCAAGCACTGTTGTGTTTTGTGTGCTTTTACGTTAACAAAATCATAAAGCTTTTAATTTGCAGCTTGTGGCTGTCTTCATGAGCTGCTAATGAACACCGTCCGCCACAGATGTAACAACGTTTCAAGTCCACGCCAGTGTGAGGTCCAAACACGACAAGACTTGGTTTCAACACATATTTCATATTCATTTTCACCATTACAAATACACCAAAGTTTTTGGTTATATCAACACTTTCCAGGATATTCCAGGCAATATGTGGTGATGACATTGGAGCAGTCGTACTAAAATGAATGATACAGAGGAAGTTATCTTTTCTCAACATGTTTACTAAAACATAGCCCGGGGGGTCATGGAACCAGCAGGAACAATCTACCAGGAAGACATGGATGAATTAAAGGAATAGTTCAACATTTTGATACCACTCTCATGTCTGTATGCTAAATATGAAGTTGCAGCCAGATGCTGGTGTTTGTGTTGTTGTGAGGATTAAACAAACAAGATGTAACATGTTAATAAGTGAGCTTCGGGGGGGCTGGTAGGCAGATTTTGTTTCCTTTGGACAGAACCAGGCCAGCTCCTCCCTCCCGCTTCCAGTCTTTATGCTAAGCTAAGCTAACAGGCTGCTGGCATATTTCCTGTCCAGGTACGAGAGGGATATCAATCTCCTCAACTAACTCTCGGCAAGAAAGCGCATGAGCATATTTCCCAAAATGTCAAATAATCTCCTGAGTGATCCCATCACAGAGCCTGTTTATATGCATTATTATGCAAATACCTTAAACTGAATGATTTGGAGATATTACACTCTGGCTAAAGGGTCGTTCAGTTACCACAAACATAAAGAGCATTGTTGGTGCAAATTAATTTAAATAAAATGAGCAGCTATGATCATTATTGATAAATCTGTCAATTGTTTGCTTGATTAATTGACTAATTGTCATGTCCATAAAATGTGAGGATCACAATTTCCCAGAGCTCAATGTGATGTCTTCAAATAACTTGTTTTGTCAGACCAACAGTCCAGTCAATTTAAAATGAAAAGAAAGAGTGAAAAGTAGCAATTCCTTCCATTTTTTAAATTAAATGATCAAAGTTGTCATCATGTCAGCACTAATAAAAAGGTTGATGTACATCACTGCTCATATGCAGACGACAAACTAAGTTACGTGGATTTCAGAGCTATTTAACGTTCTACACATCTTTACACCTCTGTGTGTGTGTGTGTGTGTGTGTGCACAGAGAGGACAGTATTTATGTATGTGTGCTTAAATGTGTGTCTGGATGGTTACAGAGGCAAGGAAGCGCAAGAATGATGCAACATTGTTACATAAAATGAGCTGAAAACTTAATTACGAAAAACTTCAAAAGAGACGAACAACACAACAAACAAAGGCTTACACAGCAAACTGAATAAATGAGTTTCCCTGAGTGCTTCAGGCTGAGGAGATGAATGCACAAACAGCTGTCCAGCTTGGATAAAAGAAGATCGTGTGTGAATGTGTGTGCGTGCACGTGCAAGTTGTGTGTGGAGTTAATCCCAAGAGCACGCAGACAGACAGGACTCCAAATCACACACACACACACACAGCTGGCGTCATTGGCATTATTCTAAAAACAGTACAAGCATTTCATCATCAGGATGATTTAAAAACTCAAAATATACAAGGGACATTCTGGAGGCTCAGCCTTTAATTCTCCGTCTCTTCTCATTTATGTTACCTAGTGAACTCTCTGTTCATGTCACAACAGATCTGATGGGAGACGGGGGGGGGGGGGGGGGGAGGGGTTGTCTGATGTTGTGAAGTCACACTTCAGACGGTTGATCGTCATTAAATCTGATATTTAAAGTAAACAGGTAAAACAAGAAAGATACAGCAGTGCACTCATTTGCCCTTTTAAGCTGTGTGTGTGTGTGTGTGTTGCCAACACTCAGGGACACCCGTCGGTCACACAGCTGGTGACAGATGTAGCTTAATTTTTGTTGTTGGATATTTAAAACACCTCACCAGGAGGTCATCCACAGTCGAAACCCTAAACGTAGGCCTTTATAAGAATTTGTTATGACGATATCAGTTTATTCTCTACAGCCTGGCTGACATTATGTGTTTCAGCAGCTTTTGCTCAGCAGCGATCAGCCACTGTGATAAGAGTGAAACCCACACCTCGCCTTCCTGTTCCGTCCTCAAATGGCTTCTCTCATCCTGAAGAAGTACACCCAGGATTTGGGAGATTGTCTTGTTGGTCGACTACCTGTGAAGTGACAAGTGCGCTGCAGATCGTCTGATCCATCTATGGAAGTCCAGGACTGACAATATGTTTAACTGAAATAATTCAATGAAAATAAAATCCTATGTGTGTCTATTAGATGTGAAAAAGTTAAATCAAAATTTTAAAGAAACAATTTTTTTTTGAAAAACATGATTGCTGATAAGTAAAATAAAAACTCAACTATAACAACCCAGTTATAACCTTAAAGTTTGAATGGTGCCAATTTGACAAAATGTGAACAAATAGTTGAATCCCACAGCTTACTAACCAACTCCATGGCAAGATTATACATATCTGTTTACATCCCCCAAAGCATTATTGGTACTGGTTAAGCAACTTTATTTCTTAAAGAGTTACTGGAAAAAGGTAACTTGAAAAGTATACATTATAAATACTATCTAATTATCTTAGATAGTGCCAGAAATCCCTGCCTCAGTGAGTCCTTCACTACTCCCTATACAACAGACACTCAGTAGTTTACTGCATAGTGAGCAATAAATTGAGATTTTGGACACTTATGATCATTTTATGTCATTACTGACAGGTGTAGAGCGGCACACTTGTTATCTTGGCATCTATCACATACAAGACATTGCACTGTGAGTTTGTTCGCAGAAAATGGTACACTTTTACCACTATTTTTCGGCACATTTGGGAAGTTATGAGGGTTATATAGTATACATTTCACACCCGCTATTAGGAGTGATGCCGTAATGCTCATTGTAGTAGGGGTGTTCATGTTAAGATACTTAACGAGAATCTGAACTGAAAATGTGTTGGTGGCACTAAACTGAACTCAAGGGATCACCAAAGTCATTAGGGTTTATTTCCTAGGGACCACATGTGTCTCTACTAATTTCATGGCCATCTACCCAGTAGTTGCTGAGCTATTTCCCTTTGAGCCAAAGTAATGGCTTGACTGACAGCTGTCATTGCTGTCTGTAAGGCTGACATGGCTAAAAGAAATCACCCTCCAGATAAAAGCTTTCTGCTGGACCCCCGTCACAAGCTACAGCTGCACTGTGCAGTGAGCATGGCATATTACATCCCCCTCCATCATTAACCTTTTATCATAGCTTACGTAGAGAACTGACCCCTGAGTAACAAGTCACTTAGCTCATGATTTATAGAGCTTGTCAGTGATATTATTTATTTAGACAGGTTTTTACCCCAAGGCAGAATGTGTCTAAATCCACATCCTCTATAAAATCTACCAACACTGACAACTGAGTAAGAGACTCAGAACATAAATAATGAAGCAGGAACAGCTTGTAGGGCCAGAGCGCCTGTTCTGCCATGTCAACCTGCATTACGACAGGAATTGATGAGGCTAGCAAGGATGGAATATAATTATACATTTTACTTCACAATCACAATGTGGTGACAACGGTTATGTGCAAGTCAAAATGCATTGACAGGCATGTAAGACACCAGCAGAAAATAAGAAAGTAGGAGATGATTCAAGGTTTTTTTTAACAGCACATGTAATTTGAGCAGTGTGGTATACAAACTTCAACGTGAAGACACGGTTTCAAACCCCGTAAAAAACAAGCTTCCTTCCTACTGAAGGGTCTCTGAGGAAGACATTGAATCCTCTGCAGCTCCAGGGTGCAATCATCACTGCTTCTGTTAAGGAAGTACACTGTAGAAAGGGACAAGGAATGAGGAGGACGACGTACAGATCAGGATAGGAAACTGATTTAAACCTATGATGTTCTGTGTCCGACAAATCAGACAGTACTGCTGTGCTCCATTTAAAGGCCTATTTTCTCAGCCTCTTTCCATGAGGAACACAATATTACTGCCAAAGTCAGAACAGGTTTGTGTTATTTCACATGAAAGATTTGTGTTTTTGCCTAAATCATAATGTCTTGTTTTATGTCTACACATTTTAAATATTTGAAAGCACCTTTGATGGAGTAACGTAAGTACTGTAACTAATTCTGTTGATCATTTAGTAAAGTAATGGAATTATTTTTCAATTAATAATAAGTCATGAGTAATTTATTCAATTTTTTAAGTAACTTGCCCAGCGGAAGTGTTCCAGAAGTAAGACAATCTCATTCAAAATCCCATTGATATTTCTAATTACACTAAAAGTTAAAAATCCAGCCTTGGAACAGAGCCATTCTCAGCATTATGTTGTGTGGCTTGCTTCATATGTTTTGATAAGGAGAAATAATCTAATCTGATCTAATCTAATGTCATTGCTTATTCAATATTTATGTTTTTAGCATCCTTTAACAAACAGCATTTCCCATAAGCCATAGACGAAATGCTAACAACAGGCTGATCATACAAAGAAAGGCACACCAACCTTCAAAAACATAAAAACGTTCAAAAATCAATTTTGGTAACTCAGTGATCTCTGAGAGAATTCACAACTAAAACACTTAAGAAATGAGCAGTCACAATCAAAGATGGCAGCAAGACACAACAAAGATCTCATATACCCTTTTAGTCTGCGGCTATATGTAAATCTACAAGACTCATCACATGGCTCAATTAAACTTTCTATTCCACTGTTACACTGGCAAAGCAACCATACGAAGTACAACAAACTATCTCTGGGATAACAATTTACATGCTGGAGATATCAAGAATACTTTCTATTGTAAATATTTGCACCGTGAGAGAACAGAGCATCAGCACCACTGACCAACTGTCAGTAAAGTGGAACTGCTGTCATCAACGCTGAGATGTGTTTGCACCCTCTGAGAAGGACAGATTATTGGTTTCCTACATTTAACGTTATGTGTTCGAATAATCCCAGAGAACAGGCGTGTACTTGCTGCATTTTGTCAGCATTGCCACCATGCCACTTTATTGGTCTAATCATAGAGGAAATGAATGCTCGGGGCAACTCTAATAACATTTTTCCAATCAAAAAAATTGGCAGCACTTGATGTGTTTAATGAAGGTGGAGAGAGCAATAACATAACAGGAACAAGCTTTTCCAGTCACAAGAAAGTAAGGCGCCCTTTGTGGAAAGGGATGAAAGTGGTTGGTAATGCTGTATTCATCATATGTTGTGTGTCAAAACAAAAATGGCTGCTGGATTGACAATCAATAGTTTAAGTGTCTGGGATACCTCTTGACAACACAAAATCCACCTTGTCAGATTTGTTTTTCCTTCTGTGACAGTGTTTCCTGCTGCCTGACATGTCTGGAGACCAAAATACATCAAGACTTTAATATTTAGTCTGACTTACATTCTAAGTCTTTGATTTTGAGGTGCTGACACTGTACACACTGACATTTTCTATTGCTGTTTGCAGGTTCCAAAACTATTTCTGTTCTCAAACTACACTGCAGTCGCTCTGTAAATACCTCAATGTGACTTATTGTCATAGAAAAGCAACAACAAATTGGGCAAAGAAATGTTTTCAACAATGCTGCTGAGTTTTAGGGTTGACCTTTTTTTGTCATTCGAACAATGATAACACTATAAACAATCAGTGCTTTCCATATAATTTAATGTGCGGGTTAAAGAATTACCCATCCTGATAAGAAAGACAGAGTTTTAAAAGCATTTCCAGCATGCTGTGAGAGCTCACTATTTTCACTGCGTTTTGACTGATTGCAACAAATGAGAGCCTCTTACTGAGAGTGAGATGAGAAGATCGATATCAATATTGTGTTCTGGCTTTAAGTGTGGAGTAAGGCTGTGTTTAGCCTAGCTTAGCATAAAGATTAGAGGCAGGGGGAAACTACTAGCTTGTCCAGAATGATATACCTGCAAACACGTCTAAAGCTATCTATTTAATACAATGTATCATGTTACTGTAAATAAACAGAAAGGTCATAAGGACACTTTGTGATTTGAAAGAGATTTGTGTGCTGTAACCTTCCTGCTGACCAAATCCAGATTGGTAACTCATTCCACCACAGATGGACCACACAGGAAATATGTCAACAACTATTGGATGGATTGCCATGAAATTTTGTACAGACAGGATGAGTTTGAATCATTTTGGTGGGTGTCCATCTAGCGCCATGACCTGCAAAACTAACTACATTCACGTCAGCCTCAGCTGTACTTGTGTTGATCAGCAAATGTTTGCATGCTAACAAACTGAATGAAGAAAGTGACTGTGGTAAACATACCGGCTGAACAGCAGCGTGCCAGCATTGTCAATGTTTGAAAAAATTAGAGGACAAGAATACCAGGTAAAAAAAAAGAATATATATATTTAGATAAAGATGTGTGTCCATTGCATCCTAGTTAGCTGCTTTGTGTGATTATGTGCTGCTCTTCATTTGGCGCAAACTATCTGCTCTTGCGTGTTTCGTCTGAGACAGTCTTGTTGAATTTTCGAGAGGCAGGCTTACTGTTTTGCCACTGCTTCCTGTCTTTATGCTAAGCTAGGATAACCACGTCCGGTCTCCAGCTCTGAGGCTGATATTGTTTTCCTCATCTCACTCTCAGAAGGACAGCAAATAAGAGTAAATCTAAAATGTTTTAGTCTTGATTCGTCATCTTCTGATTGGACAGCAAACCTCACTTGGGTAAACAGTGGTGATGGGACACTTTTATCGCAGTTCCACGTTGTATAGTAATTCAGGCTGGAAAAATCTTTACAAAAACAATCGGCCTGGTGCAGCTTTAAATACGCACACCCATCCATATCATATAATTCAACACAATTGTCTTTGCTGTGGATTGGTCCAGTGTGTTGCCCTGAAAATACCCTGTCAGATTTAAGTCTCTCATTACCCAGAAAGCAGAGATAGATGGAGTGAGATCAAAAGAGAGGCCAAACTGCAGTGAGAGAGTGTGAGAGCAGATGATAAAAAAGAGGAATGAGACACTGTGATTTATAGAGGAAGGAGGAGGGACCCAAGCCTTGACATTTATGAACTCGATGAGCCGGTTCTGTTCTTTTCTCCTCTCTGTTTTATTCCGTCACTTCAATCATCTCTCAGACTCTGTTCCTGCACACGTCTGCCAGTCAATTAAGGCAGACGCCAGCAGGGAGGGTGGAGAGATGATCAATATTTTACGAAAGCAGCTCAGCCAGACAGACAGAGCGGCGGTGGTGACCTCAGAGACAGGGAAAACAAACATACTGAAGAGCTCCAGAGCTAAACAAAGAACATCTGTTCCACATCTGAGTTCTGTCAATCTGTGTGAATGTAAACGAGGGGTTTGAAGATTTGTAATTAGTTTAGATTTATTAGACATTAGCTTTTAGTTCCTTGATGTAATTTATAATCTGAAGAGTTGTAGTAACATTGTTGAGTCAGTAGTTATGACTTGACTGTTGTTATTGTACTTGAGTCAGAGTAGAGCTGCCTTTAAGTGGTTTAAAAAAAATCAGTACTTTTACTTTCCAGGTTCCTCCTGCTTCAGGAAGTTTAGTGTTTAGACCTTCGATTAGTGAGAAAGGTCAATTGTGGAATTTACATTATACAACCAAAGTGGAATGAAATTGGCAAACTTCTAACATGACTCATTAATATATGGCGTGTGGTAAAAGGATCTGATCACGTTTTGCCATGGCTCCAGACTGAAATAGCTAAACAATTACCAGATAGATTGCCACCAACTTTTGTACAGATATTCGGGGTCCCCAGAGGACGAATCCCAAATACTTTGGTGATCCCCTGACTTTTCTTCTAGCGCTACCAGCAGGTCAAATTTTCACTTATTCCGGGAACTGTCTCATCATCTACTTGATATAGTGGCACAAATTCAGACATTTCTACAGGCATTCAGGGTCCCCAGATGTTGAATCCTAATGGCTTTAGTGACTTTTCCTTAGCATGAAACACACATTTGTGGTTTTGAGTAAAATGTTGACAACTGGATGGATTGTTCATCCAAGTTTGGACATTCATGTCCCTCTCAGGATAAACTGAAATAACCTTTCATCTGGCACTGTCATCGGGTCAAGATTTGAATTTGTTTAATACTTTTGTTTGCCACCAAATGACTGCAATTCCCGTCTGCTTTAGTGGTAGCACTTAGCGCTAATAAGAGAATGTTAGCATGCTAACGTGTTAAACTGCCGATTTTAGCATTTAGCTCCAAACACGGCAGTGTTAGACAGATCTCAGAGCTGCCAGAATGGCTGTACACTCTTCGTCTCGTTAAAAAAAGGATTAAAGTAATTTCATAAAACAGTTGGGCACTGTAGTTTTAAGCAAACATTACTCTAACAGGAGTATTGTAAACAATATTTACCATAGTGTTTGTCGGAGACTCTCTTCAGCCACGGATCAATGCAAATGTTGTCCTCTAGTGAGTATTTACAGCAGCAGAACGATATTGATTATTACTGAACAACAATGGAGCTCTATCGCGCAATACTTGTAAGTAGGTTAAGTAGTAGTGTTAGTAGGCTAAACTCGTTGTCTTTTTGGTATTTTCATGAGATTTGTTAGGGACAATAACAAAAGTACAGCTACAGCTCTATCACCAGCTATCATAAATTTGTGTTCTTCTACCTGAGCACCACACAAGAATAGAGGCAGAAAAATCAAAGTGTAGTGAGGACTGAATCAGAATAGTTGGTCGTGTGTGCCGGGGGGGCGGTCAGAGGTGTGGGGGGGGCATTCGGATGAAGCGCTGTGCATCATCTGTTGGAAAAACAAAGAGATGAAAGACAAAGAAGCATATTGGAAAACTGGCATCAAACATCAGAACAGTTTATCTGGCGTTGTCCTGACATCACTACCATCACAAAGGAAGTGCACTCATCTATTTTAGTCAATAGTGTTCCAGATGGGCAGGGCTGGGTCACATAGAGTGGAACAGTGGGCATCGCCATCATGCTAATAGAGAGGAGCAGATTTGTGATGCAAAAAAAATCCTGTAGAATGAATTAAATAAATCTTGTAACCTCCGCATCTATCACTCATTTAGGCGTTTCAATCAAACCATACTGATATCTGATGTGATATTCAGTCTAACTGGCTTTAAATATGGTTCTACACATTAACAGTGTTTCAGCACATTCCCAGCCATGTTTATCAGTTGGGTGAGGTTGTCACTGGTCAGAGTTGTGTTGGCAGGTTTGGGGACCGCGCTCCACCCAGCACACTAATGTAAACTCTGGATTAAACATCAACTAGGAGTCAACACACACTGCCTGAAGCCGCCTTGACCTCACGTTCCTCACTCCTGTCGAAGGCAAACAGACCTGCCAGTGTCAGGGTTTTTTAAACAGTGAAGGATGTGACACTTACCAGATCTGTGAGATTCATAACATCCTTTTCTCACCAGACTTATATATTATATATAGATATTCCCAGATAGAAACGAGCTGACAGTTTGCGTTGTTACGTGAGCGTGTTAGAGTTCCAAAAACGAGTTCCCACAGGTGGGTGGTATCAGAGCTGAGCGCTGACAACTTATCAATCATCTTCCACAGGAATTAGAGACAGGTAATGATGCCATACACTTATACTTTAACACACACGATAAATTAAGAAACAACTTAGGGTTTAAATAATAAAATGAAGAAGAAAACTGCAGCTGCCTCTGCAGATTTTAAAATGTGACTTTAATGACATACTCAGAGAAGAACTACCTAAGCTTTGAAAGTGTGGCGCCCAGGTGTTATAAAACAGACTGCTCTGGACAACAAAACAAGCCCACCCATTTACTACCCTGCTGGCAGGGTGGGCCCTCGTTACGCTGAGGGGTCAGGGTTGTGTGGTGTTACAATACATACTGTAGCCTCAGAGCGTTTATTATTTAGAAAGGCGAGGGACAGGCTGTTGTGGCAGGTTTACAACCGCATTAGTGACACACTCTCTGATTGTCACAAACAGGCTTTGTTCACATGCACGCTAACAATCCTTGAGACACCGATGTAACAGCTCATATCTACTCATCTTTGCTTCTACTAATCTATCTATCATCTGGGTAGTGGAAGCACTGTCATTTGAATTTATCACGTTTTTCAGACAATATTGAAAGAAATAACTCTTCCAGTCCTGTTTGAGATGACAGTTTACTTAATTTATGTCCAACAAATCAGTCTACCTGTGAGGCATAAGCCTTGTGTTTTATAAGTAGTACAGCCTGTGTAATTTGGACTTTTGATATCTTCAGGTTCACAAAGGTGAAACAGATTTAAGGGGAATAGTTTGACATCTTGGGAAATAAATGCATTCACTTTCTTGCTGACAGTTGGATGAGAAGTTTGACATCACTCTCATGTCGGTAAATTCTGTAAATGAAGCTACAGCCAGCAGTTATTCATCTTAACTTAGCATATAGACTTTTAGATTTCTACATTTCGGTTTCTGTACGTAATAAACACACAAGATATGACATGTTAATTAGTGAGCTTTAGAGAAGCTGGACAGACTGTTTTACCTTTGAACTGGCTGCTGGCTGTAGCTTCATATTGAGGATACAGACAGGACAGTGGTATCAACCGGGAGATCTAACTCTCTGGAAAAACACAAATAAGTGTATAGTAAAAATGTTGAAATATTCCTTTAATGAAAAACAAACTGGTGCGTATCGGGCTCAGATGCAGTGTTTTCAGTCACATGCTTGTTTCCACTGAACCAAGCAGACATCCAGTATGGTTACATGGTGGTTGTCTCTGGAGAAATGACACACAGCACCACTGAGTGATTTCACAGATGATGCTAAACGGCCCAGCTTGCACATCTGGAGAGGAATGATGTGTGAGTATGAGAGAGAGACCAGGCAATAGGGCAAACGGCATGCAGGATGTTCGCTCTGACTCCGGCCTCATCATCGTCACCAACAGATGAATAGAGGGAAACAGATGCTGCCTTTTGCCTTCCTGTCTGCCACTTCCTATTACCCGACAAGAGGTGTGTTTGTATAAGACGCGTGAGTGTTTTAACTTTCCTTTTCTGCTCTGAAAAGAGATTGATTTTGATTTAATCTTTTTTTTTTTTTTACATATATTTGGCAAAATACATGTGATAACTGAACAATTAAAACAGGGACACAAGATTAGATCTTGGAAAATTTAATTATTGTTTCACTGTGTCTTTAAGTTCCAACTTTACCTAGTTACAACTGAAGTGTTTACTATGTGGAGATTTATGCATCACTGAATAAAACAGGTTACACCTCACAAACTGGTTCTTATGTATTTGCACCTACTAACTGCCACGTGTAACTGCGTTGTAGCTAAATGAACCAACTGACAGAGGTAACATTAGTTTGCTTATTAAATGACCTGCTTAGATTAAAGATTAAAAGACGACACTGGCGAGAAACCCTCAGCATCCGGAAACGAAAGAGGGACAGCCCGACCCAGCGGGACCGATCTGAGGACCTCACTAAACCATCCAATCGGTAGTAGCAAAGGACAGTGTGGTTATTTTGGTGAGAGTAACGCAAAAGTAGTGTTATCAGTAACGCATTAATCTACACAGACAATGCTACTGTAAAGAGACTTATTATTTTCAAATGAAAGTAACATTTTGAAAATAACTTGCCTTAAACTGTTAACATCACTAAAGTCTTTACTAGCTGAGACATTCCTTAAACACACGGTCACATGGTGGCAATGGTAACAAGGTCTGAACACAACATTGGCATGTTATCACTTTGAAATTATATGGTAAACTTTTTAACAAACTGTTTATCATTCTTACATCCAGCCGTACCAGAGCAACATTATCATTCATTATCCACCTGGTGAGTATAAGTCCAATGTTCACTCTCCGTTAGCTCTGTTTTTGGTCTCCACTTTAGCTGCTATATGCTCCACGGTGTTCACCAGCAAGTCTTTAACTGTGTCTGTCTGCTGTACAGTGTTGCAGCCGTGCATATTCTGACTAACATAAAACGCCCCCATGATGTAAGTCCTACGACTACGCCGTAGAAACCTGTTCAGTCTTTCAAAATGTTTAAAGAAGGTGTGTTTTTTTCTTCCGACCCGACCAGGAATGGGGGCTTTTCTTTTGGACATGCATCGCTACCCCAGCCTGGCAAACTGTTGGCTGGTTCATTTGTTTCCAACGCACAGAGCTGACTGTAAACAGGCAAGAGGCCGTGTGTCGCAAATAACCAGAATAATATCGGCATATCCCACGTTTTAATCGGAAAATGTTGGATTCGGAATAAGGCCTAATGTGGAACATCCAAACGGAATATGCTGTTTACATGACTCGTATCACATTTGGAATACTGTCATATTTGGAGTAATAGTGGAGTATTAAGAGCATGTAAACGTAGTCAGGGTTTCTCACAATCAGGGCTTAACTAGGTTATTCTGACCCAGTTACGATGTTTACATGCATCGACTCGGAACAAAGTGACTTGAATAACTGGGATAAGAATTATCCATGCGTAGCCACAGTTATGCTTTTATGTAATTTAGTGTTTCTCTTTTCTCTCTTCTTCTGTCATTGACTTGTGTAACCTTATTTCTGCGT
The DNA here is from genome assembly GCA_031216445.1 of Lateolabrax maculatus. Lineage (NCBI taxonomy): Eukaryota > Metazoa > Chordata > Actinopteri > Acropomatiformes > Lateolabracidae > Lateolabrax > Lateolabrax maculatus. The sequence continues at coordinate 5,425,471 of CM062214.1, forward strand.
CCTGTCATGCCAGCACTTGAACTTATTCTATATACACATTTGAAGTGATTGATAATGCCGTTATACCTTCATTAAGTATGAAGCTCTGGTCCTTGCCAGGATTGAAACTGAGACACTCCCAGGTATAGCGCTCATCCACCCTGGTGCAGAGATATCAGCTTCAGAGGGACTCTCCTCCACTTTCCCCTAGAATGAAAGAATGTGATTGTAGATTAGCTCAACAGGGAGGACGTTAGGAAACGGGAGGCAATCATTAACCTCTGGTTCCTATCCAGCTATGGATTTCAAACTTTGTCTGAATTCCTGTCACATAAATCTTCCTTCACTCTCATTTTGAAACATTATTCAATTTCTCCCATTTACATGTTTGTACTTGCTGTCTTTCTCTTTTTTTAATACTGCATATATGCATATGTGGCATATATATACAGATTAACAGTGGTACTGCACAATACTGTAAAAAGTGTAAATGGGGCTTGAAGTTCAAACTGGTATGTAGTTTAAATATTATGTACATTTGGTGATCAATGCAGAATAGAAAACACATACGGAATCAAAAGAAACATTGGAATTTTTCTACGAGGATTAATGGTGCAAAATTTCAAAGCTAGACTCTGTCTACTGGTACTATTGCTCCTTAAGTCTACCAATAGAAACTTATAATTGAAAGGCTATTAAATTCTGCAGGATCACTTCAAGTTGATGGCTGCATCCATCATTGAATATTGGTGGAATCCCATAATGTGATTATGAATGACAACAATTCATATCAAATAGGCAATGCCCATGGGCATATGGCCACTGGTGGTAAGGAAACAGAATCAAAATAATGGAATATCAGAAAACAAATCCTTTGTCCCTCAGCTTGTGCAAATATTTTCTGTAAAAGAAAACATTAGATGAATTTTGCAGTAGGGACTGATGAAGAAAGTGTTCTATGGCAGTTCTATGGAGACCTAAGTCGACGTGGCCAATATAAATAGCCAAGCGTTGGACCAAGGAATCTAGGAATAAAGACTTTTGCGTCAATGCCTCCCAGTTCTGGAGTATTTAGTGAAAAGGGAAAAGTGCTTTTGGGCACATGGTGGTGATACCTGCAGGAAAAACTAACTCGGCCCATGACTTAGCTTTCCACATACATTCAGCAAAATCTGTTAAATACCTTTTTGAGATCTCAAGACAAGCTTGCACACAAACGGACATGAACAAGAACAAAAGCATAACCTCCACGGCAGAGGTAATAATATGCTGCATGCCTTATATCCTTCATCTCCCAGGACGTCCCAAACAGCAATTTTCTGGATTCTTCATGTGAAACATCACAAGGGCAAAGCGTTTCTCATGACGACAAATCCTCCTGGAAAACACATATAATGTACTGCACTGAAAATACACCCTTGTTAATCATTATGCCTTAGAAAAATGATACAAATAGGGAGGTCAGCTTGATGTGTCTGGTGTGCTTTTGTAGTGTTAATCCTTGAAGCAGAATAACAATATTTTCAGGGACTTCAGGGTAAGGTGAGCAAAACTTCCAAATGTTAATGTTTGACTGACATGCAATCAGCCTGTTTTGTTTCACAGTCAACCACACCTCAAAATAGACTTGGTTTCCTGTAAAGCCAGTTACAAAACACACTTTGCCAGGCAGTTAACAAATTGAAATCTGTAAGCAACTCGGTTAAAGCTTAATGTTTCTCATACACCCGAGTGCTGATTTCATAATCTGAAACTGTGCAGGCCAAGTGAACAGAGGTATGTGACCCCTCCGTCCACCCCCCCGTTTCTGGCCAGGTTGTGCAGTTTGTCTTTGATCCTGAACTACCGGGTCAAACCATTACAAGGTCAGAGGGTCCGCTCTGTACATTCCGCAACTTTTAATAGGTCACTACCAGAATACTTCACTCTGGAAAAGAGAGACAGGGGATGAATAATACATTGTTAATTACAGGAAGAAGAAAGACCAACATGTCCCCATTACCTGTTATGCATCTTTAGTGTTCACAGGCCTTTTTTTTTTAAACAAACTTTACTATCAGTATCAAGTATCAGCGTGTACTTGTTTGCACCCACACCCTTCATCCATCCACTGCAAAGCAAGAGTACTGGGTTTTCTCTCCAGGCATGACAGATTAATACCGGCACTAAATCAAGCTCTGCTGTCATGACACAGCACCTGAGTGTTAATGAACAGGGAGACGCTCGGACTTCCAGGTGATAAAGAAACGGAGAGAATGGTTTGAATGCGATGTAATAGTTTATAGCGAGCATCTGTACAGTACACTGGAAGTTTGGGGTGAAAAGGCAAAGATTGCACAGGAAGAATTTGTCAAAAGTATGGCCACACTGACAACAAGAGTCCAGGATGTCACTGTGCCTGGCCAAGCAATGCTCCGGCACAATACCCGCCGTAAGACCACACATTGTTCTGGAGCTTTTGATCATATCTCATGATCTTTCGAAATCACTTGAAGGACTCGTCCATGTTGTCATGTCAGTTTTCCATTTGGCTTCCAAAACCACAGTCACGTTATGTAATTCCTTCAGGTGTGGGTTGTAACTTTTGGCATTAAATCAGTCGCATAAAGTGTTGACTTACTGTGGACGCGACACTGTGGTCAAGTAGTTCTTTAAGTGCTCAGGAAAAATAAACAGCTGAACATCTGCAATTCCTCCTTTAAGGTCAGCGAAGGAGTGTTGTCATTGTTACAAGACATCGTCAAAAGACGTTAACCACGGGGTCCAGTATCAAAGTCACAGTACACCCAACTATCCACCCCAAAGTCCTCAATAATATGTTTTGCATTGACAAACATCCCACTCCTGTCCTAGCTTCCTGGAGAGGACAGTCAGTATTTGCATGTTCGCAAGAGGTCGCTTGTTGGGAAAATGTGGTCATTTCAAGCATGTGAACCAAAGACCACTTAGAGCATAACTGCTCCAAGACAAAAAGCCAAATGACATTTGAATTTCAATCACATAAATAAATGTTCCTTTCATTTTTATCAATTAAAAGTGTAATAAACAAAACGTAACTGTCAACACCATCTAGCTGTTCCAAAACCTCGATAATGAGTGTGGTTTTGAAAACTCAGAGAAACACATGCACACACACATTCAGGTCGCTTATGAGGACATTCCATAGACTTACATTAATTTCCTGGAGACCCTAATCACTACTTTTGTTTAACCCCAACCTTGACCACTGACCCAAAAATCAGCCTTTTCCCTATTTGTGGACACAGCTTTTGTCCCAAAGTTGTGTCAGACCACACACACACACATTTGTACTCCTATACTTGTGAGGACATTCAGTGACATAAAGCATTCCCTGGTCCCTTACCCTAACCATCAAAACTAAATGCCTGACCCAAATACTAACCTTAACCTAAACTTAATTCTAACCTGAACCTTAAAACCAAGTCTTAACCCTTAAACAGCCCATTGAAGGTGTCTCAGAAAGTGAGGACCGGCAAAAATGTCCTCACTCCCACGGTCCAAAACTCAAATTGGTTCTCACAAAGATAGATGTACATGTACACACAGACACCCACACACAGACAGACAAACACACATACACAGGGATGTCACCTCACTCCCACTTTAGGCACAGTAGCCCTACAGCCCAGGACAGACATCCTCCTAAATAAATAAAGTCACCATTAAAAAGAATATCAATATTTTATTAGTGCCAACATTGTAAGACAATAAAAACAGTCATGGTTAAGCAAACTGGAAAAATAAACAGCACCAGCAAAATAGTATCAAAATAGATCTGGGCTACATACGCTTGCACACACTCTTACAATATATTCCAAACATAATCAGTATAAAGATACTGTTCACTGGGCTTAATACTCATGAGCCCTTTGCACCATTAATTTAGGTCTTTGTGTGAGTTAATTAAACGATCACCTGAATTACGTAACTAACTACTGTGGTAAATATTTAGTGCATTTGATCACTTGTTCCCTCATGTTCCTCCCTCTTCTTCAGTGTCAGATCAGCTTGGACTCTCTGGTGTTCCTGAACGGGACGCTGGTCTGATGTTTAGAAGACAACTCCCTAAAAGACAAAGACAGGGAGGAGGGCAAATAAATCCTAGGCTTCACAGAAGAGATAATGGAAAATACAGCAGAAATAGTTTTTTTAGTTTCTGAAAAATTTTGATTTTTCAGCTTGAAGGTTCATATTTGAGCTTAAAACAGAAACTTAACAGAAAACCTCTCAACACATTCCAACTTGTTGAATCCCAGTCCAGGTTCTTGACATATTATTTGGGTAAAAAAACAAACAAAATCAAAAACTGCATTCTTACAGAACATGCACAAATGTTTCTTTGTGCGTACACTCTGCATTTTTAATGTGGTCATTCAGTGACATATTATAAGTGAATTGGGCCAATACAAGTAAAGCAATTTTATTTCTTTCTGGTGTTCATACCATTTAAAACCACTGTAAATTTCCCTGGGTTCACTGAGTTGGTGGTTATGGTTTCCTGTATTTGTTTCAGATAATATCCTCGCTCCCGACCATAACACACTTCATCTGAAACTGGACCAAGATTCACATTCTCAGGAGCTCCAATGACATTTTGCTAATCTGCCAAAACCGACAGACTTGGTAAAATGCTCTTGGGTCACAAATAAACTTTGACCAAATCCATCTGTAGGAAAACAGCAATGTGGAATCACATGCAAACATCCTGAAGGAAGACACACAGACACACATACAGACAGAGAGAGAGTGTTTGGGTCAAAACAGGTGAAAGCTCAAAATATTTCAGGTGCCACCTACTCTTCCCTTCTTCTGACCTCCTTGTTTCTGTTTCCCTTCCTGAGGAACTTTACATTTTTCACACAAAAACAGCCCATGTGTTTCTAGGGTGGGAAACACACAATTCCATTTCTGATTTATTATCTAAAAGCTCTACTCGTGATGTGAGTGCATGTGTGCTCGGGTCATTTCACCATGGAGCAAATATAACATATTACACATGATATGACAGCTTCTTTTTGGACTCAAAGTGACCTTATCTCTATTGTCAGAGCCACTTTACTCCGCGCCGTCAACCGCTTATAGCCCGGGCCTGCCTTCACTCCGTGTGACATAAACACCACTTCTGTTCCTTGGATTAAAATGTCTGACTTAAGACTGTGGTGTGAGGGTGTGTGAGGGAGTATCTGAAAGAGATGCGAGTGTGTTCCTTCTTGAGTGTGGGTTTGACACAAATGTATATACAACAGTGTTGTTCTGGCCTGATTGTCATTGTGTGCTTGAGTCGGTGTGAGTTTGCCGCGATTACCCTGAGCAGGTTAGCTACGGTGGCTTTAGCTGCGTGTGGTTGGAGACAGACCCAACATGACGGTAAACAGCCATTCATAGTGGCCGGCCTCAGTCTGGCCTTCCTACAATGCAAGTCTGTGGAAGTAATTCAACGGAAGAATTGACACTATGGTAATGGTGCTCCTTGACACCGGCCCCACACTATACAAGAGTACGGCCAAGTCAGTCATTGCCAGTAAGCATCACAAGCCTATGGAGCAAACAGTGAGGTGGGCCCCACACTATTCAGTCCCCAGCCTTTAAATGAACTCGAATAATCACATTTATACCCAAAGAAAGTCTATGAAGGAACTAAGGTGCACCTAAACATAACCAAAGTATGGTAACATATGGCTCAAACTAAAAACCAACACAGACCGGCCGGAGAGCGATACACCCTCTGCCACCCGCACACAAGCACTACTACACGAGAGGAAATAAAAGACAACTTTGTCACCCCCACACAGAAGTGCTCTCACACAATCACTGGAGCAGGACCTGCATGGGTAATGATCTGTTTAGTGTGTGCACTCATATGCGCGCACATATTGGCGTGATGCAGGTGCAGTTTCCTCCAGTCGCGGTGGGAAACCTAGACTTGTAGGTTCCTTGCAGTTCCCTTCGTTCCAGCTATCGCATCCATCACACTCACGTTACCCCCCCGCTAATGCATGAAAAGGGCACTTAACTGAAAAACAATACTGGCTGTAATCTGACAGTGTTGCAGGCATGAGGCGATTGACACCGCTCTCATGCCTGTGTGTCACGTACGGAGCTGAGAGACGGTTAGCTTAGCTTAGCATAAAGAATGGAAGCAGGGGGAAACCGTTAGCCTCTCTGTACAACGTAGAAAGATCTGCCAACCAGCGCCTCTTAAACTCACTAATAGTTGTTTGTGTAATCTGCATACAAACAGAAATGTAAAGATGATAGCGGCATGGCTACTTTGGTCCAGAGTGAAATATCTACAGTATATCTCTACAACTACCGACAGATTGAGATTGAATTTTGTAAGGAGATTCATGGTCCCAAGAGGATTAATCCTGGTGACTTTGGTGATCCCCTGACTTTTCCTTTAGTGCCACGAGCCAATCAAATTTTTCACTTATCTTATGAAATATCTCAATATCTACTAGGTGGACTGTCAAAACAAAAATACAACAAAGCAAAAATTGATAAAGACATTCATAGTCTTCAGAAGGTGAATTCTACTGACGTTGGTTCAGACAGGTTCAGATCTTGGAGGAGCCCCCAGTTTGTCTTGAACTGACCCAGAATCAGTGGCAAAAAAGGGAATCCCACATGAAACATTTTAAACAAATTAGATATATTGTAAACTTAAGCTTAAATAAAATAATGTATTAGTCAGGAAAGTCAGTAATGAATGCAGTGTGTGTGTGTGTGTGTGTGTGTAGTGTGTGTGTGTGTAGTGTGGTGAGTGATGTATGCAAACAGAAAACGAACCCTTCACCAAACTGGCTGGTGGGGGCCTGGGAGCAAAAGAAGAGAGAGGACGTGCAACAGATAAAGAGAGGCATTTGTTTACAGGAGAGCATTCATACAAATTTTAGTTTGAAGATATTGTCCGCTGATTAGTTTCTGGACTGTGACAACATTTGATAACCATCATAAACTAGAGATATGGTTCAGTTTTAGATCAACTGAGGTCACAGTCATAGTTCATACCTGCCATGCATCTGTTAAAAACATCCTCTAAACCTGAGACGTTAAGAAAACAATGATGATATCAATCATGTCTATCAGTGGATGTGGAACTAAAAGCAACCACAATGAGCTCTCTTTGACATGTTGAGGCCTGACAGATTGAGTCTATGACCCCAAAGGGCCCGACATTTGTCACTGATGTAGAGCTCATTATGGTTTGCTCCCCTGTCATACAAAATTGCTGAGTCGTGTAAAGTCTATTGTGTGCCTGGTGCAGTGATGGGAAAGTGTTAGCAAGGTAACATCAGTCAGTTGAACTGAACTCAGCTTGCTTTGGTTTCTCAGACTGTGTATGCGCGTGCACGTGCACACACACACACACGACATATATGCATACACACGTATAAATATGCATAGACACGTATAAATATGCATAGACAGGTGTGGGCGGTACACACACATGCACACAAACCTGGACAAAGAGATTGATTATTTCCTCTTTGCTCCAGCAGACATGCAGCATGCATAATGTAAATTCAATTACACTGTGAGGAGAAGAAGGAAACTGGAGAGCGACAAGCTGGCAGCTGTAATGTGCTGCACCAGTAAAACCATTTCCTCTGCGGTGACTCAGCAAGTCACACCAACTGGGCTCAGTTACGCAGTTCTCTCGGGCCCTAACTAAGTTTTTAGCACAGAGATGCAGAAGTGACACCTGACACTGGCAGCCAATTCACCTCAGAGGAACAATGTGAAACTGCAGAATAGCATTATCCACTGTAAGCCTGTCCATGCCATATTGGTAAAACTGCAACTAATGATTATTTTTACCATTGATTAATCAGCTGTTGACTAACAATCAGTAATTGTTAGTCTATAAAATGTTCATATTCTGCCTGAACAACAGATGTAGTTTGCAATGATATAAAACTGAGTTTACAACCACACTTGGTGCTCTGTAAGGAATTACATTGCTGTGCCTAACGTCAGCATGCCAACATGCTGCTGTTTGGCAGGTAATGTTTCCAATGTTCACGATCTTAACTTAGTGTGTTAAACTGCTAACAGTTGCTAACACAAAGTACAGTTGAGGTTTATGGGAATGACCTTACTGTGCAAGTATCTGGACCTAAACAAAAATGTGGGACAAATAAAAACTTTGACCAAATGATGGCATTAAAAGAACCATTCAAGTGTCACATTTGTCATAATTGGAAACACACATTTGGCAGTTTTGCTTAATGAATGACTTTTTATACAATTGATAAATTATCAAAGTAGTTGCTGATAATTTTCTGTCAATCAGCTAATCAAAAAATCATGAAAATCATTTCAGCGCTTCTGATTTTATTTTACCTTTTATTTTTAATATACAAGTCATAGTCTATATGCGTGAAAGCATCATGAATGTGCCGTAGATGGCTACAGAACATTGGCAGCTGAAATTGGAAGCTAACTTTACCTCACACAGCTACTGTCAAAAGTGTCACAACAAACAACTGAAGAGAACATGACCAAAGGTGAGGGCTGAACTCAAACATCCTGTGAGAGGGGGAAGGCGGCTCGAGAGGCAAACAATTACATGAAGACAGAGAACTCACCGAGGCTGTATCTTTTTGATGTTCTGTCAGAGCTACTACCTGGCCTGTGTTCTTTTAATGTCACCTGGATAGGTTAATTTGACATCTCAGTGACAAGCTCTGCCCTTCACAAATAGGGACAATACACCCGATCATTCACCGCCAACATTTACAGCCCCGTGTCCCTCATCCTGTCCTCAGCAGGTGTTCACAGTAAGACACTGCAGATATCAGATACAATCTTAGATACTGGCTGTAGGAAGTTCTGGGAAGTTACTAAAGACTTTGAGCATGACAGTTCATTCAAAGCAAGTGAAATGTAGTTCAGGGTGAGCACGGAGTGGATATCCGTAACTGCCTCCACTGTTCCCTTAACAAGCTACTTTTACTACATTTTCCAATACGATCCATACACCTTTAGGCCTGTAGACCAAACTTTATTGGTCATGTTAATAAAAAGAGAAAGTTCACTTTTACCTTTCCCACTGCTGCTACACTTGGAGCCACGGGGCAGTCTATTGTCAGATTCTTATGTAAACACGAGGAGATGAGGGCATTAAAAGAGCACATCCACTTGTGTCTTTTCCCACTTCCTGTACTGCATGAACTCCGGAACTTCCACAAACAAGGCAGTGAGGCTGCACAGTGGGGCTTTCAACTAAATACGAACACCACCATGCTAACTTGCTCACAATGACAATTTGGTCATGTGATGACACAGCAGGTTTTTAAGTGACAGGAAGGGAGAAGGAGAGGCTGTCCGCACACTGAAATTTGCAAGCCTTCAAGTTTTTATTAATGGAACGTTTCGACCTGCAAGGTCTTCGTCAGGCAAACATCCATGTGAACAACAAAGAGGATATATATACAGACTATATGAAACAAAATAACACCCATATCAATTTGTGTTGGGGCGAAGACCTTGTAGGTAGAAATGCTGCATTAATAAAAACTTGGAAACTTATGTACCTGTACCTGACTGGGGTACATGGATATGCACGCTCTCCACCTTTTTTGCTTAGTTACATAAGTGAACCTTGAGTTTAGAATATTTCATCAGAGATATTGTATGTTTTTCCAATGTCAAGAATAAATCTGACGACTGAAGTTAAGGACATGCCATCAGAGATGTGAAGGAATACAAAGTGTGCTACACGATGAGACATGTGATCAAAGATGCTAAGCGGACTCCATTTCTAATCATTATTATTACTCCACACTGACCTTTTAACAAGTTCTCTCGAGTATGCTTCACTGCATATACTGAGTCATATGACTATGTGACAAATAAATCCTTAAATCTTGAATGAATAAGCACAAATCATCCTCATCCCCTTCGCATCAGAGGACTTAGAATCTGCATTGTCCTTTATCCTGGCTCTATTCCCTTTCATACTTTTAACCTTGAAGGCCTTTCCCATGACAGTCATCATCTTTGACCTTTTCCATTCACTGCAATGACTAGCATTCAAACGAACTGTACATAGACAACAATTTGATATGTGTCTTGGTGAAACCTCAACATCTATACTTTTTCAATTTTTCTATTAGGAATGACAGTTCCCTTTGTTACAGTGGAAGAAAAACAATAAGTGTACCTCACAGAGCAATTTATGTTCAATCTATTCAATTTATCACTTCCCTTCACTGCGGGCACGGGGGGAACCCTTTCCATTCAGCTCTTAGAAAAACAGTGAGGTGTGGTCCATTCATGGTTCACTCACTTTACATTTATACCTGTTAGCTTTTGTTCACCTTTCTAGATAAACAGCAAGGCGTTGTCCAAAGCTGCCATTCACTTATGCTGTACGTCTGCCTTGAGGCTGACCCCCCCTGTGTAAGACTTAACCCATGGAACTCTGTTTATACATGTACACATTTTACTATAATTATGTGATAAGCATAATGAGGGTTTACCAAAAGGGGTCATGTTTGAATTAAAGTAAAAATACTCAGGTTTAAACTGTAATAAGGGGCTTAACACACCCCAGTAGGCTATATAATGACTATAAGCTACAGTATAACAAGACTGTTTTGAACTGATAAATCAAAACATAAAAAGGAGACTTTGAAACAAAAATAGACATTTAGACTACAAACTGTATTTAATGTGTTTAAACAGTTAAATCCTCTCTGCTTAGGGTTGACACTGTCTTACAGAAGTAGAGTGTGTGTGTTTCTGCGAGGCTTGAGGCTGAGTCTTTGATCAGACAATCCCCATGGTGTGGGATATCAGTGTGAGTCCTGCTCTTTTCACTCGTGTGTGACCTGAAGAATGTTATCATTCACATGGGTTCACAAGTCAGCTTAAACGCTCACACACAAACACCAAACAACAGACGGGCATCACTGGGAAATCTGGAGTGATGTCATTAAATATTAAGATTAGAGGGGTATAGTGTGTCAAGACGGCAACGGTCAACACAAAGTGGAGAACGCACATGCATATTTTCTGAAACCGTCATTATCAATTAAACCAGTCGTATTTCACAACAGCTGAGCATGACATGATTAGTGCTTACTTGTTTTTTGTCACAGGAAAAACAAACAAGTTGAGACCAGACATGAGCAATTTTATCAGTTGTGCCTGTCACATTACGTAACATGTTACAGGAACAGGGTATACCAAATATTACAGTGATTTAATATAATTAGTGAGATAGAAACAGTTACACCATGTCTTCATGAATATATACATATATGCTATAAAGAAAGTAGTAGATCCTGTTTCTGGGCAAAAACAACCCTTCCACTCAGAGCAAATCAACATCACATATCTTCTAGCTTGGTTAGTCGGCAGGTTTCCTTGGACGCAGATCCCTATGCAGTTAGCTATTATTGCTAATCGATGGGGCTAAGGTCTGTGTTTACAGCGGAAGCTGTGTTTTGGACTCAGAGACAAGTGTTTAAAATGATTTATGTGAACTTTCTTATCTAGAGAGCTTCAGGAGGCTTGCCCTGATATATGTTGGTTGGCTGGAGTTGCGTTTCTTGAATCTCTGCAATAGAGGTGGTGATTGCTAAGTGATCCAAAGTTAGGGTGGCCACAGTTATGAGAATACAGTAGGACCGGTGTTGAAAAATAACAGAACTTTTAATGTATTACACCTTACTTCAAATATCTTTAGATATGCATTAAAAAAATGTAGACGGAAAGATTTAGAGTGTACCGTCGGTGGTAGCTGATCTGCTACTGTGCACTTTTCTGCAGGGTGAGTATTTATCCATCCAGAATTCTGTAGTTACATGTTACAGTTAGTTAAGTCAAAAGTAGTGTAAAGGGGATTTACAGAAATTATATAACATAAAGACAACACATTTACCAGTTCATTATTGGGTTTTATGTTAAATGACTACACATTAAACAGTGACTGAAGCCATGCTGGATTTGTTTGTGGTAGTCAGGGGAGTCAAGGTGTAACTTGGCTGGTCTAAGCATCAAACACTGCAGTAAGGCCTCCACTGTCCCTTTGTTTCTTTAAATAGGATGAGTTTTGTGTGTGTGTGTGTGTGTGTGTGTGTTTGTGTGTGTGTGCGTGCGTGCATGTGTTTGATCACTCATCCGTCCTGTACCTTTAGTACCCTGTTACATAACACCAATACACCTGCATCTTAACAATGGCGGAGGTGTTTGTGTGTGTGTGTGTGTGTGTGTGTGTGTGTGTGTGTGTGTGTGTGGGTGTGTGTGTGTGTGTGTGTGTAGTACATCCATGCATGTGCTTGAGTTTGTCTGATTTAGAACTTCTCATGCATGTGGCCATAACCCTGGATTTATTTGGCACTGTGTTTAATCACAAGAAGCATGCACAGCTCAAGGGCACATTAGCGCATGCAAACGAACAACCGGGATACAAAAACACATATTGAACGTCTGTAATGTTAGTGTGGACTGATTATGGATGTGCATGCGTGTGTACATGTACGTACAACCTGTGTGCACAAACATTTCCCCAGGGAGAGGAGCTGAGAGGTGAGTACAGGACGGGAGAGTGGCTCCCATACTACTGAACACACTGCCAACAACATCAGAGGATCAGATGACAAGCTTCAGACAAACACACACAGACAGAGACACACGAGTGGGTCGGTTGTTACACTTCTGGCAGGCTGCGGGGGTCACATATGTTCTGCTACACTAATGTGGGAAAAAAAAAACTTTTTTTCTATAGTTGTGACACATGCACACAATGATCAGCTTCAGCTGTTTAACCTTGCAGTGTTTGCCCAGGCGGACGGATACACACACACACACACACACACACACACACACGCACAGTTTAAAAGACACACATGACACCCAAAAGCATAAATTAACTGCAAACTATTATGTGTTATGAATATATGAATATATCTACATTATTATGATGTAATAAGAAAAAGATAAAAAGGAATCCTTGAACATTCTTTGATAAGTGAGCCTAGTCATTAAAGAACCTAACACACCCTGTTTCTGTGAGAAGGTGCCATAGAGAGATGATGTGTTTGTGTGTTTTGTGTCCACAAAAGTGAGTCTCAAAGGAAAAAATATAAATGACAAATAAATGCAACTTACACTTAAAAGACAAGTTGCAAACACATACAAGATAGAAAACACAATCAACATGGAACAGTAAAAATAATTTTTACGTAATTACAGTGCAAATGTGTGTTCAAGTGTAAAAGACTGTGTGTGTGTGTGGGTGCATCATTATGACTGAATACTGGTTGAGCTAGTTACTTGGCACTGTGTCAGTCATAATTAGGGTTGTGATTCTCACGAGGGAAATATGTTTTCCTGCCTGCTAACCTGTCTGTCACAATCCTGCTGTGTGCACGTGTGGTCGTATGACAGAGATGAGAGGACAGACAGAAAAGGGGACGTAGGGGTGTGAAGTTCAGTGTCAAGGACGAGGAGCAGCAGGTTCCAGTAGACCATTTAATACCGCTTAAAACTAAATTCAATATCAGTTTAAAAATCAGAGAATAGCAATGAAACTAGTGTGTGTGCTGGTAGTGCAGTCACCCGTCATGTAATAAAGATTATGTAGTTTTCAAATTGACAGTTGGCATGTCACCCTTTCTGTCTCTTTATACTATCTGCATAATTAAGGTGCCAGGAAGTCAGATTGTATTTAGCAGAGCAGATAGAACGGTTAAAAAGCAATAATACCGGAGAATCTAGCTTTTATCTGATGTTTTTTTTGTTTTCCTTCCGAAGTGAGAAATGATCCACAGCAGATTGAATAAAAGTAGCTAATAGAGAACGACTCTATGGCATAAAGACTCTATGTAAGTATCCCACGTTTACCGCACGACAAATCCCTCACTGTCACCCCCTCTTTTGTTCCAACTCTGTCCCCTCATCTGACCTCCTGCATGAGGGAAGCCACAGAGAGTGGAAAAGTGATTTCAGGACGGGTGTGTCGGGGCCCCCGGCGGGCAGATGCTGTCCATCACTGGAGTGGTGGAGACGAGACAGCTTAGCTCATCTTCCTGTGCATGTCAGTTGTATTTCCTCGTTTCCCACACACACACTGGGAACAATTGCGCGCCACTCACTCAGCAACAAACTACTCAATTTACATAAATTCCCTAAACATACATAATAGTCCCACATAGAAGAAAGTTGTTCTGTCAATACTCAAGAGTATGTCACTCCCATGAGAATGTACGGGACATACTGTACAGAAGGTGCGTAACCTACTAAACAGGAAACTACACGTCTATTTTAGTACTGTTGTGTCTCCACCCTGCCCAGCTGTAAAATGCTATGGAAAACACACCAGGATGGGTTTAACTCTTTCTGTCTCCCAGTCACTCACACATACTCATCTCATAAACCCATTGGAAAGACCATAAACACATCGGTGTGATCCATTTACCATTGGTGTTTACAACCAGACATGACCACCAATGAGACTGATAATCATCCTGGTGACTGGCTGTGCCTCTGTGCATGTGGGTGGGGCACTGCGCCTTTTGTGGTTAAAATATGCCATTAGTCAATATGAAACATTCACCGGAGTAAAAATATTATGGCTAGACAACGAACGTAAGTGGTGAATTATTTACCAGTCTTGTTACAACAACATTAATGTGAAGACAGATTAAAAGATTGCTCTTCAACTAAGCAAATGAATAAAGGAATGTTTTTGTTCTATGTGTGATGATATTTCAACACATTGTGTATTTCCTACTAATACACACTGGCAAAAGCTCAACAGGTTTCACATGTCTTTGCCAAATAATGTACAGGCAGTACCTAACACAATAAGACTTTTTAAGGAACTTTATCACAATTTGCCAGCTAAATAAAAGGTTACAGCACTTGGACATGCCAGTTTAAAAAGTCAAAATGCTCTGTGCTAAAAAACAAAACAAAACACAACACACTTAAAAAATTCCTAATATGTTTAAATTCCAACATTCTCCATATACAGCCACCTTTCATCGACAAGGAGAAGTAGCAGTCAGGCACTGCAATTAACCAACAAGGACATGGTGGATATACACAGTACTGTATATGTTCGGTCATTTCATTGTCATGCTTTTATTGACACGATCTACAACTTGAGCACAAACCAAAGTCAGGTACACTGTTAGATAACAGCTCTACAGTATATCATATTAACAACATAATGTTGGATCACATTAGATGAACTATGCAGATTCATATAAATACTAAGGCATATACGAACATATGTACGAACACAGGAATTGTATCAAAAGGTTTACAGGTTATGCTTAATCAGCAAAATTCTCGAACATATTCAGGAGCTGTTGTGTGTTTTTCCTGATTGTTTAGCTGGGATTTGGGGCCTTACAAAAATAGAAAACTTGTGTAATTACAAATTTTTGGGTTTCCATAAATATTCACTAAAGACAGCTGTAGTGGGGGATATGGGGCGGAACCATGTGAGGGTTGCTGAAAGATACTGTATGTGTTGCTCAGTATTGGAATTGGCTACTTGATAAGGAAGAAAACATGCTGACATTTATTGAAGATAAACAAAGCAATTAATTTTTGTTGTTTGATATAGTGCAGCACTGTCTAGTGGGATGTGCAATTGGGATAGACCAAACAGATCCTAATTTGATCATTTGGAACTTCATTGTTTGACAAAAGCTGAAAAGGAAAAAAGTTTCTCCGGAAGCTTTTGGACTGATCAGTGGGAAAGTGTCTGATGTGGCGTGTCACTGTCTGTAAAATAAGCACACTTCTTACAAGCAGAGCCTCAAACCAGATTAACACAGGCTTACAAGTTGCTCTTTGATAGTGTGAAACTTGATATGCTACGTGATGTGGTTTGCTCTGCTTACCACACTGACTTTGAGCTTGACCACAGTTTCCCTCTACATCCGACATCTGCCAATAAAGGGGTTTATCGTATTTGGCAAGTTTGATCTTGTGAGTTACCAGTAAGGTTCTCCCATCTTACTACCTACTGTGACAATTTAGCAACTCACAACAATGCTGAATTTTGTATATGATCATCTGATACCCGTGATTTTATTTTTTGTCAAATTTCAAATTTTTCAATTTAAGTATTGAAATGGCTATTTTGTACAATGGGTAACAAACAACAAAATACCTCTCGTTTGAACACTACCATTTAGACTACTGAAAACCGCCAACAACATGATTTTATATCATTAAAAGGTGTAAAGATAAAGAAAGCAAGTGTCACTGGGAGATGGGATGAGGTAACTGTTGAGGTAAACTGTTTGACATGTCTTTATGCTCAGTACTTAGAGCACTTTGCTGTTTTGATTGATAACTATTTGCAATAGTCCCAGCACTAAATGCATTGAGTCAAAATCACTCTAACCTTTTGAAACTACAATCAACTTCTGAAAGCCTGAAGTGGGATTTTGTCCATTTCACACTGTGCACATTAAGACTAGTAACGGTGGTGCAGAGCTGTATTCATTTTCATCTGCTGTGTTAAAGCTCTTACTATTTCAAACTAGTTTACAGGTTCTTACTTGATGAGGGCTGTCCTGGGCGTGTCCTGCTGCTTCTGCCGATCTCCGCCTTGAGGAGCACTGGATGATGGAGGACTTGAGGACGGGAAGGAGGACGATGGAGGAAGGGTAGAGGAACGGAGTGATGAGGGAATGATAGAGGAAGAGGGCGGGGTCGGGTTCAGCGGGCTCTTGCCGTTTCGTAGAAGACGTAGGGACTTGACTCTAATAGGCTGGACAAGGCTGTGGTTGCTACGACGACGGGCCACTTTGCCAGCAGGTGCTGTACTTGTCCTCTTGAAGGTTTGCTCTGATCTGGAGAGAAAATCAGAGAGTTATAGTAGGTCTAAATGATTTTCTTAATTGATTTTCCTATTATCATGTCTGGCAAAGCTTCCCAAAACATTCACAGTCCACTACAGGATGGAAATGAAAATTGAGCTGGTTATTTCCTCAAACTGCTCAAGGTGCATTGAAACTTTTAAGATGGCAGATATGAATTATATCCAAGTTTTTGCCAATTTTAAAAGTTTCTAAAATTTAACAAGACCGTAACAATGAAAACACAAAACAATAGTGACGACAAGGCAAAAATGTGTCCTCTATCACCCCCTACCTAGACTCTCAGGTGGGATTACAACTCCACTTCCACAGTGTTGTGATGTGCCCTTCATCCTCAGGTGCAGGCCTGCAGTACCAATATACCACAGGAAACACCTGCATAGAGGCTGCCTCATTACAGAGGAGGGGTGGGGGTGGGGTGATGCAGATTGAAACTCACTGGTGGGACGGAGTGATGCTAATTCTGCAAGAATCTGAAGCAGGAAATGATGAAGAACGTGCACTGACACTGCATGTACTTTGAATATACAAAGCTGCAATGTACTGCAGGGGACATGTATCATGTTCTATCACATGACAAACATGTATGTCATGTATAATATAATAGCTGAGTTTGTAATCTAATATCTGGGGGTAAAACATAAAAGAATAATATAGTTCTTTCTGCTGAAATGGTGCTGATCCTAGGACTTCAAAGCCATATGCCATAAAGGAAATCCCAAGACCGATTTCAGGTTGTGACCCGGAGACACAAGCTATCAACCGTCAAACTATCAAAGTGTATAAGATGTATATTAACCTGCCGAGGCAGGCAGGAGAGCTGGGGGAATTCTGAGAGGCAAATTCCACAAAAGAACGCAGAGCATTCTTACTATTGTTTGAGTGTCCCCCCCCCCCCGTAGCTCCCTTCTGGTTTTGTCTACCGGTTTCTTAACAAATTCAACACATTAATTCTAACAGAATTCCCAGAGACAAAGACATGGATGCTTAGACAATACAGTACAGCAACAGATATGTCACATGGTCATGGTATAATGTCAAGTGGCCGTGGTATTCAAGCAGTGTGACCCTTAAGGCTGAATAAGGGTGCCAACCCTTGAACTTTGACCCCTCCAAAGCAGGATCCACTAAGTCTGATATGATCTGAGTCCTTGGTGGAGGATTTTGTTCTGTTTGGAGAGACAGCCATGTCAGCTCTCAAGTCCTGCTCCAACTTATGAATGCTGGGCAATGCAGATGGAGAGAAGCAAATCTTTTTTTCATTAACAAGCAAAGTAGCATCCACAGCTGATATGACAATGACAACAAATCTAACTTAGTTGAGTTGAATAAATACGAGTGCTGCCTATTCGGGCTCTGCATAATCCTTTCTGTCTACCAGGACAGCCACATTTAAATTACTAATGTAAGACAAGAGCAAAGATTGAATGTTTAAAATTCACGGCCAGGATTCTCCCAAGTAATACAGCCAAATGACTTGTGTGACCATGGGAACTTTACTGTATACGTGATGTTAGCTTATTTATATTTAATAGTATC
This sequence comes from Lateolabrax maculatus, assembly GCA_031216445.1. Classification (NCBI taxonomy): domain Eukaryota; kingdom Metazoa; phylum Chordata; class Actinopteri; order Acropomatiformes; family Lateolabracidae; genus Lateolabrax; species Lateolabrax maculatus. The sequence goes on from CM062214.1 coordinate 5,443,866, forward strand.
ACATATAAAAAATAACTTTGGTGACAAACATTGATCCCCTCTGTGCCTGTTTGTTTGCACTTGGGAGAAGAGAACAGTGCTCACTGTCTCACTGATTCAAAGCCTGTTCATATTAAGAAGATTGGAGAAAAATTATATTAAATAAATTATATTAAATAAATTAAAATATATTCCAAATGGACTTGGTGCATTTTCCATGACTGCAGACTGACTTAATAAAATTTGGAATAGGACAAACAAAAACCGTATCAGGCTGAAATTATGCAAATTTCTGGCAATTTCAAGTCAGTCTCATGCCCCCAGAAAACATTTACGTAAATCACGACGGAAATCTTACTAGGTCGAACCTTGTCAAAATATTGTGTGATCATTGCAGCTCTTTCTATAAAAAGGTCCTATCATGTCTACATACAGCTGTAAGAAACATTTTCATAAAAGATGGTGATGAAAAAAAAGCCTCCAGTTTAACGAAAAATAAAGTCAGAAATGTTCGTATTCAGTGTCTATAAAGGCTTAAAACTGAAATATAAAATGTAGTCTGAAATGTGTATTGGTGTTTGACTCCTGAGCAGGTTAAACTTTCTGATTTTAACTCTGATGTATTTCTTCTTCTCTGTTCCCGTTGTGTTCCGACTCTCGCTCAACTTGTCTTCATGACTGTCGTGTTTCGTGTTCTTCTTGTTAAGATGACGTGTGCTTTCGACACCTAGCAGGGAGCATTGTCCAGTTCAATCCTCCACCACTAATTTGCCACCCAAATTACAATAATCCTTTTGGTGACCCCTGGCAACCACTGACTACCCACAGCCTGGTTAAAACAACCTAAGCCACTAAACACAAAGACTAAATCTAAGAGGAATGACAAGTATGCTCAAAACACAACGCATACACGTGCATGCAGATGCACGGAGGACAGGGCGCACGCACGCACACACACCACTAACACGAGAGTGACAGCCCTTTGCTTTGAGCAGTGTGCCTGTCAGAGGAAAAAACAACATTACAATGAGAGGATTAGAAGACTATTGTGAAATTCTAAGTGCTGCTGAAGGACCAGCTGGTTTTAATACAAAGAAACACAACCTGAAGACATGGTGGAATAGTAGAACTTTCAAAAAAAAAAACTGAACTGAGTCGCACAAAAGAGGCGGATGTCACACACTTAGTATAGTATGTAACCGCCTGTACTTAAAAACACACACACACACACACACACACACACACACACACAGAGGTACAGAAGGGCAAACAAAGGATGACAAACAATATGTGAGGAACAGGGCAACATTAGTATAGCTCATCTTTCCCACTGTTTTTTCACCGGCACATTTACATGAAAAAAAAAAACAAAAAGACAAGCTAAAACAGGCACTTTTGAATAATCATTGTCAAATGTGTGTGTGGCATGATATAAATTGTGGATTTGTTATATGGGTGTGCAAACTCATTTGCCTGCACACATTTTAAGTATGCATGGGAAAATATCTAATACGCTAGGAGCAAATTCCCTAAAAGCTGAAAGAAAAGTTTATTGAATAGGAATATGAGCTTGAGCACATCTAGCGATAAAAATGTCTCAAGCTCTGACACATGGAGTGATGATCAGTAGCTTGCTGATTGAAAAAAACCCTCGGGACAAAATAATGATCTCAGATTCCAATTTGTTCCTGAATCGCGCACATATAAAGGTTAACTATCGCTGCTGGGGAAATACAAAGGGATCAAATGATTCTGGGAATCAAAGATGTCATCAAATGGTTTTGTGTGTATTACTTGAGCAAGCACAAAGAAAACGTGATGATGGAAAGTGTGACTAAAGGCCTTATTTTAATTTCACAAGTGCAACAACAAGTGCCAAGTGGTATGTTTCAGGCGCAAGGACTGTGTGGGTGTCTACAAGAGCACCTGCTATTTTGGTTGACTTACGTGTATCTGATCACATCAATCCAACGCTACTTCAGTCATTAATCCATTGCATTTCACGTTGTAAATGGTTTCATCATATGTTAAGCAGCTGTGTTATAGCAGACCAATGTGGGGTGTGTAGAGGTGTGTGTGGTTATTCTGTAGCAGCCTGGTGTTGTTTGCATGTGATTTAATGGAGGTGAACACGGTGGATGGCTGTGTATAATGAGGCATTCTCAAATCAGAGGGTGCAGATTTATCAACATATGTGTCCTGCTGCCTTCAGATGGCTGCAGTGATTTATTGAAGTGAAGGAGAAGCTAATATAAAGCAGGCCATTTTACACATTAAACATTTTTTAGTAGATTTAAACACATCCGCTTGCTGGGGAGTGTTTAATTAAATCTGTTTCCTTACATTTTGAGCATTATTCTGCTGTGCAGATGCTGCAAGTATTTATTTTTTTATTGATGTGGACCTTCTGTTTCTCAGAGCAAAGTCTAAGACCTAATTCCAACCAAGATAACAACAACTCCAAGCCTAGCATTGCCGGGCGTATTAGTCTTGAACCTCTCAGTTCATTTTCGACTTTCAAGGGGCGTTATCAACGGGCGGAGACAACCAATCAGAGCAACGACGAGGCATCCTGTCGTACACTTACGTCATGTCAGGAGTACGGCAAACACATATTTCTTTTAAACATAAAGTTTAAGTGCAGTTCTTTGTGCTTCTTTTAGAAAAAAAATTCCGTCCAGTCCATTTAATACTGCTGTGATAGCCGGCTGTGAAAGGTTCTGCATCAGCAGCAACCATCTTGGTTATTTACGAAGATGCCTCAACGGTGCTCCGGTACCAGAAAGAGTTCATGAATGACATTATCTTTAGAAAGTCTGTGGGGCCTGTATTTGATGGCAATGTATTGTACAGGTGTTCATGTTATTGTGCCCACACTCAATGTGCAATTTACACAGATCAGGGGAAAAATAGACCTCTAGCAGGAACATGCTAGAATTTACATTAAGAGGTCCACAGATGGTGTGCAATATCCTACTTCATAGTCAAATGTGAAAAACAAACACGACATGCATGAGTGCACACACGTCATGTTTTGTTTGCAATGTTTAACCTTTGTCCTCACCTGTCAGTTTTACCAGCTGTATCTGTCACAGTGACAGGGGCCACGGTGACATCACCACTGCTCCCCTGCACCATGGGCTGCTGTGCTCCCCCTTTCTGCTGGCTCCGCCTCCTGATCTAAAAGAGGAAACAAGGCTATGATTAAGGGGCTGAAACAGGAGTGAAGGTACAGTATCTCTGGTATATCTATCCACCAGAAACCAGGTGACTGGGTGCTCCATCATAGTGCCACCTGGGCCACAGTCCACACCCTCCATAGTCATCAACAAGGTACTGATGAAAGGAAGGTCTTATTTTAGGCTACATCGTTTTATTTCTCTTGATATTATATACTTGTGTTAGCCTGGCAGCTTCAGACTAATTCGCAAATGCATATTAGGCTGGAACCTCTCAATTCATTTTTGATTTCCAAGGGCCGTTATAGACGGGCGGAGACAACCAATCAGAGCGATGAAACGATGTCCTGTCAGACGGTACGTTCGGCAAACACATATTTCTTATCAACATAAAGTTTAAGTGCAGTTGTTTGTTCATATTTTCGAGAAAATGTATCATCCAGTCCATTTAATACATACTAAATCGGCAGAGAAGTCAGTTTGAATGGGAGAGGGGCCAGACGTATCTGCCAGAGCAAATGAAACATGAGCTTGCAGGTTCGTCTGGTTCCCAGGCTACACTTCTGTAGTCTGGCTAACTAAATGCCTAATGTGTTTACCTAAGTTGCTGCTTTTTTTTCTTTGGAAAATACCTCAGTATGCTCATTTTCTTAAGTGGTGCTTTTCTGTAATGCGTTCACAAGGTGACCGGCGATGGGAATCGGGATTCCTAGCGATTAACCAAGGTGTTAGATAAGATGACTGATCGTGGAAAGTTTTGTCTTCTTTTGTGATTTTGGCTGGCTTCTATGGGAAAATGTTACCAGTGGAAACACTGTGTTTTAATCAGTTTTTAGGCAGCCCAGTCTGTGTGTGTGTTGGAAGGCACTTGTAACTACACCTAAGAAGCTTACTTTCAATCCCACTTACATCCAATGTAAAGAACCTTATCTACTGTGTTTCTTTATTTGTTCCCTCTTTTGATTTTTATGTGGACAGTCCCACCCTGGCCTCCAGAATAATTTTTTCAAAAAAAACCCCCCCAAAAAAACAAAAACAAACAAAAAAAAAAACAAACAAATACATGGAAATAATACTTTAACAAGACTAAGAGTCTGCAGCTAAGGTGACGGCTCCCTGAAGCTAAACGCTAATGTTAGCATGTTAAGATGCTCTTAATAGCCCTTTTTACACAGAGATTGTGCAATGACGCAACTGTCATTATGCCAACTTTGCTTTTGTACACTGAACCAAACAACAGGGGCACTATGCTGCTCCAGTCTGGAATCAAAAAAGGTGTGACATGTAACACAACAGCATTGGCGTCCTGTCATGCTGGCTGTGTCGTTCAGATAGACGTTTCGGCAATGTTACTACCTCCGTTGCTGGCTAATTGGCAGACAACATTGTCCCCCCATTCCGCGATCGTACCTTTTATACAGAAGGTGAGGCAGAATAAAGGCATGTCATTCCCGCCTTGAACCGGCTGTGTAAAAGGGGCTGGTGCTGGCATGTTAATGTTTACCATGTTCACCATGTTAGTTTGGCATGTCAGTTGGCTAACATTTGCTAATTATCACTTAACACAAAGCATAGCTGAGGCTGATGGGAATGTCTTTAGTTTAGCAGGTATTTGGTCAAAAACCAAAGTAAAGTCCTCATCATCAGGGTACAATGATCATCTGAAAAAAATGTTATAACAATTCATCCGACAGTTGTTTAGTGATGGTCCGACCAACCGGCTGACCGACCCACATTGCCATCCCTTGGGCCATACTGTGGTTTTTGGCGTGGCTAAAAACACAAAGAAGACGATGAACTTACACGTTTTGGGAAAAAAATTGTTAAACAGTGTAACAAAGGGGAATAGGATGAAAGAGGAGGAACTAACTGGACTAAAATATGGACCTTCTTTAGCCAAAACCAAATCCTAAGCGCTGTCAAACAGTGCTAGCTCTAGTCACTGTGACAAGATGCTGCAAGATGTATTCCTATCCCAAGAAAAAATCCCCTGGGAAATGTCACAATCACATCTTCCAGTCATTTTTAACTGATGGTCCTTGGAGTTGTAAATCAATGTGACACAACAGATGGCAAGGCAGGAGATTCTATAGCCTGGGAACCAGACAAACCTGCAAGCTCATGTTTCATTTGCTCTGGCAGATACGTCTGGCCCCTCTCCCATTCAAACTGATAACTCTGCCGATTTATCGGGCGAACCAATCACAAGCGTTTATCTGATATGAGGCGGGTTTAATACGATAATTGACAGACACGAGCGCCGCTCAGGTATCTTTGTAAATATCCAATATGGCACTCCCGATACGGAATGTTTACTGGGCGGCTACAGTGGCAGTATTAAACTAATTAGATGGTAAATTTTCTCTAAAAGAAGAAAAAACAATTGCACTTTATGTCATTTTATGTTGATAAGAAATATGTGTTTGCCGAACTTCTGACAGGACGATAAGTCGACAGGACGGCGCTTCATTGCTCTGATTGGTTGTCTCTGCCAGTTGATAACGCCCCTTGGGAATCAAAAATGAACTGAGAGGTTCCAGACTAATACGCATTTGTGAAATTGTTCTGGCGATGCCATGCTAGGAGAATCTATTTTCTCTCCATTCAAGAGAAACAAACTGTTTGCATCAAATATTAAAAAATATATAGTCTGCTATATTTCTAAACTGCGAAGAATCTAAACTACTTCATCTGAACCTACTGTAATTCTGAGTGCCAGAGTGAGCAAATAAGCCAAACAACTCCCGTAACGGTTATCCAGCAGAATTAACTATTTCCAAAGCAGTGGCAACGCAGGTGATTCCCAGTGGGCAATCAGTTATAGATTGCATGTGTATATTAAGATTGTGAGGCCTTTGTGTACAGAGCTATGATCGGAAAGTAACTGAACTCAGCTGGACCTAACAAAGAAGTCTCTTCCATCTTTCATCACTTTTAAAATTAATTAGAATAGACAGCTATTCAAAAAAAAAAAAAAAAAAAAAAAAAAAATGGCACTGGCAAACCTGAAGAACGTGCTTCCTACTTAATCTTATTTAATGGGAACTACTGTATACAGTGTTTGAGCCAGGACTGTCCAGGATGCGGGGCAAATGGGCCCTTGATTTTATGTGGGACAATTGGACACACAGAGTTTGTTGTGATGGTGCATTTTATGTTTTAAGGGGGACATTGTTTATTGCGCTCTGAATCAAACCTTATGGATTGGCTCTAACAGATGTCCTTCAAACCCTGTCAAACTGACCACTACATTCTGAAGTAGCTGCTACTGTGCTGGCAGTAAGAACAAAAACATTTCAAATTAAACGTTCAGAAATACCTTATTACCAAATATTATGAAAACTCAACACAGCAAGAATGGGATAAGCCCTGTTGTGTCAAAAGTGTTTTACATCAGATGCCAACCTTGCTGCCCAGTCTGGGTTTAGCCAAAGGACTTGGCATCTAAATTAAGCTGTTGAAACTGGTTGTCAGACACTTGGTCCTTTGTTTGAGGCTTTCAGACTGCTGGCTCTCAGTAGACCCTGATCTCTTAATGGCAGAAGAAAACCCCATACCGTTTAGGGGCAAGAGTTTGAGAGAGTCTCCAGATGGGAAGCAGCAGAGACCACAGTTCCTGAGAATTGTAATTGAAGTAACAAGGGCACACCATACAGCGCATATATTACAGGCATATATATCGACGTTAAGGGCTTTATTGTACTGGCAATCAAAACAACCAGCACAAAATTATAGGAGTTGTGCAGAAGGACAGTAAGAGAGAGTTACCAAATGCACCTGCAATTTTTGCTCTTACATGCACAGTATATGGGCACAAGTATTGGGTTAAGACAGAGACAATGACTGTGCCAATCACAGTCGTGCATGACAACAGTGACTCACTAAATTAAAGTGAGAGAAAACAAGAGCAAAAACACATGGTGGCAAGTAATACTGCTGTGTGGTTGGTTAAAAGAACAGGCCAACATTTTGGGAAATACAATTATTTACTCTCAGGAGGTGTATTATCTATTTAAAAGTTAAAACCAAAGTTCCACTGTTACCAAACAAGTTAGACAGAAATAGAAACAAAAAGTCACAATTTTCCAAAAGACAGGAGTTCAGGAATGAGTTCCAGTATATAAATGTTTATAGTTGGATGAAGATGGATGCATAATGATGACTGCTTTACTAACAAAGCTTTACCTGAGCTTGCGTTAGTGAGGCCGAGGTCCGACTCTTGAACACTCGTCCAGGTGCAGGACTACGATGTCTGGGCTTGGCCTGTGTTTGAGAACCCTTCTCTTCAACACGCTGTCTACCCATTGGGTCTAACAGGTACCGCTGGGCCACACGCATAAACCGGGTCAGTACACTTCTGGCCCCGGTAACTGAGTCTGTGGGGAAAAAACAATGAGTCAATGTCCCAAATCCTCCTTGGACCAAATTCCATGATTTCTGGTTCTGGTTCAGAAATCATCAAAGGCTTTCTTCTGGTGTTAGAAGGCCCTATGATGTAGAAAATGTAATTTAAGGTGGTATGAAAATGCAAAAACAAATTTTAATAATATAATAATATATAAACTAATCATTAATTATAGTCACACTACCATTCGGCACCACTCAGTTACAATGTCCTGTGGAGAACCCTGTGATGATACTGTAAGATGTGTGTGTCGGAGTGACAAAATAAGTTATCATTCCATTACAGGCATACCCCTACTGAATTGCCTTTGTGTGTGTATGTGTGTTTTGGTGTGTGAATGTGTCCTTGTTATACACAAATGAATGTTATCAGTGGCTCACCATATTTACTCAGGGGGAAGAATCTGCCTGCTTAGGCAAGCTGTGAACACAAATACCCACTTATACAATGTACTGTCCGTGTTTGTGTGCAAGCCTACTCATGTACTCAATCACAGACACACACACACTGAAGCTGTATCTAATGTTTAATAACACAAGCAGAGATTAAGACCATTTTTACTGTGCATTGTGTATTGAAAAGAAAACCTGATTTGCTTTACCACCTTACTGTAATAACGGAAAATCTAACCTCAACATTTAGCATTATAACAATTTCTGTTATCTCCTGGAGTCAACATTAGTATAATATACTATTCAAAATTTGTGACGCATTAACTCTTTATTTTTTTGCTCAGTAGAGCAAGAGTCAACAGTGGTCCTGGAGCCATGTTTCCCTGGGACACGTACATACAGCTTACTGTATAACATTTAAAGTAACAGAAGAATACATTATAACAAAATAAATATACATTATTCTAATAACATTAAAATACATTTGCCCTGTGTTTTTCTGCTTAAAACATAACTTTCCTTTTCATAGTGTTATTATTATCATTTAAGGTTTATTTGCACAGGGACAAGTATATACAATGAACCAACGCCACATACCACGGCAGTGGCCAAAGCTAATTTGCAATGGGCCTCTCAGCAAAATATATGTACAACAGCATCAAAATTCTATTTTCTACATTATGAACAAAAACATGTGAGCCACCATGCAACTATGGCAAAAAAAAAATGTTTAAAAATAAAAAACTGACCTACCTGGTATAAAGATGGTTAAAACAACAGTACTACTGGACATACTTTCTTTATGTGACATAAATTTATTTAACAATTTCACTTGACATGACTACAGAGATCATACAGTATGCTTGGTGATGGGTGATTTACTGTAGTGGCAAAACTGGAAGTGTGCGCTTGTTGTACAATAGAGCTGCTCTACGTTCCGGTTAACGTATTGTTTAAGGTCTTAGGTCTTAAGGTATCCAATGACAAGCAGTTATGTTAAAATATTACCAAGGATTGTCTTGTAACAGAATTGTGATTTAATGCACTTCTATGCAGGCTTGTACTTGTCAGCCTTTTGCATGCAACTCTGCCCTATGTTGAACCTGCTGACTTGACAGTGATTTAGTACCACTTACATCTTTTTTCCTGCATTAACTAGGACCATTCACTAGTCAGAATAAGATATATGGATATGGGAGGTCTGGACCTGCTGCATAGACTAATATTGTACTGCCACACACAAAAAGCTGAATGAGACAGACGTTACAAATGTTATAGGTACACATGTAGAGGCATAGGATACATACACTCACCTTTCTCAGTTGACTTTTCTCCTTCTGATGGAGTTGATACATTTCCTTCTTCTTCTTTTCCTCCACTGACTTGGGATGGCAGTGTGGCCTTCTGCTTTTCACACTGTTCTGAAAAAGAGACCACCACAAATTTAATGTACAAGGCTACATTTGCCATTACTAGCATAACACACATATCTCAGCGTACTGTCAGATGTCAAGTTGCATTGTTGGTTTTGACAAGAAAGAAGAATGCATGGAATAAAAAAGACGATATCTCTAGTTCTGCTGCATCAGTGTTGATCCTTTTCTGTTGTCCATCATGAGTCAGACAATGTTATAGAAGTACAGTACCAAATTGGTGGAGTACTAAGCTGTTAAAACTTATAATCTTTGTAAGTTTAAAAATATATTTATTCCTTTTTGTTTTTAAATTTTCTTTTAACTTTTTTTAAAGCTTGATGTATAACCGCTTTCTATAAAATTGTGTGAAAAAAAAACTAAACAACTGAGTTAGGACAATATTCCAAAGCTACAGAACTACTTTTTTTGGACTCACTGGACCAGAGCCTACAATAGCAGCATCAATGATTTTGGAAAAGCCCAGTCCAGTTATTTTTTATTTTTTACAATAACTGGACCAGACTGAGGCTGAGATGCAAAGTCAGTGTGTGGGTATGTGTCATGTGGGAGGCCAGGGGTGATGTTGACTTCTAATTTGTAACAGCGTATATCAGTGTTTTAACTCGAGCTTCAAGGATAAGGCTTCTGCCAAACAGGAAGAAGCCAATGATAAAGTGCAGTGTCTCCTGGCCCTAATGCGAGGTCTTTGCAGAGTCCTGAGTAGGGTTATCTTTGATGTTAAAACAACTCCATCTCCCAGACACACCCTACAACCCCCTCCTATAGCCCATGGCTCTCTCCCTCTGCCTCATGTCTCTCTCTCTCCTTCCCTCCGTTCTATCTCAATCACTGTCAGACATCGGTTAAGGAGAGGTTCCCTTCCACAGCCAACTTCAAAACACTGACATGTCACAGCACGTCTCCTGTTAGCCACCCAAATACTAACTGGATAAGAACATATTGCATTTTGAAATAAGGGGAAATTAGTCAAGTTTAGTCATAAGACCCCTTGTGACCCAAATTTAAAACTCTTTTTAGGAACTCCACTTTTCTGTTGGCTAAAAAGCCAATTAGCATCATATATTACTTTCATATTATAGGTATAAATGTGTTTACAAAGGGCCAAAACAGTAAAACATGTGCTCTCACACAAACACACTATGGACCCATTAACACTGGTGAGCTCACTGACACAGTTTCTGTGTGACTCAGTTGTAATGAAAAGGTCTGAAAGACACGTGTGTGTGTGTGTGTGTGATTTATAGCTGGTGGAACTCAGCCCGGTGCAGGTTCTACTACTCCTTCTGAAGCTGCCATCCAGCAGTCAGTCTCAGAAGTGAGAAAGAAAGATAGCTGTAGATTTAGGCCTAGTGGGAATGTGGCTTGTAGACCACCGTGGCTGTACAGACAAAGAGACAGAGAAGCTATAACAGGTTGTACTTGGTTTCCACTGGAGAGATATTTCCAATTATATATTTTGAGGATTTGAGAATATGAATTGATTGCGATGCAACCTGATTTCAAGATCTGTCAGTGTTTATCTGAGCCTGAGTATTTTACTTACTTTAGGGTTAAACACTTACGCCATTATTTGATAGGTGAAACCAAAAACTTTTGCCAGACTGAAAACTCAATCCACTGCTTTCCCATTTTCCTCTACTTCACAGTTTACTGGCTTATGAAATAGACTCCTTTACTTAAAAGTCAAGTCATAGCTTTACCAATACAAGTTGTTTAAACTCATTATAATTTAACAGAAATTGGCTCGCGATCAAAGCAACTGCTTGAAATAATTTAATCTTGGATCCTGTTCAGCCTTAATTGCTACCATTGTAACATAACCAGCCTGGCCTTTAACTGCTGCTTCTAAACAAACAGTTGCTTGTTGTAGTACAGGTTGTTCTGTCACACTGAAGGGAATCACTAAAAAGATTGAGTACCATGGTTTTTATTCAAGTCGAAGGGCAAAACATATTTATCTTTTTTTTTTTTTTAATTTAATGCTTTTAAATTGATATTAGAGGCCAAATAGCTAAAAATAACCTGTACGAGTTTTAGTCCTAATACCATTTTTGGAATTATTAACAGGGCAGGATATCTCACGCTTATATCTGACTGCTGTCAGATAATCAAATAAGTCAATCAAAGAAGCCTCAGCCACTCACTTCAAACAGCTGATGCCAAAATAAAGGTTTAGACTAATGCTATAATGATCAGGGCTCCACGCTAACTTTTATCCCAAGGAGTCCATGTACACAAACAAATTTAGGAGCACAGTGAAAATTGTTCCAGTGTTCTATTCTCTCACTTGACACCAGATACATCATCACAGAAAAGGTGCTGTGACTGTAACTACTGTGATTGGCACATGACGGGGTGGGAAATGTGGGACTGTGTGTAGTTTTTTAACAAATATTTTTCTATTTTTAGGGGCAAATGCGAGTGAAACACTTGCACTGTTGAGCCCTGATGATAGATGCCAAAACACACACACACACATACATACACACCCCCTATTATCATATGGCAATGACAGAGCAGAAGACATGTTGGCAAAGCCTTTGACAACACAACTTCACATGGAGTATCATCATTTTTAGCCAAGCTGTTGGCTGGGCTCTAGGAATGGCAATGCTGGTCAGCAGGTCGGTCGGACTTTTGAATGATTGCCATGCAACTGAGAGTAGACAGTAAACAACTAACTTATTCCAACTAGTAAGAAAAAAAAAAACTAGAAAAAAAAAAAAAAAAAAAGACACTTCAGGCGTGGAAATGTATTACAAGCTGTTACCGGCCACTATACACGTTAAAACTAGGGTGACAATCATGGAGAATTACCTTAAAATTATATCTGAACTGTTTATAGCTCATCAATACACAATGTGATCAACTGCAAACAGGTCACCCGATTGCATGGTATAACATAGGCGGCTCTCTAAATATTCACCTCACTTACACTACTTAAACATACTGCAAGCATAGCACAGTACAACTCAGTGTAGAGAGGGTCAGGGTCGAGTTTGTGTCAGACAGTCGGAGTTGTAATTATAGGTATAACTGTTGGCCTAAAGGTCTGTTTTAAGAAACACCCAGTATGCAGACCCATGTACAGTATATTCACAGACAGACCTGAAAATATATGAAAACAAATGACATAACACAAACACGGTGATGTGCTAACTTAAAGCTATTAAATTAAAACATATGGTCAAAATCACGCCTCACACACACATAAACTGTTGAGAATGTTTGTGTCAGTGAGCTCAGCTCCGGGGTTTCTCTATGACTCAGGGATATAATGAGAAGGTATGAATGACAGTGTGTGTTTTACTGCCCACTCTCTCTCTCTCTCTCTCTCTCTCTCTCTCTCTCTCTCTAAGTCAGTTTCAGATGACAGAGTACTCTGCTGATTCCTCAGTGTCCAGGAATTAATGCTGATGACATACAGCCTTCTGAAGGTTGTGTTTTGGTGTGTTTGAAGTGCCTGCTGTCCTCTGGGAGTTGGCGGGGCAGCACACCTGTAGCTGGGATTGAATAAGCTCTAACGTAAGGCTGGACTCAGCAGATCCTGTGGCCTGGGAGCGCACTGACACTGCTCAGTGGCAGCTTTGAAGTGCTGATCATTTACGGCAGGGGAAAATGTAGGCAGAAAAAGATAACGGACAAGGCAAATGTTTTGAGGGAAGGAATAAAGAAGGGGAAGAGAAAGATAAGAGACAAATTGAAAGATTCCACTCCTGCATTACCTGAACACCTAGCCAACAGGAAAAGAGAAAATAAGACACGGTTGCATTCGCACCAGATATGTTTCTAACTCAAATGTGACACCTGAAAATGATGACCTCTCTGCTCTAGCAAAAAAACTGGTGGACAGTTTATATAGAATGGAAATTTAATCTGATCTGAATACAAGAGACAAAAGCCTCAAACATAAGCTTTTATTGGAGTGAAGAGAAAAGATCTTAGCCAGCAGTTCTCAAGATTGGAAAAACCCAGTGTAACATAATGGCCTAAGGGCAAACCACAGTTTGGACTGATATCTGTATTAAGCAATTTTCGTTTTATGTGATCTTCACTGTAATGAACACCAGAGAAGAGTCTATCATGCTGAGCTTAGGTTACATGGACTAGAATCAGATTTGTTATGTCAGGACTGCCCACAGCATGACCTCGGAAAAGATTACACCCACTAGGCTAGCTGGAGTGAATGACATGGCTGTAAAGATAGAGTCAGTAAAGTGCAGTCATTATTTAGATAATTATTTATAATTATTTAATTAATTATTACCCACAGGAGTTGGCGGAGACCAAGACAAAACTAAATGTAGCGTGAATACTGGACTTACATTTATCAGGTGGCCAAATGAATGCTAATGTTGCATATGTGTCTGCTGGATGTTTAAATAGGCAACTGTTTGTTTATACTTTCACCACAAACCGTTTTTTTTTGCCTGCAACTAAGTAGCCAAAAAAATCAAAACAAAAAAACAATGTTTATTTTAAAAAACAACTCAAACTCAACATATTTAGAACAGTAACCATGCTGATGGCAGATTCTGTCACCACCAGAGTGAAAACATGTGAGACATCGGCATCTATTGCTGCAGTTTACCACTGTTAGACTAGAGGCAATAATCTCTTGGCTGGTTCTTATCCCAGAACAATGGGCGACAGAGAGCGCTAGTCAACTTATTTGTTATTTTAGCCTACTGCACATGAATCTGATCAACCTCCAGCCATCCGTATCATTCCTCTGCACACTGTTAAGTCACACAACACAAAGGACTGTTTAACCTTTTACTTCTGGGTACAGTCTGCAAAAACAAAAGCAGAGAGGAGAAACACAGGAGAAAAGAAAGGATTATAGAAAAGACAGAAAAGTAGAAGGTGAGAGAGAAAGAGATGAGAGAGACTGGAATGAAAGAAAACGGTAAGAAAAATGGTGCAATAATACCCAGATGTCTTTATAGTTAGAGATAAGCTGATAACTTGACAAAAGGGAAAACAAAGATTAGTAGGCCTGCTCTCTGTGAGATAATAACATTACGCACACACTTTAACAGACCGACACTCCACCCAACCACCAATGTATTAAATGAATGAATGTTGGACAATTCTGGCTTTTTAATGGTTGGATTCAATGGACAGAGATCAGACAGCACTTTAACCTCACAGTTACGGTTTTCATTTTAGTTCCAGTGAGGACTGGAGCCAAAACAATGAAAAACCACCAAATACTTGCGGGATTGTGCTGCACGTAACTCTACTCTTGTTTTGTCTATTATTCCACTTTTTTAATTCAATTATTTATAATCCGATTTTTTCTATCTATGGCAAGGAGAGAAACTAAATATTTGATGCAGTAAAATGCAATTTCTGCAACTTCTGTATTAGTAAATCTAGGTGTGTGAGTTAAACTAGATGCTGAATCACTGAACAAAGGTATTTGTTTCTTATTCAGTTGGGCTTGACAAGGTTTATCCAGGCACTAGCAGATGTAGGATGGAGGTGTGGACATGTAGTTATTTTATCAGTCTAGCTCATCGCCAACATCAAAGTTGTTTATAGCTCAAAGCCCTCAGTGCCCGTCCTACGATTCCTGCAAACTCACAGAGGTTAAATTGAGGGTATTACAATGAAGAATGAACAAGCTGCCAGCCTATAGTATTTGATCTAACTGGCCAGAAATCACAACTTATTGTGTTTCTTTGAGAATTAAGGGTGGAGATTTGCTTTATTCGATAGATTAGGTCATGCGTATATTTATTAGGCTGTATTAGACTACACAGTTTATTTAGCTTGAGCTGATGAAGACAGACAGAAAAAGGTAAGCTCCTGAGAAAAAACAGTAGAGAAGATGAAAACAAAAGTGGAGAAAGACAAAATATGAAGGCAAAGATTACGAGTGAGAGGACGGGGATTTCCACAGAGGGGCTGTGGTCCTCTTACAAAGAAAAACAACCAACCTAAAAAATAAGCCACAATAGAAAACTCTGCCTCACTCTTACGCTACATTTTTAACACTTCCGCAAACATTATCTTTTCTAGTAAGAAAAAAAATTAGCATTAGGGCAGAGAAAGGTGAGAGGCAGACAGATGGAGGAAAGTAGATAAAGAGGTTAAAGAAACATAGCATACAACAATACAACGCTGCCAGGGATGGAGCCAAGAGGTTGGCATGCAAAACACACACACACACACACACACCAAAGCAAGGTAAACACAGAAAAATGACATCAGCTGTAGAAAGAACGTTAATGAGGAACAGTCTACCAGCAGTTTTCAGACAGAATTTATGTGTGACGTGGTGTTTAAGACTACGTTTAATATTTTTCTTAATGTCATCTAATCCCTTGAAAAGACTGAAACCAACAGTGTCAATACTTTCTGTCTTCACTAACAGCCCCGAGTCCATTGGTTCCTACTGAAGACATACACCTTTAAAAACAAGGTCACTAAGCATTTCTTCGCAAACTTTACTCATAGTGGAGTAAATAGTGCATTTGTTGGGGACTATTTTCTGCTGTAGATTAATACACATTTAGTGTTCTAGTGAGGATTTACAGCAGCAAGATGGTGACTTAAAATAAAATAGTGTGTGTGTGTTTATTGTAATGAGGGAAAATGTCCTCCAGTCAACAGAATGGCTCATTGATGTATGGAAACATGAACACTTCTGTGTACTCGAGTGTGGTAAAAAAAAAAAAAAAAAAACAACTTAAAAAATAAATTATAGTTCCGTGTAAACATACGCACTGAAAAAAATATAACTTGTGTTTTAATGTTAATGATGTAATAGTATGCAGGGTTAAGGCCCTTTTCACTTCAAATCCGTATTTTTCATATGCGTTTTATATATATATATATATATATATATATATATATATATATATATATATGTGTGTATATATATATCATCCAATAAAAATCGCACAAAACCTTTGCAGAGTCCAGTGCATTTTATTATTTTATTCGTTGTTAAAATTTGCAATACAAGACAAAATGGAGTCAAGCAGTGAGGAGGATTTTGTGGAACGATAACAAGGCAAATTAACTTAAATAGCTTAGCTGAGCTTTTTCTTAGTTTAGCTGCCTAGAGCACAATCACTATGGTGTTATCTCTCCCACATCCTTTGTCTTGCGATCAGTACCTACTATCCCCAATTCCAAGCTGTTCTGCAATCACCTGCCGCAATCCATCTTTAAATTCTGCATCCCTGTACCTGTATTCATTACCTTGTTTGTCATAAAGTGCTTTGTGCTAGATAAAGCGAATCCGTTTATCAGAAGTTGTTTGCATGTACGGTGTCTCTCAGTGGTTTATGATGGAAAATTTAACCAGTGCAGAGAACTTTAATGACGGATGAAATAGAGATAATCCAATAGATGGGTCCTTAAAGTCAAATATGATCAAATGGGACTTTTAACCTCATTAGTACTTAATATTTTCCTTCTGCTCACTTCACTAGGAATGGGAACGTCCATAAGTCATTGAGTCAAAGCAAGGCCTCAACCTGTTCAGTTCCCGTAAGGAAGTTATCGCTAAGTCACTTGAATGCAATAGGTGTTTACAATATCTAATCTAGCCTCATGAACATCAGACCACAAAAGCGATCAGTCATCACTCATTATTATGTTCAAGAATTCAAAACTATTTTGTTCAAACTGCTTGGAAATATCCATGTCCTCAGGCAGTCCTTCAGAGTAAATCACATAAACAGAATTACGGTCAAACACTAACACCCACGCTCATATTTGTCACTACAGTCTGGGTTTGTTATAATACTTTAGTACCCAAGGGGATCAACATCTCATCTCACAGACTGTATGTCCTCATTAATCAATGGCAGACAGGAGCTAAATGATTCCTGCTGTTTGTTTTTGTGTGTTTGCCGCTTAGCATGTGTAAGTGAAACTGACAGACAGGAAAAGCTCTGTGAGGAACGTGTATTAATTTGTGGTTGGGAATACACACGGCGGTCAACATGTGTCTGATGACAATCAGAGACACTGAACCCTTAATAGGAATACAAATGCAAAGATTCAGTTACTCACACACACAAACATGCACACAAAGCTCAAAGAAATGAAAAGTCCCTTTAGTGTGTTGGTAAATCAATGGCTTAAGAGTGTGGAGGCCACGACAGGGCATGGTTGGGAGAATAGAAGGAGCAGGAAGGGAGTGTGGGAAGACGAGGGGAGGAGAAAAAATTAGCAGTAAAGAAAAGACGAATGCAAAGCAGGAGGGGGAGGACAGGGGTTCAGAGGTGGGTAAAAGTTAGAAATGCAAATTTAAGTCAGCAACGTATCAGGGTTGGCATTAGTTCCAATTGTTTGGCCATGAACACAACTAAATGTATGATAAAATAAAATATGGAGAAAATATTGAGGAAAAACACATGGTCAGTGAAAAACTATTTTAGGATACTAGTAGCAATGTCATCAGTCATACAATCAAACACAAAACTGCACTTACATATTTCTGGGCGGTATTTTTTCAACAATTGTCATTCAATGTATTCACATTAAATAATTACCTGTCTTTATTATCTGTTACTGTTAGTGGAGGAGTCTGCCATTTCCACGTTGGATTCAAATTGACTTTAAACGTACAAGGGATTCACAGGAAACAATGGAGCAGGTAAACCAGTTTTACTCATTGTCACTCCTCAGCAAGATAACCAATTCCTTTTACCATGCGCTGTTGTTGTGTGGAAAAATAATCACACGTTGCACAGCATGAAATCAGATCACGTTTGCTCATGGCATGATGGAACAAGGCCAGTTATTGACTGACTTCATCATTAAAACAACGTGAGTTTGTCTGGCCCTTGTGTAAACAGATATACCAGTTGCTCTTCTGTTGTCTTTCTGACAAAGTAGCTGCTCAAGGAGCGTTTGCTGCTATCAGAATTCTGCAGGATGTAATATTAATCCGCACTTGTTTGTACCACCAGTAACTACAGTTGTCAAATCAACCAGGATAGAAAGCCTGATAGATAGGAAAGATTAGAGAAATGAAAACAAACAAACAAACAAAACAATAACAACACATAACTAAGATAAAGAAAAGAGCTGGGAGAGAGAGATGTGGGAGAAAGAGCGCAGACGCAGAGGAGAAAGGCATAATGGAAGGGAGTGGGCCTGCCTGACCCTTATCCCCACTGACCTGTGAGTTTTGACCCCCACCACACCCTGTCATTCACAGCCGGCCTCTTACTGCACCTTAAGGCCTACTGCAAGGTCAAAGTTCATTCCCAGAGGGCAAAGGACCAAAAGGACTCCAGAGGCTGGGGTACGTGAAGTCGGGCACTGAGCATTAAAAACAGGTTAGGGTGGAGGGTGGCATAGTTACAGATTAAATACTCTTAAGACAGTAAGAGAGGGGAAAAAAAAGGATGAACTGAGGGTAGGGGAAGAGAGATTAAGAGTAGGAGGACAAGGAAGGTACTAAAATAGCCAGTTCTCTACTTTCTAACCTGTAATTACAGCTGCCAAAACTAAAGTAATGAGCAATCTAAACAGAGTCTGGGGCCTCTAATTTAAACTCCACAAGTTTCTTATTGTATTGTGTCATTGTATGGTGATGGCTAAACACAGTTAACTGAAGTTAAGTTTTTTGCCTCTGTGATCACATCCACAGACCAGCCCTCCAATTTCTGTTGGTCGGTCAGTGTTTGTGTGTGTGTGTGTGTGTGTGTGTGTGTGTGTGTGTGTGTGTGTGTGTGTGTGTGTGCGCGCGCTTTAGTGTGTTATTTGTAGAGATTGTTTGCGTTTGACTGGATTATTATTATTGCACTCTGACTTGTCCACCTTCTTTTTCCTCATTACTTTCTCATTTTACGTTTTCAATTACTTATTTTGGTTTTCTTTCACTTTAAATATCAAAACGGTCCCCCTCTATTCCTCCTTATTTTCATTCCTCTATTCAGTTGCAAACATTTAACAATAAGCCTTCTTTCTTACCCATGCTTGCCTTTTTATTTCTTCTGTATTTTTGATCGAAGTGCAGTCAAGAAAGCTCTTTTTGCCTTGTTAGGCAAGAAAAGGACGACCCAAATTTAAGTGTATGCAAATTATCATAACCTCTTTAACAAATTATGCCCCAGATTTTACCAAAAGTAAACATAATTAAGAAAATCTATGAATTATTAAGATTGCAGCTCCCCCGCTTGAGTTTGAGAGCTGAGTTCTACTTCAGAATACAAACAAAGCTGCTTTATTCACATGCATGAACACAAAACAGTGTATGTTACCCTCTCACGTACACACACACCAACACACACACAAACATCCAGCACACACACACATAGCTTCTCCTTTTACCTCAATTATATAGCAATACACACACATTTTAAGATATCCACAGGGGCTCTACAGTGTAACAGCAGAAAAGAATAGACGGTAGTGCTGGGAAAATATAAAAGGCAAGAGCTGGAGCATGTGAACATGCGCACACACACACACGCACAGAGGAAAGCAAGCGGGCAGGAAAGCCTTAAGAGTCCAAGCCTGGAGGGAAGTATTCAGGGGCTTGGTAGGATCTGAGCCAACACTGCTTTCCTTTCTCGTTCTTTCAAAAGATTAGCTTTTCTCTTCTTACCCTCTCATCTCCTCTCTTACCTGCGGCTTGTAATCCCATCGTCTAACACACTTATACACAAATCACAAATAATTCATTCTTCTCCTAATTTTATCTAATTAAGGACCAAATGCAAACAAGCACAGAATCCCTTTCCAGCTGCCTTGTTCTAATTTAATGAGGGGAGATGAGGACATGCAAACTGTTGTTCTCTTGCTTCTACTGAAGTAATCCACTTAGTCCCGTTTTTTTTTTTTACCCCTCGACAACTCTTAATTTACACAGAAAAGCTATTCTAACTGCAACATATACATAAAGCCAACCATCAAATTACAAAAGCTTCAGAAAAAGAATTTTAAAACAATTTCTTCAGTATCAAAACAAATTATGCTTGCTTGAGAGGGAAAAAAATGAGCTGAGATGATTGGTTAATGAAATGTAAACTGTAACTATAAACTATATTTCAAAATTTGTTTCCAGCTTCTGCAATGTGAGGATTTGCTGGATTTCTTTAGCATGTGTGACAGTAAAGGAGTTCTGGACTATTAATTGGACAAAACAAGCAATTTGAAGATGTCAGATGGCTCTGATAAATTGTGATGGGCATATTATAAACTTTCCTTAACATTTTAAAGACTAAATGATTAATCATGGAAACAATCTGCAGATTAATTAATACCTAAAAACTGCAGCCCTGAAGAAAATTGTGATTGAAAAAGATTAAGAAATAAATTCAGGCTTAAATTAATAACCACTCATGTATAATGAGTTGGCTTTCTTGAGATTTCCATTCATTTATGTATCATAAAGCTGCCAAGTGCAAATATGATGATTACATGATACCAAAAAACAATACAAAACTGCCAAGCAAAAATCTGACAGACAAACACAACAATCTGGCCATAAAATTAATCATTAAAAGACATTAAAATTGGATTTGACAGTTTGATTGAAAGTGTCACTAATGCCAACAATCACTTGTACTCAGTCAACATTAGTAGACAGACATGCCTCCAGGACATTGGCCCACTTTGTGCAACCTGCTAGTCAACTTGAAGTTGCACAAAAATACTTATACAATATCTAGGTCATTGTTGGTGGATAGTACACAACACACTTAACTTATGAACCCTCTGTCCCACAGGAGTTAAATAGAGGTTAGTGAAGAAGCTTACCATCACAGACCCAACAAGCACCCTGACACTCTGTTTCTGCTGACTGAGTAATTCTAGTTTACACAGAGTGAGGTGGAGACCCTTGTATGGTATTGTGTATGTGATAGAAACGGAATCTGTTAAAGGCCTCCTTGTGCTTAAGGCCAAATTATATTAGTAAAGGGTCCGTTCACATGAGGTGTCTAATGAGGGGGAGTAGGTTAGCCTAGGGCTTATCATGCAGGTGGCATTCCACTTCAACCATCAGAAACAAATAGAGATGGGGGGGGGGGGGTTAGAGAGAGTATAGAGAGTTTGAACAACAAACCTTTACAAAGACAAATCTTACTAGAAAGCGGACCCAACTAAGGGTCATAGGTAAGCTAAGTGCCCACGGCTAAGAAGCCTTATCCAGGTTAGAAAGGTGACATTCTTGTGGGACTAATAGATGTGAACCAGGCCCAACAGTGGCCTCAGACCATAAGACCACAATAAAGACGACCCAGATATTTTTCTACCACCTCCATTTAACCTCTACTGTGGTCAAGGCATACTAGCAAAATACACCATTTCTACCATGAGATACTACTACATTTGCAGCATCACAATATGTCATCAGCATATAATAATATCCAAGGTGACTTTCCACTGTTTGATCAATAGTTGAGATCTATTGTAACAATTCAAGGTTGGCTGAAGAATGAAATAAATGTAATATTAGAACCACAGAGCACTGCTGTGAAGCTCATGCGTATTGGTAAAATGTAAAGATTATGTAATGTTAGATTGAGTAACTCTGGTTATAACTCAAACATAAATGTAGAGAATGTTGTTTATTTAATTTTACTTCACTCTGATGTTAAGGCCATCTATTAAGAGGATCCTATGAAGCTCTATGAGTCTGGGATGCATCATAAGCTGTATAACCTCAGCTGAATTTAAGAGAGCTTCTCATTTTGGATACTCTGTTTTTGTCTCAGCCACCTGTGACCTTTGTGTTTATGTGTGTTCGTGACCCCTTGGGACCAACCCTTAGGGGGCCAACAGAAGTGTTGCAAGGAGAACATGTCTTTGTTTCTGTAGTTCATAAACTTCACATTCTGACCCTTGAAACACTGTCATCACCTCTCTTGTAATCTGTTTGTTTATGTGTGTGGTTACTCCAGCTCTGAACCTTGGCCAATTTATTTGGACCCTCGATTTTAACCTGACCTTGCTTGTTCCAACATGGACTATCTGCTCCATTTTAAAATCCCTCTACTCTCAGTGTGGGTTCTCATTCGTCTTTATCCTAGTTGTGCAAGAAACAGGAATTTTGATAATATCTACCTCTGTTGTTGTACTTATCTGAAATCGAAATGGAAGCAAAAGCATGACAGATGCAAGACACTAAGTCACTAAGTAAGTATTTTGTGCATGATGCATTTATCATAAGCCAAAGAAGCAAACAGAGATGGGTAATGGTATTGTCATTGTTTTCACAAAGTATTGAACTGATTCTGATGCAGTCCTGCCACACACAGGCACCCACCCACCCACGCACGCACCCACCCACACACGCACAAACACACTAATATACATAAAATACTGCAGTGAGTCTGCTGGAGCCAAATAACAGATGGACAGTGAGGTCAAAAATGGTGTGAACAAGGGGATAAAACAAAGAGATTTAAAGAGCAGATGGGCATAGAGTTCACTGATGGGAAGAGTAAGGAAGCACATGCATACAGTACATCAGGCAAAACACCACGACAATAGGAGAATTTCTGCTAAAAGTTATTATTAACTGTCATAGAGCATGCATATAATATTATATCATAAAACATTGTAGCGTTGAAATCAAAAATATGAAAGCAGCACCGGCTGTAGGAGGTTGTTTGGGGGCAGTGAATAAGATGAATGCTGAGTCACTGCACTAAGGCTCGAGCAGCAGGCGGACAGGAAGTAGGTAAGTATCATGGGAGCCTGCTGAGTAGAACAGGACTCTGGCATCTGCTGCTACACTAGAGGAGTCACAGGAAAAAGGAGACTTAAAAGGGCAGGAGAGGGAACAGAAAGAATGAGAGGAGAAAACAAAGGAAGGCAGGAAAGAAGGAAAAGGTGAAAATAGGGAAAAAGAGAGCTGAATAAAAAGGAGAATAGTGTAGTAGTGGGGAAGGATGGGGAGGGAAGAGAAAGGTGTTGAGAGCGGGGGAAAGGAGAAGAAGAGGAGGGGGAGGGGAAAACAAGAGGAATACAACAGGAAAGCAGCCCGTAGAAGGACAGAAGGACACATCTACCTGCTCTCGGAGCTTCTCAGTCTGACTCAGCATAACCTGAAGTCACTTCAACTCTGTCCTTTAATGCTGACTCAGCCTGCTGTTGGATGGGCCCCAGGGACCCTACTGTCATAGCTGAAACACTCTACAACAATATCATTCACAACACCTACTCTCACTAGGGCAATGCACCACATGAAACCTCTTCAGTCACTTGTACCACCATGCTAGCTTCATGTAAAAAAATATATATGATGTATGGACAAAAACTGACAGACAATACTTCTTAATGTGAACTTTTAATATTTTAGTGACCAAAATCTTTTCAAAAAATTATTATTATTATTATTATTATTATTATTATTATTGTTATTATTATTATTATTATTATTATTATTATTCAGCCCATATGGACTGAACAATCAAACAACAGGGGATTAAAACCATTCATTCTCTGTATAGATCAAGTGACATCACGCTCCAATTAGCTGCTGACACAACATGCATTTGGTTTCAAGAGTGAAGGTCCTGAACTGTTTATTGGGGAACACATGCCACAAGATTTGTAACAACACCATGACGGTGCCAGGTGCCAGTGACAGAGAGAGTGAGTGAAAGTGTGCGAGAGAGAAAATACAGGAATGTTAGATTGTGTCGGAGAGGCAGCGAATGAATCAGCTCGTTTCCCTTGCTGCCTTGAGGGCTAGACAGTCTGACAGGCCAGCAAATAAGGATGACTCATCCTGACTCACACACAGCCACACATCCACACACAGACACACACACACACACACACACAGGTGGGCACACACACACACACACACACACACACACACACACATATAGGGTGATGGATTATCCCCACCATAAAACATGCTTTTGTGGCTTCCAACTGCCCTGAAAGGAAACTCTCATGCTCTCTCAGATTCTTTTGCCCCTTTTTCGCAAATACTGTTGCATCTCTTTTTCTTTCTCCAGCCCTGCAGCCACCAACCTGTGACTCATCCTTTCTGAGTCTGTCAGGATGCGTGTCTGCACGCACACACACACACACACACACCAGGTTTGCATTCCAATCTGTCTGTCTTTTGTGAAGATGAGACTGCAGTGGTGAGGGGTTTCCAGATCTTGTGGAGCTGATATCTGAACAACCTTCAAAAGATAAAAGCTCCTTTGATCTGTCAAGTTATAGTCAGCAAGGACACACACACACACACACACACACACACACACACACACACACACACACAGCCGAGCAGTCTGTTATGTGAACTTTGTCATAACTGCAGGGTGACAGTCTTTTCGAGATTGTCAACTGAAGCCACCTCCAAATTAAGGCAGTTTGTTTAAGGTCCATCCAATGTTGTTGAACCAGAATAAAATCAAATAAAACTAACTTAAACTGTTCGACATTGTCAGGTATCAGATTTAAAATGTCCAGATCCTTCAAAGATCCTTACTAAAGAATAAAAAGCTTGTAAATGTAAAAGCAGGCATACTACTAGCCTGCTAACATTTAGCAAAGTTGTAAACAGAAGAATCTGAGGGAAGGAGGCAAACAAGGGGTGACTGTTTCCCCCTTTTGTAGCAGTGTTCTCAGGAACAAGCTGGAGATGTCTTCCCCAAGGTCCCACCACCATAGACCTTGACATTAAGACCGGAGAACAAAACTGTGTGTGTGTGCATGTGTGTAACAGGATCAGCATGTGGGCCACTGAAGGTTAAGTGATGTAGACTGAATGAGTTACCAGAGTTCGAGCAACTGTTTGTGTGTGTGTGTGTGTGTGTGTGTGTGTGTGTGTGTGTGTGTGTTACCTGCTTTGGGTCCATGGTGGCTCTCGTCCAACACCAGACTATTCATACATTTAAGCTCCCAGTCTTGGACCTCAGTATTCCACAGGGCAGGGACCAACACTGTGTACTGGGCCCTGCAGATGGAAGTGGGGTGTGGAGGACAGAGAGAGTTTTAAACTGTATATTGTGTGCTGATTTCACAACCTAAAGATAAGAGTTGAAGAGCTTTTTAATGCTACCTGTAGCTGGATTGAGGTTACAGCTAAAAGACGGTGGTAGCATGAACAGACTGCGTAATTGAACAGAAGATGATGGAGGATCAGAGAAACTGAGACAGAGACAGAGTAGGGAGAGAAGATGATAAAAGAGTGATACGTAATTGTGAGTGATCACATGGTTTAGCTATCCATACCAGTATATAATGATAAATGGTTGTAGACAGCAATATGTAAGAGTGCTTAGGAGGGCATGACAAGAGAGCGATCATGGGAGATGATGATGTGTGCAGGTTTATAATACAGAATATATAGAGAATAACTCTTTACACCTTAACAGTCAAACATAAGCTAAAACTAAACTTACAGAACTAATACAAAAACATCAGTTTGATATGACTTGAGTTTGCAAGTTGGTTCTTCAATTGATGATCTAGTTTTAGTGTGACAGCAAATCCATCTACTATGTTTATGAGCCCTAAAGCCCTGAATCCCTATCAGATCCACTGCTTCTGTTCTGTAGTTGATCCTGACCTTTGACCTCTTGTTGTAGGTGATCACACTAAAAGACACATCTGACATCTTTTTCCTGATAGTAGGCTAGAATAAGTTAAGTCCGTCCGATACATGGAGAGTCTTATCATAGTTTTGGAGTCTGATCTGAAGGAGGGATATAAATGGAGCGTGGGGCCGCTAGCTACTTTGCTATCTTCTGTTACCCTTATTTAACTAAACTGAAGAGAGATCCAGGCCTTCACTTGAAGTGGGAACATGCCTTGACATTAATTTCATTTCATTTAGATTTTACTTGGGATTTTACTGTTCTCTGATCTCTTCCTGTTTGAGTGGTAATGGATGTCACTCCTTTTTGTGAGCTATGATGCAGGAAGGATACCAAAACAAATACTGTATCTCAAAATGAAAGGCCATCATAATAGACAATGATACGTGCAACTAGTGCTGAGCAATTTAGCTCTAGTGCTGAGAATCCTTTCACATATATGAGTTGCATACTGCATATACAAGTGTATACAGTTTGTAAGTAGCTTAACTTGAGGGAAGTAAAATACTTCAAAAAAGCTCTTCTGATTCCGACATTTTGATATTATTTCTTATGCCATTTAGGAAACTGTATGTCTGGCTAGTTGAAGTTGCCTTAAAATGTATGGCTTATTGTTTCTCAAAATGAATGAGGACTTACAAGGTATGTAGTTTTTTCAGTATTATTTAATTCAGTTTTTGTTTTAATATAAATATTCCTGATGAATTTTCTGGTTAAAGTTGCATTAATAAGTATAGCTTAACATTAGAGCTAGACCGATAAATAGGCCTAGTGCGATTTTAGCTTATTATGAATATATATTATACCTGTGTGTACAGTACGTCCAGAAGTAACAAGAAATTGCAGTACAGAAATGCCAAACTAGGTTTGAGGTCATTTAGAAACAATGTCACCAATGTCACCGCAGCAGTCTAAATTTGACCATGCCTGAATTCTTTTTTAATCTGTTTGTGCAACTGATTGCACAACAGCTTGTCGCCATTTTAGCAGGATTTTCCATGTTTTTTAACGTGTCAATGCTTTCTGAGACATTTTGAATCTCAGTGGCACCAAAGTTGTGTATGTCTCTGTATGTCTACACAGTTCAGAAGAGAACAAAAGATGATATGATGTATATGTTTGAGTTTATAGACTGGATCCGTCAAAGCTTAAATATGTGCTTTGTACAGCTTGCCGAAATGTAAACCTACGTCTAGTAGGTTTACAAGATGTTAAAAAGATAAGGTTCCAACTCTGACCATCTCAAACCCATTTTCTGTGTAAGGGTGCTTAGAGAAAGAAATGGACTTTGTATTTAAGACAGCTACATGGGAAGAAAAAAAATGCATATCATGTCAAAAGAATGATCAACACAAGCAGGAGGGACCCACTGAGTGATCCTCAGTCTGAATGCATTTGGGAATTTTAAAATGGTTGAAAGAGAAGAGAAAAAAACTAAAGCAGAGACTTTATTGAAGCAAGCCTCCTCAGTGTGAAGTAAACAAATGATGTGTCAACCCCTCTGGCTGAGCGAGGGTGTCACTGTGTCAATGAGGGTAAATGAATGAATGAAAAGAGGCATATAGGAGGAGAGGAGGCGCAGAAAATAAAATGAGAATACATGGGAGGAGGGACAGCCCAGGGAGGTTTATGGGAATTGACAATTGCGAAGAAGGGGGTAAATAAAAGAGAAAGAGATAGGGCTGGTGGAGGGCACTAAGAAAAACAGTGTGTATAGAGAGTGAGTAGGAGAGAGTATAGAGGGGGAGACAGCGTGAGGCAGGACTGGGCAAAGGAGATATGGACACTGAAGGAGAAACAATGAAAAGTGGGTGCTGAAAGAGAGGAAAGTAAGAAGGAGAGGGGCGGTGTGTATGGGAACACAGTGTTATGCTTTACTGTAATACACTAGTTAAATTCCATTTTAGTCTACAGTATATCTTCATTATCACCTTTAAAATGTATGATGGCATAAGTGTTTTACACATCACAATTTTTGATTGATCCTATTGTAGGTGTTAATTTGTATTTCATGACTGAGTCAGATGATTGATTAGCATCCAAGATAAACCAAGTGCACCATATTCAATGCCATCACTACAAACACTGTTCAAGCCAGGTGGCAAACTGACAAACATTAATAGCTAGTGCAGAATTATGAGGAATGTAAATAAAAATAATACACTTATTTTATTACTACTGTATTATAAAGCAAAGGCAACAGAGACCCAGCAGGTGTTATGGTACTTAATGTTAAAATGAGGCAGCCAAATATGAAACACCAAGACTCAGAGGCCACAGACATGTTAGTGGCTCTCTAAGGCTGTGCTCAGGCATAACTGTTCTGATATTTAACAGGTATAATATTTACCATTGTCACCAAGCTGATGGGAATGTCGTTAGTTTTACATTTGGTCATAAACCAAAGTATTGGACAAATTGATATTTGACCTGATGATGACGCTAAATTAACAATTAAGAATTTGAATGGGACATGAAGGTTTGTACCACATTTTATGGTAATCCATCTTATAGTTGTCAACATATGACGCTCAAAACCAATAACCAACCTCCTGTTGGCACTAGAGGAAAAGTCAGGAAATCACATTACAATACATCCTCCAGGCACTTGGGATACCTGTAACAAATTTAATGGCAATCTATCCGATAGTTGTTGAGATATTTCAGTCTAGACATTACTAAAAAGCACTTCTCAACTGATCTGTACAGAGACTAACAGTTTAAATGAGGAGCAGGGGAAAGAAAAGTGTAAGACAAAGAGACGGACAGACAGAAACTGAATAAATCCACCCACAGAGTGTGAAGCTGCTCTTTGACTGGTGACGTAGGGTGTGCTGGGAGCCATTGTTGCAACCTATGACTGAGGTGACAGCTGATTGACAGCCTAGTGAGGACGGACAGACATATGAGATGGATGAGCCTCTCAACCAACTATTAATCAGAATGGCCTATATGTGTGTATGACAAGTCCTATTTATACCATTCACAGAGAGCAGAGCAGAGATCCTTAAGGAGAATGAAGAGAGGTTGAAGATCTCGCCTCGCTACCCTCCTTAATTTCTCTCTCTCTCTCTCTCTCTCTCTCTCTCTGCTTTACCCCCCTCCCCAATTAGTGTACCCCTTTTCCCCTAGCCGCTACTCTCTGTGAACCTCCATTCATCGTCCTTTCTCTCTTTTACCCTGCCATCTCCCTTCCCCTCTTTCTTCAATAGTATCTTCCCAGTGTAAGGGGATCCTGCCCTCGGAGACAGTCAGACCACTTAGTGTTGACTTCTGACCAGGCTTTCATAATGATGCCAAGCAGGCAACAAGGACTTCTCAATGTGACGCGATGGCAGGCTGCCCACTGAACAACAGAGCCTGGACAAAATGGGACTGTCAGTGCTGCCCTTGATGCATGCATATACAAACTGAAGAAGAGGTTCACACATGGATCAAAATGTGCTGTTTCTTTCCTTGTAGCACTGAAAACATGGCTTACTCTGGGAACCCGTGGGTGCTATTGAGTGGTTATTAAAGCAGGATATGTTGCAAAGAAAGCATTAAAAAATCGAATGGTCAGTTAAACCGTTGATTAGCTGTTATCCACAACAATCCTAAAGATTTGTCCTTCATAATCCACTTTGCAAGTCATTGGTGCGTACCTAGCACCCCCCCCCCCCCCCCCGGCTCATGATAAAGTGCTTTATCACTGCTTGTGACACAGCTACGTTTATGGAAACTACTTGGTTCAGCCTCCATTTATCCAGAGTCTACTGCCTGATCTTTGTCGAAGGTAAACAAACTTGGGTCCAAACAGTGGGACCTTTTCTACAAAGAGTGGCACACATGAGTGTAACATTTAAGTAGTTGGAGGGAGCTTATCTATTAAAGCAAATATGATAAACTGGATTTGAATAATCACTGTGCACAAGTCTGCCCCCCACACACACACACACAGGCTGTATACACAAACCCAGTGACCCTGCTGAGTTGCCATAACTACAGCTCCATGTCAACAAAACATGTCTGCCGGCATGTGACGTTTATATTCAACATAGTGAGAGACAGACAGAGGGGTCCGACTGAAAGCAGCATGGGCTGCCATTGCTGAAACTAATTTAGCATAAAGGATGTTTAATCCAAACATGTACAAAAACGACCACAGCAAAACAATGACACTCTACTTTTCCTGGAATGCTTGGTGTCAAAACATGTCCAGCCCTGATGAGCTGATTGATATTCATGAGCCACCTGGGGTTTCATTTAGGACCAAGTCTAAAAACTGAGCTCGCAGCTCTGAGAACTGTGCGGGACATTCTTCAGAAGGACCCATCGCTTTCGTCACATTTATGAGGGTGCTCTGGGACAGTCTGCATGGATGCGTGTCTCAGACAACATATCTTACGGTGGATTATGTATAGCCACACAAATATGTGGAAATTATAAAGATAAACCATAACATATATAAATATGACTTTTTGTAAGTACAGAACCAACACTATGTCTACATACAAAAGAGTGTACATTTAAAATGCTCAACAACAATGAATAATGTTAAACACTTACACATCAACAGGTACTCTCAACAGCAGGGAAAACACTGCTCCCTCATCATTCAGGTCCATCAGTCGAGGCTCCAGCAGCTCAATGATGGTCAGAGCAGTGCGGAAAACAGCTGAAAGGCCTGAGGGGACACAGAGTAGGTGTAAAAGAGATAAGCTAGAGATAGAGAAGATGAAAATTAACCATTATTAAACTCACTT
This sequence comes from Lateolabrax maculatus, assembly GCA_031216445.1. Lineage (NCBI taxonomy): Eukaryota > Metazoa > Chordata > Actinopteri > Acropomatiformes > Lateolabracidae > Lateolabrax > Lateolabrax maculatus. The sequence continues at coordinate 5,474,546 of CM062214.1, forward strand.
AGTGGGGAAAGGGCAATACAATTGTTTTAATTAAAGTTGATTTATTAAAACTTACTTTTTTGCCATTTTTTCATTTTCCCCACTGAGGGAATGTAAGCAAGTGACAAATCTACAATAATGTCAGTGTGTTTCATCTGCTTGCTTGTACATTTGTGCATGTGTGCTTGTGTGTGTACATGCCGTGCAGAATGATGAGATCCCAGACAGCGAGGACAGTGTCCCAGCAGGGCAGGGAAGTGAAGAGAGTGAGGAACCATGGCATCACAAAATGGACTGATACTCCCAATGACTCCTGCAGGGAGGGTGGGAACACAGTGAGGGTTGATTTGGCATAACCAAACAATGTATTCAAGACTGTTTCTCTGCCTATTTCTGTCAACTATATTGCTTTAATACCCTCCTCACTGAAAAATCCTTCCAAGACGTATGCTATTTAGTTAGTGTTGAAACTTTAATGTTAGTTTAATGAATTTCTTACATGGTGCTTCCAAACATCTGAGGAACAATGCATGTGCCATTTTGAACTAAATGAGTCTTCTAAAATAAGATTTAAATATTATACGTCCTTCATGTTAAACCCTGGCATTCAAAATGCATGAGGTCTCTGTTTGCTCAGGTCTGTGGGGTACAGCACAAGTACAAAAAACTGTTTACAGCTTTCTTGCCTTAACTCTGCTGAACAGCTCTATTACAAAGGAAATGCTGACCACTGATCTCTAATAGGCTTTTTCTGTAAGGGGGTAAAACTATTGTGCCTACAATAAGCCCATGTGGTGTGTGTGTGTGTGTGTGTGTGTGTGTGTGTGTGTGTGTGTTGGCTCCAAAAGAGCAGCTTTCCTCCCAGACCTGCTGAGTTGACGTGAAGTATAACAATCCCTTCAAAGACACTTGAGCACCACAAATGGTAGCATCAGTGTGTGCAACAACACAGCTTAAAAGAATGCTCAGAAGAAGGCTCACTTTTTTCAAAACCATAATTGAGAAAATCATCCATATGACCATCCGATATGCCCTTCTGATGAAGTATACTTGCGCCTATGCTCTGTGAGCCTGTGCTTAGCACAATGCTAACACAACATGCTCACAATGACAATGCCAACACGCTGATGTTTGGCAGGTATCACGTTTACCACCTTAGTTTAGCATGTCAGCAAACTAGCATTTGGTAAGAGCATAAGACAAGCACAGCTGAGGCTGATGGAAATTGGTCTGATGGTCATTGGTTTTGCAAGAATGTGGTCATAAACCAAAGTATTGAATAAATTAAACTTTGACCTGACGATGGCACTGAATGAAAAGTTAAGAGATCAACATGAATATCTGTACCAAATTTTATAATAATCTATCCAACAGTTGTGGAGATATTTCAGTCTGCAACAAAGTGGTGGATCAACCAACCAACAAAGTGGCATTGTTATCCATTGAGCCACACCACTAGCTTTGCTAAAAATACCACTTGCAGAGCAACACTCTGTAGTTTAACTATTTATTTTTATTATTTAGTTAGAGAAATAATCTGATGATCAATTATGTTTCCTTAGCACTTTACACTTCAGTGTCAATTACCATTACCATGTTCTGGGCAATCCTCATCACAATACCTTGTTTTCTGTAAAATGCTGTGAATAGTAGTAAACAACTACTTTTGGATCAGCTTAACCTGCTCTGCTTACCAATATCTTTTGGGAGAATCTGTAAAAAACAAAAATAAACCTAAAAATAAACTTGTTATACCGGGAGAATTTTCAGACCTTTGTAGCCTTAGACTACACTAAGGAGACAGGAATCTTATTTTTACACTCAAATTGTTATGTCATATGCAGAAACACACATTTCAATCTGTAATAGCTGGAGTGAGTTTAAATGGTAGAATTATTAATAAGGCAGTTAAACATCTCATTCAAGACACCTTAGGTCAAAATACATTAAATACCAGAATAGTTCTAATTTCTCTTATAAAGTATATAGTACATAGAATAAACACTTTTCCTATAAAAACAACACCTGAAGATGAGAGAGAGCTCCAACAATGGAAATAATAATAAATATAAACACAGCGCCTCAAAGTATAACAGATAATAATTTTAACAAACATAACAAAATCAACTTTTATGCATCACTTCATGTCAATTAAAGTACTGCATATCTGATTTAAATCATAAATAAATAGTCTGTAATCAATGTAAGGTAGCAGAATTTTATCAATGGTAAAGTGTTTCTCTCCTGCTATTCCATGCTTTAGAAACATTCAGAAAACACAAAAACATTATCAAAAAGGTTTCAATTAAAGCTCCAACCTCGATCAAATCTAAACCTGGAACATTTACTATTTGAAACGATCGTGATATAAATGATTTCCACCTTTTTCAGTTAACAATATTGTGATTATTTTTCCTTCACCCACACCTCTATAACTTCCAGATTGAATATCTAATGGCAATATACCACAACATCTTATCTGTGAAAGATTACTTTTAGACAAATTATACTAATTTGACTAATCATACGTCCTACATTTTGGCTTTTGCCATATTTCTTCAGCCCATGTTTGTATGCATTTAGCACTGGCATGGTGTTTAAACTCCTCCACATTTGTTTTCTGTATTTATTTTGGCAAAAATCATAGTTAAAGCGATAAATTCTCCTTAACGATAAGACGGCACTCAATTTCCGTGCTGCATGTCTGCCGTGAGGTTCTAAGTGCAAATTAGTTCAATAACAGTAGAGACAGAGGGAGAAAATTACACAGCTGTAGGTTTGTTCCCCCCGCTGTCGCACATGACGAGCTTAGAGCCTAATACAGTGAATGACAGAAGAGGCCCAGTTGCTGATGGATACATTACAGTGGCCTCTCCCACACAGATATACTACTCATCACTTGGCCATATCTGACCTGAAACACAAATAGCCACGCACACATTCGAGAGCTTTCTTGTCATAGTGTTTTTAGGAGCATTTTCCCTTTGAGTGTCTCAAAAAATTCCAGCATTGACAGAAGTATCAGTTTTCAGTGTGCGCTCATGATCACTACCATGTTGAAATGCGTACCTGTGTGTTTCTCAGTCAGTGCGACATTTTACAGAGAACTGAAGTTTATCATCAGGCTTTCCTTGTACGTACAAACCCAGTGAGTGAAAATGGGGAGATGAAATGAAAAGCACTCACCATGTGTTGGGAGAGCTGTGGCTTCCTGTGTTTCAAGAACTGTTCAAACACCTTTACCTGGTGCTGGACCCTGATTAGACCACAAATAACAGCAGTGTTTAGTTCAGTGTAGATGTGCCATTGATCGCCGATTCCAAGAAAACAGCAACACAATTTGAGAGCATGAGCATGGTATGTGTATTAGTGCAAGGGGATTCAAAATAAAACCTTTCTGATGAACCGCATGCATACATTTTACATGTCGCTTACTTAAAAGTACATTCTATGTAGTACTTTGTAGTAATTCTTAAAATTTCAGTTCAATCAGTTTAGAGTTATTATTTATAGTATATTTTGATTTATTAGGCAGGCAGTTTATATACATACATACATTTATGATTTATATATGTATGTTTTTTATTTATTTTATACTTGAAGTCAATTCTTACTTGGTGAGGCTGAGGTCAAACAGTTCGGCCAGATATTTGGGTTTATCCAATAAGGCTGTCAGAGCCCAAAACGCCTCCTCCTCTCCCAACTGCATCAGCAGCACCGCAGCTATGTAGGACATCCCTGTGACACACACACGCGCACAGAAGTTTTTCCTTAAAGAAAGATAAATACGGCATTTTCTGGTATGAGGTATGGGTGTTTGATACACTACATTGAAAACATTTAAGATACAGGACAAACATGTTTTATCAGCTGAGACTATGAAAACAGTCAGTAGTAGGGGCAGGAGGGCACACTGCTGAGCAAGATGGCAGAGCATTACCTCACCTCAACCTCATGCTTTGTAATGTATAGCAAATTATGCATATCTGACAGGGTAGGACATAATGTAATACAGTGAGGTTTCCCTGGAAAGTGGAAACTGTAAACCATGAATAGGAAATGAATCAAGAGGAGAAGGGAAGGTTCATTCAATAGGACTTTTCTACCTACTGGTATGTAATGCTGTCACAATTAATGGCCCTAATTTGGAGAAACAAAAAGTAAAGCAATAAATGCAATAACGTAAATACAAAGTTCTTATACTTTGGAAAATATGTCAGATATCGAGTGTATTCAGAGCTCAATCTATATCACTTCAAACCCAATTTCTTAAGCCAAAAAATCAACTGTTCACTGTAGTTTACAATTAACAGCTCAGATTTTAGTGTTTTTTTCTCATCCGATTTCCACCTTTATTACATTTTTTTTTAAAGAAATTAAAATACATCTTATTAAAAAGAATAAATTATTAAAAGAAAATATATTAAGACATAAAAATGTGTAATTACTAAGGTGAAAAACGTATGTTTAATTTCAGGGAGACATTGTGCAGAGAGAACATGATGCAGTAACTCTTTATATTAATAGCCCTCTGCTTCCATCAAGTGGTCACATTATGTACTGCAGATATCTTCATCAAATTACATCAAAGTGTGAGGATGAGTGAGTGAACACAATGTTAAGCTCAAATGACAATAAGTTTAGAAGGGTCAACAGCCTGTTAATAATCACTTCAATGAAGCAAAGAAAGAAGGAGCACTTTATACTGTTTTAAAATAGTATCCTTAGAATCCCGCTTGTTATATAAGTTAATACAGTAAAATCAAAAAACAGCCCAAGTATTCAGTCCATTACCTTGGCTGTATCCAACCTGGGGGCTGTATTTAGCGTAGGCGATGAGGACCCTGAAGAGTTTAGCCTGACCCTCGATGGCTTCTGGGCTGTCCCCCATCAGAGAGCGGTGGGTTGGGAAGGAGCGCTCTAAGGAACAGGTCAAATTAATATTCTTCGCTTCGATTTCTCCTCCAACAATAGTAAAATCTGCTTGTACCTGGTGTACCCATATATCCTATTTCCCTTTTTTTCATTTACATTCACTTCCTAAGCTGTGCTCTAGTTACTGTAAATTTATTTATCCATTTTCACAACATTTTGAGGACTGAATCATCTATTTTAAATTCAATCCTGAAAACCAACCAAAGTATCCTCACTTTTAAAAACAGTAGAAGCCATGTTCTCAACAGAAAACAAAATTCAACACACACACTAAGCATACAACTTAATTCCCCTGTTTGAGCTCACGTAGGTCCAGGGCGATCTGTCTGAAGAGTGTGATGTCGTCTACAGAGTATCTGGGCTCGGGGCAGCTGGGGGGCTGCTGCTGGTTCAGACCCAGATCGTTTTGGGTCTCGCTCAGTGTGGCGATTGCTGACAGGATGCCATACTCACTGACCCCCAAGTCCACAAGGGGTCCTCGCACCTCTGACAAGAACTTCTGTTGAAGAAGGCCCAACACATTCCGCTGTTAGAAAGCAATCAATAACCTTTCTGCTATGAATGTGTGACAGAGGTGGGGGAGGGATCAACACTCGCAAACAGGTTTGGTCAGGCAGTGAATAAATGTGCAGCAACATGGATTAGTTCAACTACATTAAAATCATGGTTAATGATGGCTATCTGAAGCACTGAGTCAAAATGGCGGCATCTGCTTGCCAACCTGTTGCATTTAGAGGAAGGATTGAATCCAAGACACATGATAAAATTGTTTGCTTTGAGCCTGTTCATTAGTTTGAGGAATTTTGTTTCACTAAATAACTTATTCTAGTTTACTTTAACTATACATGTCAATTTAATTTTGGACTGCAACTCATTTTAATTATTGACTAACTCTGCAGATTCATTTCTTCATTGATCCGTTTAATCAAATTGTCGATAAAATGACAATAGTGAAAAATGCCCATTACAATACTGACATGTTTGTTTAGCATTTTTGCTAGAAAAGTGACTTTTCTGTCAACTTCTTACTCAATCAAATGACTAATGGTTTTAGCTCTAACATCAAAACAGCTCCTACAGTAACATTATCCAATATTTTACTGCATTATTTTTCAAGTCACCAGTTCTTATGGAAAAAAACTAGAGCTGCAACCAACAAATGTTTTCATTATCTATTAATCTGACGATTTTCTTTTCTTTTATTATTGGTATCAAAATTTTAAAAAATAGATAACAAATTTCCATCACAACTTCCAAGAATGCAAGATGAAGTTTCCAAATGTCTTGTTTTGTCCCGCTAACAGTCTCAAATATTCAGTTCACAATAATATAATACAATACAAGGATGACACAAGCTTTTCTTTCCGGTGCACCTCTCACTGTACTTTACCTGGTAGTTGAAGTCACTGGTTTCACTCAGACTGTCAATAGTGAGAAGACACTTCCACACTGTACCTCGCAGGCTTGGAGGAATACCCATCCTGATAAATCGCTCAATCTGAAAAACACGGCAAGAGCGTGAGGGAAAACAAGATGTACGTTTGAACAGTGACTGCATGGTTAAAATCATCTGGACAAATGATTAACAACACTCTTTTTGTGTTCTCACCTGGCTCTTGCAGATAAAGCTGGCTCCATTCCAGTAGCTGAGCAGCTCACACAGCTCCTTCACCCTCACTGAGCTCAGCTGGGGGTAGCTGACAGAGACAACACAGCATGGTGAACTTGGACTGATTCATCAGTTTTTGGAATCAGGCCGATATTGGCATTTACTATAAAATGTGTTCATCCTCTGATTCACAGAGGGATGGTGGTTGATGATCACAGTATGAGTCGATGTGTCTATGCTGATGTGATTGTTTCTGTTTTTAATGTATGTGATCGCTGACATCATTCCAAAACACTGAAACATTTATATTACCCCAAATAACTAAATGTTGTCTCAAAGGTTTGTCCACTCTGACAAGGAAGCACCGATTCAGCATTATTTTTGATTCATTTGTGTTGGCAATTAATTTAATATGGTCAGTTAAACATACTTATATTCCATATAAGTCCCACTCACATATTGCTAACTAAATACAACGCTGAGCTCAGACTTCACTTGAGACACTTAAAACGACACTGAACACTCTAACTTAATATACATGTTGGGTTTTTCTAACCTGCCCGCAAGGTTTCGTAAAAAAAAAACCCACTAACTTTACCACTAACAACATTTTTTACTGACGATTTCTGTAACGATTTAACGCGAACAACCGAATGGAAATCAAAAGAAATGGCTACTAGTGTTAATTGAAGCGCCCACGGGGACTGGGTCATGATCATTAGGCTGCAGGTGACGCTCGCCCCCGCTGACAGCAGCTGAGTGTGCCCGGCCGCTGTCCGGTGACCGGCCCGCACCTGTAGTCGTGACATCGCTGATGAACTTTCTGGTTCTTTCGCTTTGCGAGAGAAAAGCCGAACTCGTCGAAGCGCAAAGTCTCACTGCGTCTCCTAACTGTCGAGCCTCTCCGGCTGGCGTTACTGCTGCTTCTGCCCCTCATAGCTGAACACAAACAAACAAACAAACTAACAAACTAACAAACACACACACAGGCGGCTGTTTGAGCACAAGTCCTCCCGGTGCACAGGCTCTCCGCAGGACTCGGAGCCCGGCGGCCGGTCACGGTGCTCCGGTCACTCTCAACGGTCAGCGCCGTGGGCCCGCCCCTGCTGACGTCACCGCCAACCGAAAATGGGCGGGACGAGTCGGAGGCTTTCAAACAGCAGAGCGGGAGGCTGGGTCACGTGTCGCACCGGGGACAGGCCGACGCGCGGTGACACGTCCACGGTCACAGCGCAGTGTGCGAGAGGGCCCGACCACCTCATGGTATTCAACCTGCAGTGTACACATGTGGTGCCAAAGCTCCCAAGCCAACCCCCCGCCTCTTCTCCCGCTTCAGTGGGATAACACACAGGACCCGGCTGCAGTGCATCTTTTAAAGGGAATGAACTACAAACAGCTCTCAAGTTAGATTTTTGTATATATATATATATATATATATATATATATATATATATATATATATATATATATAGGCCTATGTGTATTATAGGCTGCACACATCTGAGTCATCCAGGCCACGTTTTACTACACTACCAGAACATGTCATGTACAGCAGGTAACATTTCAAGTTAAACAAAGTAGACATGATACTTAAAAGTTCTTTATTGTGGTGATACAATGTATAAAGCCTACATAACGTGTAAAATGTCATTGGTTGGACATGATCTTTATGTCTATAATGATTAAAAATGATAAAGCAGCATCCATTGCCAGCAAAGGCTCCCTATACTGAACAACAGTGGATTATAAACTACTCATCAATAACTTTCCTCAATTGATGCTTTATAAGTGATGTGTTATTGCAGAATTTTGGATTCTTTTTGTGGAGATAACATAACAATTACAAGTTTTTGCTGGATCATCTTCACACCGCAGTGACTCGGTCACTGATTTCTGCGGGTCTCCACTTTGTATATTGTCTGGTAGCCGTCGTCCCAGGCGTACAGCTGTTTGTCTCCGGGGTGGTAGTGGATGCTGCTGTGGCTGGTGTAGCGCTTTGGGAAGAACATCACGGGACTCTCATTACTGCGGAGGGACGGCACAGAAAGGAGAGAATGTTTAATCAAACAGAGAAATCGCTTCAGTTGTGAAACCACGATGATGTGGATTTAAGGTGTGCTTTTGTTAAATCTGGATAAAAAGCTGTGACTCAATATTTAGTCTACCCGTGTCTGGTTTTTTTTTGTGTGTGTACATGTGGATGGTTAGTTATGATTATGCATGCTTGTGTAGGTATCTAGCCAATACTGTATCTTGTCGCTCTTTCTGCGTGTAATCTGACCTGTGGATGGTGTCATGGATGTCGTAGAGACACTGTATGGTGGAGCGTCCTCCATAGCGTGTGTTGTAGACCACATAGAGGGTCCCGCATATGAGGAAGGCTCCTTCAGCATCACGGCTTCTACACTGTGTGTCCCAGGTGTACTCTACTGCTAAAGATCCTGAGGTGGAAACAAAAAAAACAACCAGGTAATTATAGACCAGGTTACTTAAATGTGTATGTATAATATTTAGGGATGGCATGCTGTACCTTTATCCAGTTTGGTAATGACCAGGTTTCCTCCGTATTCAGGGTCAGCATGGATGACCCAGAGGCCGAGTTCATCCACAGCCAGGTCCAGGTAGGTGTCTGGGTTGAGACTGTAGACTGGTAGACGACCTGCTCCTGGCAGCAGTGTACTGTCCATCACTGTACCATTCAACAGGTCCACCTTTAGGTGGAGGAAACGGATGGAAATAGACAAATGCAGAAATCCTTCTTGTTTTGATTTGTTAGTGTCACACATGTTAGGATGCTAGCGTTTGATATTAAGCACTGAACACAAAGCACAGCTGAGGCTGATGGGGATGTCATTAGTTTTGCAGGCGTTTTGTCCTACACCAAAGTTTTGGACAAATAAAAATTGTGACCAGATGATGGCGCCATATGAAAAGATAAGATGTCATCAAAGTTATTACACTTCATCTTGAGGGAGGTGTGATCTGTCTGTATCAAATTTCATGGCAATCCATCCAATAGTTGATGAGATATTTCATGCAATCCTGATACAATCCTGATATAATGAGACTATGTGGATATGGGTCTATTTCAGTATTACAAGTTATTGTTCTATTGTGTTTTATTTCATTTTATTTCTTAGAATCAGTATACTTTTCTGTAGCAACTACATCTGCTCCCAAACACTCAAAGTATCCCAAGAAAAGTCAGCTCACTTTAGTGGAACAGAGTTGTTTCTTTTGGCATTGTTTAGCTTGCTGACCTCAGCTAACACAGAGCAGCAGAGGAAACAGGACAAAAAGTCACCTCCCCCAATGACTACACTCCTTTGAACCAATCTGAAGTCAGTCTCCAGACAAAAGCTGCACAACAGTTTTAACTTCAACACCGTCATAAAGTCAAAGTTCCAATCAGTGAATTGCAATCAGCAGTCAATAACTGTTTTCAGTAACTGGCGCCAAGTAATGTGAACCTTCAGTGTGACCACAGAATAAAGAAACTTTGATTTTTACAATCATACTGCGAATCAACAAAGAAACGCCCTGATGGGAAACACTCATATACAATATTGGGCTTTGATTTCTTTGCTTCAGCCGCTCACCTTCAGTATCTGGTTGGGTGTGTCTGCCTTGTGGTGGTAGAGGAATCCATTGTACACCACATGACCCGTCCCCTGCCAGGCAAAAGGCAGCTGCACCACCTTCGCCGGCGGTGTGCTGGTCCTCTCCGTGAAACTTTGCAGGGAAACGTACTCCAGCAGAGTGCTGTTACGAATTCCACTGAGGAGGTAGACCTGAAAGATTTATAATGGTATTCTGAATCTGTGGCATTCATGCAATTGGTAACTTTTACATTAGATTCCTCCCTTGCTGATCGCTGTCATGCTCAAGCAATCATTCCCATCCGAATATAGCTTTTGCTGAGCCCATGTGGTGATCCAGGGGGAATTAGCCAAAAAAACTTTCATTTTGATTGTTATGAGAAAAAGGGCAGCAGTCGTCTATCAGCAGCCCCACACTGAGAGGAAAATAAGCACAGCCTGTCGCCCAGAAAGAAACACAGCTGTGTCTCCACTATAAACAGTCCGTTATTACTGTAATTACGTCGCCTTTAATAAACGGACCTTAGCTGATCCTGCTGAGGGGTCCTTGAACCAGGAACCATAGGTGTCTCCTGCCTTCTTCACAATCTTGACAGACTTGATTTGGTTCAGGGCTGTGCTGCAGTCTGGACATGTTGGAGAGAAAACTGTGAGTGAATGGGTTTTTACTGAGCCGCAGCACAGTGACCTGTTCAGGACATTGTGGCCCTTCACTTTTAATATCTTGTTGTTTTACTTTTTTCTTATCTTATCTTTATCACTAGACATTCACATGCATTATCAGTGCCAAACACACAAACAAACACACACGCACACACACACACACACACACACACACACACACACAGGTTTACTTAAGTTCCTTATAGGCTATTTATTTAAAGGCCCGTCATTATGCCGGCTATGCATTTTTACAGTGAAACAGCGTTCCGGAAACAAAAGAGGCGTGGTGGGACGTATTTAACTAGTGTGACTCATACACATCGGGCAGTGACACAAGCCATCCTTTATCGCCCCTGTTATATGGAGCTCCCGGGCCTCGTTGTTTCCCCAATTTTTTTACATTTTTGGTTGCTGTTCTTCTTCTTCTTTGAGTTAGCTGCTAACGGCTCCCCTGGTAGTGGGTCACACACAAGACGCAACATCAAAACGTCACACCCCTGTCCCATCCTGCTGGTTCACCCTTTTTACACAGACATCGATTTGGCTTTGTTCCTACCTTTTATACAGAGAGCGATAATGGTGCAACATTCCCACCTTGAACATGCTGTGTAAAAAGGGCTTTACATTCATTTCCTGGAGACTTACCCTACCCTAATCCCTACTTGCCTAACCTTAACCCCAGCCTTGACCATAACCTAAACCTAAACCTACACACACACGGACACACTGTACAGGCACTACCATTCTCCACTTTGATCTTGGCTTTCTTTTTCAGCTGGTCCAGTTCTGCAGCCTTTATCTGTTGTTCCAGCAGCGCCTCCTCCATCTCAATGTCAGACTGGGTGGGAATCTTGTTTTCAAGATATTCCAGCTCTCTCTCCACCCGGTCCACACGCGCAGACACGCTGTCCACCTGGCTCTTCACCTCCGATCTACGGAGCAAAACAGTTCTCACAGTTCTCATGTACCTTAAGTAACTCCTGTAGCTCCTTCATTTTGTAATTATTGCCCACTTAGGCCATGTTATAAAGCAGTTTTTCGGGCAGGCCTACCTGACAACAGTGAGCGTGGAAAGATAACCCCTGATTTCTGAAGAGAGGTCATAGGTCTTCTGGGTGACACCCACTGTGTTTTGCTCACATTGAGTCAGACGCTCCTGATGTCATTGACACAGACGAAATGTGTTATGAACACAGAATTAAAGCAAGAATGCATTCCATCTGAAATAAAAAACACATTCTTTCTAGTATTAACTACTAGCAAAAACATGGAATTTTCTGTCAATTGAATTGACTGTTGGATTTAATAGGATTGAAAGAAAAAACAACACACCCATGATCAATTCAGTACACTGAGTGGTTTTTCTACTACAGCCTTACTTGGTCTGGTATGACCAGTAGCTTATGATGGCTAGAATGAGTTTTGAAGTGGGGGGTATTATAGCTTTGGAAGATGTAATAGGCTAGTAAACTTTTTCACGTCAGTGTCCTTTAAATCTCAACCTAGCCTACCATTTTTGTACAACTAAAATATAGTAAGAAAGGCATTCCCTCTTCTTATCAGGGTACTTTCAAAATGATGGCAGTTTTTTTTTATTTTATTTTTTAGCACCAATAAGCGGTGAGCACACAGAGCCTTCTACGATGCACACTTCTAAGAAACACTTCTTGCACGTTCTTAGAAACTAAGGACAAGGGGTTGTCGCTCCTGTTCATATACACCCTTATGTTTTTCACTCTGAGTGTTACCCTGTAACCAATCAACCAACCAACCAGTCAATATATTTTTTGGTTCAAAAGAGAATCAGAATTCATGGCCTATTAAAACGGCATCTTCTCAGCCTCATCTAGAGAAATAGGAATGTAAAAATGTAAATGTTCAGAATTCTTTTTGGATACTTAAACTGATTCTGTAGTTGAGGCTTACACAAAAATGTAAACTACCAGTATTGCACAAATGTATGACCGTGAAAAAAGAATGTCTGGCGTCTGATCTGACTTGGGGGAAACAACTATTTCCAAACATTTAAACAATTTCTTGAGGCCGCACGAAAAATGCAAAATAGGCTAGACTGGTGAATGATTGCATAACCTACGAGGATGTAGCATATAGGGCCTAATCAATAAATCAGCACTGAATTACACAGTGGTTGTTTATAATTGGATTTAAAGGTCCAACATGTTAGACGCGATAGGCTTAGACATTAACGATAACATTCTATGACTGTAATACCACTTTATTACCATAACCCTGAAAGTGAAGGGACAAGAAGTCTTGTTGTCTCCCCTATTTTGGGCGCCGGTGGTTTGCAGACTAACTAAATATTGCTGTGTAACTGACATTACTGAGTCAGTTCACTGACTCCAGACTCTTCTCTACGTGTGTTACTGTTGCACTTCGTCTTGGCGCGAGCATGAACCACCGCTGACGTTCATGATAGAATACTCACACTAGTACTAGAGAGCGCTCTCAAATGAAGCACATTACTGCACATTAACTCCCCGAGAGCGCACATTATACTGCATCTCTATCATATTCACAGATTCTTTCTAGAGATCTGCTGACTCAGCTGGATAACGTGACCCATAACAGGAAGACATCATAAACATCAGTCAGACAGCTGAGAGGGTGCCAAAAATTTGGCAGCCAGATGATCATGGAACATAGTAAACAGTGATATTTTTATTCTCTAATTCATTTATGCAAGCCCTGATGTTTCTAACATTATAGCAAGAAAAGCTGAACGTCTTGCAGTACAAAATAGCACATTTAAGGTAATACTGTAAAGTAATACTGTACTGTAAAGAGTTAATAGTAAGGGCTGTAAGGATTGAGGTGCTCTGACGTCCCCTGAGCGATGCAGGTACCTGCTGCCAAACAGAAGTACAGGGGGCACCTACCTCCATCTGAGCCAGTCTCCTCTCCAGGTACTGGATTATAAAGGTATCCTGGGAGGAACCCTGGCTCTGGACTGAACCCACGGTCAGACAGAGAGACAGGAGAAGGACAGGAACCACTCTGCCAGACATTACTAGCGCTTCTGGCAACATCTCAGCACCGAAAGAACTGCTGTGGCAGTAACAGCTTCACTAGTTCTGTGTTTGAAATGCCTTGATGGTGATAACGAGACCTTTTTCTTGTATTTCTGAAGCTCTCCCGCAGAATACAACCCACTAAAACAGTCTTCCACACTGGAAATGAGGAAGAAAAGTTCAATCCATCCGCTCACAGTTTACAGCAGTGTAGCTGTGCTGAAAAGAGTCTTTGATGGTCCTTAAATGGCTGAATATTCTTTTCCTCCTGCTGTGCTTGGTAAGTCTTTCAGTCTTGTTAGAGTTGTAACTCCAGAACTTTCTGCCTTGTGTCTCCAATCAGTTGTTGCACCAGTGGGTTTGGATCCAAGTGAACCTCGCCCACGATCCCTCCCAGCCCCTCTCTCTACCAGTCTCTCTCTGTCTGTCTCTCTCTCCCACCCTCCCCTTCTGTGTATTTGAGGTATGAGAGGGGAAGCCAAAAGAGACGGGGGCGAGAGACAGTGAGAATTTAGAAATGACCAAGATCGTTCATACCCTATTGGTCAATCCTGCAGTTTTTCATTGTAATACTCTCCAGATGGCCTGCTGACACGTCCTCAGTTCTCACACGGAGCCGAAACTGTTCAATAAAAGTTGTTAACTAGGCTGTATCCAGTAAAAGGATCAGCACCACATCCTCCCGTGTGAAACATACACACAGTAAGTAGTAATCAAATCAGAAAAAAAAAATCCTTATTCAACTACAAAACACACTCAAGTGTTTTGTTATCTTGCAAGACACAAAGGGTGTTTCCACTGGCAGGATTACCGGTTTCATTTTGATATTATATTATAAAGCTACAAAGCAAATATGACATAGTTGCCTTGTAATTTCTTTGCTCCTAATTCTAGACAATGATGTAAAAGACATGCTATTATCTAATATCATCACAACCTCCCAAAGCAATGGTTACTCTGACTGAGGAGACTGAAGGCATAACAAGTTAGAATGCAGAGTTCATATAGAAAATAATCTGACTTTAAATCAAAGGCTGGATATTTTTGGCAGGGTGGTTTCTGGCGTTATTATCCTCCCTGGGGATCCAGATGATTTTCTGACTGATTTAGGTCCAAAAGTTGTCACTGCCATTATGGATAATTCCCGGTCTGCTGCTGTTGGTGGATAACTTTTATCTCCATCTGGTGCTTTTTAGAGCCACCTGGGCCTGTTTCCTGGGCTTTTTTGTCATGACAGACAACATCTGTTTGTCAGCTTTCAACACTGTGCTCGATCTGGCAGAATATTGAACAGAGAGCTTCGCTGGAAGAAGCAACTCCATGTTAACAAGACCAAGGCAATAGAGGATAAGACACTAACATGCTAACAAAGAAACACACAGTACAGTACAGTACTGTATATCTCAGCGTCTTCTGTCAGGATTTTTAGTATTTTATCTTTTCTGCAGTTATAGCAGGCTTCTACCAAGAGATGGCGCCACATCACATAAGGAATACTACAACATACTATTGTCTAGTAGTAGCAGGCCCTACCGCAAAGCCCCCCACCACTTTACCTGTGGTCTGTAATTATAGCCTGCTTCTAAATCCTCGGTGGGGTGCAGTGATAATAATAAGGCAGCAGAAAAGCAAGAAAGAACAGTGAGCAACCGAGTTTACGATCAGAAATGCACTCTGCTGCTACAGTTTCCAAATGTTTTGACTTGTATCCCCTGAAAATAATGTCTATGTGACTCTACATCATAGGTCTATGACAAAAGGAAATATATCTTTGGTTGTTTCTCATCTGTTAACTTACTGTAAAAATACTAGAAAGACTGTAACTTTGGAAGATATCCACTTGACTGGGCTAACTCAGATGGTTTCAGGGAGTAGAGGGACCTAGGGAAAGGTAAGGTAAGGATTTAATCTTGTTTTAGGTGATCAGATTACTCTTAACCACTACTTTGTAATCTTCTAGCTGCGTACTGCACACACGAGGGCACACACACTCCAACTACACACACACACAATGAGATGTAACCTCATGAAAGATTCATCCCAATTTGTGGAGGAAACCTATAAAATATCCATAGAGTCTCAGCAAGACATCCGACTGAGTTCACATTCAGGACTGACAGGAGTAGTCCCAAGAGATTTGTGTGTGTGTGTGTGTGTGTGTGTGTGTGTGTGTGTGTGTGTGTGTGCAGGTTTGTGCTTGACTCTGTATTTATGAGTATGTTTACAGTATGTTTGCTCATATTTATTGTATGCCTGTATGTTTTTCTGCGTGTGTTTGTGTATCCATGTGTGCACATACACAGTATGTACGGTATGTATTTGTATGGATGCTATTGATTGGTAATGTCTGTTTCCATCCAGATGCACTTTATCTGTTTATCTGGGCCATGGTTATACACGCGTTTACATTTTCTTTTCTGTCTGTGAATGTTTGTCTACGTGTATGTGCATGCATGCACCTGCGCGTGTTAATATGTGTGTATGACTGTGTGTTAGTGTGTGTGTGTGTGTGTGTGTGTAATTGAAGTGATTGAGTGAGTGTTGTCAGCTTCTCACCACCCTGGGGAAGCTGACATCACCACTGACCTTTCTTGTCGGTCTTTGTAATTGGCTGATGATGAGGTTTTTAATACCAGCCAGTGCAGACAGGTTCTGCCTGGAGACAGCTGACCCTGTAGAGGCTGAACGGTGTGGAGGACAGAAAGTGAAAAAAGAAAGAGGTGTATCCACCCCATCACACTCGCATTCCTTAATGTCCAACAGAAATTGTTAACTGGCAGCGAGTAAGCATATTTCCAAATCAGCTCATCCCTTTCATTCGGCTACATGAACAATATCTGCTTCGTGCCAAAGTGCCCCCTTGTTCAAACACTGTTTCACAAGTGCTCTCTGACCTTCCCTCTCTGTTCTCGCTCTTTCACTTCATCCGTCTTTATCTCTCCCACTCTGCAGGCCGGCTGACTTCCCGTGGTTCTACTCTTAAAAATTTAATTACCAGGACGCTCCCTGGTGCAGCAAGCCAAGGTGAATGCCAAGTCAACCCCAGGTATAGAAATTAATTAGCTTTTAATTCAAGTGAAATGTATTGTTACTTCACCGTAGCATTTTCATTGTCGGGAACTTCACCCTTTCCGTTCCTTACATTTCAAAGCAAATTAGTCTCGTCTGCATTTGCATTTGCATTTGCTAGTTAGGATATGTTTTGTGAAGATGTAATGGGAGCAAACATAATAAGAATACAACTAGGTTAATTCTTCAAAGGGAGACCCTTTCCCAGTATACAAAAACATCACGTGTAATTTGGTCAGGTGAGTGAACATACGCTTAAGCTGCAAGATATATCACCTATTGTTTCTCCTGTCTTCCTAGACACTCTTCATGTTTTCAACCTGAGACTTCCCTTTTTGTATTGACATTTAATGCGTGTAAATGCAAGAAACACTTTTTCTTCATTTTTCCAGTGAAACCACCAGAAAATGCCATCCTTTTTTCTCTGTTATTCACTCTCCTCCTGCTACTTGCATACGGTCTGGTTCTTTCTGACAAGCAGCCTATAGAAAGACTGTAATATGTCACAGAGTTAGAAATGTGATTGATGAATGATTTCAAATAGTGTAGGTTGTTTTCTACCAAATACATACAGCAGAGAACATTTACAGTGAATACAAAATGCAAATGTGGTCTGGAGGAGACTTTTGGGCCTTCTTTTGCCAACAAGGCAAAACAAGCTGCACCAACAAAATGTTATGTGTATATTATTTTTATATATTGGATTGATGGGACTATGTGTAGGGTAATGTGTCATACCCACAGAAAGGTGTCACCCAACTCTGCAGTTTTAAAGTTTGAGCAGTTTTAACAACAACAGAACTGCTGTTGTGTAACTGTAGTGCTATCGGGCAAGGATCAATTTGGCGTCTCTCTGTGTCTGTGTGTCTGTTTGATGGTGCTTCCATGCATGTAGTTCGGTTCATTTGGTACCTGACCAAGGGGGAAAAAAATGATACATTGTTGTATTTTAGTTCTGGTCTGGTTTCTATTCACACTGACTTTTCACAAACGAACCAAGCGGAGTAAACGTGAAGTTTTCCAGACCAACAGGTAACTCGTTGATCGGACAGACAATCGGCGATTGTCACCCTGCATTACCAGGATCCACGTTGGGAATTCAAACTCCAGTGACTGACAGACTTTTATGCAGCACTTCAATGCTTCTGATGTGCATATTTATGTTTTTTAGTGTCACTACGAGCTCACGAAGAAATAATTGATCATAAGCATTATTAGTATTGTTAGACTGCAAATGTTATGAATAATGATACAAGACGGAAAAGAGGCGTCTTGTGCGGTAAGGATTTAGGGCTTATTACTTTGAGGTAAAAATTCAATTAATGTAGATTTAAAGAAAAACCTCACATTTCATAAATACACCATTACCTTTGAGCAATAAGGTGCCACATGCTGAAAGGGGTGTTATGAGTGAGATCCTTATCTCCAAAATAATTAGTTCCCAGGGCATTTCAAATGAATTTGAAATACACAACCACTTTGTAGTTGTTCACACCAGGCCGGGTGGAGAGACAGCAGGAACCTTGTTTCAGACGTGAGTCATTTGGTGCTTTTTTAAAAAGAAGTCACCGAAAGGATGATTTGTCACTGCAGTGTAACATTTACGCGCATCATCAGTTATGCCAGACACAGGGACAGAGTAAATAATGAAACAGGCACCTTACCTTATTATACATTACTCGTGCAAAAACCTGTTGCTGTCCCGAAAGGGAGGCGTCACATGCACAAAGCCTGCACAAAGAGAAGGGCCTGCCTGCAAGCCTGGATTCAGGGTGAAGAAAATTATCTCATTTACAGCTTTGGGGTTTGCTGCCTCCAGAGGTGTCTGCATTGCTGAAATGAAGTGACCTATACCTCACATTCAAAAGTCATTGATTGCTGCACTATTGTACTGAGCAGCTATGTGCATGCATGTGGCTCGATTTACGTGAACCATTTTCCACATGGACAAAGCATTTTATCCCCCAAGACTGCCACTGGTCAGATGTGTTTTGTTTACAGCACCATCCCTCCAACGCTGTGGTGCTAAAAGCACAGGATATTCTGGGACATATTATATAGCACCAGTGGTCACAAAATCTTCACAGCAGCTTAACACTTTTTTATCTGTCCAGAGGCTTGAGCAGTTTGTGTAAATGAAAGGCTATACCTGAAAAAAAGTGGATTGCATTTGATTCTTTTTGCAAACAAGGGAATTCCCATAATTTCTGTTTCTGTCGTGTTTTTTGTTTTGTTTCTTTACATTATCCCTTCCTAAGCAATGTCACTGTGGCCCACTCTTTCTCCCTCCCTTGTTTTCTCCATTTCCCCAGATGTGAGATGGTTTGAAGCAACAGCTCCAATCGCGAGCTCTACAGAGAGCAGGCTCTAAAAGCACAGCAGACATCAGACGTGCATTAGCAGCGGACAGGATTATGTCATACGGTTTTAATATGAGAAGCCTTTGGCACGGTGCTGAGAGCAAGTACTGCTGGAGGAAGTGATGTCTAATTGCTAAGTGGAACCTTAGAAATACTGTTAGAAATTGTTTTTAATCTGATTAGATACCTGAAAAGAATACGTTCCAACACTGAATAACTGGTGAGTGACTGCATGGACTTGATAGTAAGTTTTGTATGATGAGTGGTATTTGTGCGTTGCAGTGGAGGGGCTCTATAGAACAAAGAGGTCCACTGTCCCTGCATTGATGAAGGACATTAGTTGCTATAGAGACTAGAGTGAGGTGTATAGGTGTGTAGGTGAAGGAATGTGATGGTAAGGTCACCACACGCTTCCACACACACACACACACACACACACACACACAAACACAGGAAAGCAGCCTCGGGCATGGACAGCAGTACACAACCAGGAGCTTTACTGGGAGACCTTTTCAACACTTCTACAAGCAAAACACATTGTGAAAGAGTAAACACCTTCTCTTGCTGAGGGAAATGTTGCTTCCAAGATTTGACGTCTTTAGAGTGCCCCCGTAAAGGATACTTCTGATTAATAACAACTTGTGTCTTATTTTTATAGTTTTGGCCATTATTCCTCACAGTAATAATAAAAATATATACTTACTTTCATACTCCACAGCACTGTGTCAGCAGACATAAGAACAGCTGCTTGTGATCATCTTACCGTACTATATATTATCACATACACTGTGAAATAGCATTTAAAAAAAAAAAAAAACAAATTAAAACAAAATAAACAGGTATCATTAAACAAGTAAAGTTAAATAGAAATATGAAATGGCAAAAATAGGATGATAAGCAACAAATTAAATATTCATAAACGCTTTCCTATAAATTTTCTCTATTCCTATAAAGAGCTTGTCTGATCTCAATAGGTGGAGTGACCCCTTCCATTGATCTAAGGGAACGCCCAGGCACATAGGGAGTCAATGAATCCATCATATATAATTTGGATCTATAACCACAGCACCCGACATCCTCCTTTGCTTCCGACGGACAAGGGTCATAATTCATACGGCTGCCAGAAGGTTTTGTCCCATCAACATAAACAGATCTCTTTCAGGAGCATGGATTGACTGTTTCTGTCGTCCCTCTGTACCTCTGTTGAGTATATTTTTGGGGTCGAATTCCTTCAATGTGCCAATCTACTTAAATAACGTTGATAAAACTGAAACTGACACAGTTTTCCTTTGAAATAAAGGATTTTCACTGGCATTTTGAATGCGCTAACGTGTTTTTTCCCCTGCAAATAAAGTGGTTTTGATAATCTCTCTCATCTAATTTGTTTACAGCCTGCCTGATTGTCTTTTCTTCTGACTTTCTTGTTTCAATGTTACCATGTTCCCAGATCTTAGCAATTACTTTGGTGAGTGCAATGTCAACATAATCAATGGCCAGATGGCCAGAGCTGGTTGTAATAATCCTAAAAATTCCAGAGACACAGCCACATGCAGGCAGGTACACAGTAATATTTCTATTCTGGGGAGTAAATGTCTAAGTGTATATCAAGTACACTTTGTCTTCATTGCAGTTGCACGTTGAACTAATTAAAGCAACAATCTATCAGGGAATATGTTTCCCTAAGATAATACAATAATGTATGTTTATTCATAATTATATTATGCGCAAGAGCAGACATGCTCTTTACAGAGTGAACCTGCCCTTGTACTTGCTTGCACTTGTTTTAAGAGCTTGTACATTATCTTAAAATGTAGGTAATCAACTTATATAACGACTTTGCTTGGTACAAGTTGCAGTCCCTTATGGTGAGGAGAAATCATGCAGCTATAGTCTCTCTGCTGACTGTCGGCTTAATAGGCTGGCTGGTATAAATAGCAAACAGAGCCATAACCATACACTGACATTTCTTGAATGCCCAGCTCCATGAGGTTCTGCTATCGTGGCCATCGCAGCACTCCCAGTAAAGTGCTACTGTTAGGAACTCATTTCCACAGTGGTTATGCAGGAAACCACACCCTGCTAATGAGCAAATGGTTTTATTGTTTGAAGGACAAACAAACACACAATCAGCAGGGAACTGCAGCTCACTGAAGTGTGCTGTGCATCCAGGTGTATCCATTGATCCCTGCTGAGAGTTTCAGTGGGAGGATATCTCAGAACAGATGTTTTTTTGGTTTTCAGGTGAATCAAAAAAACAAAACAAAACAAAAAAACCATTTCAAATGTGCACCTTGTTCTGTTGTATTGTTTTGGGGAGCTTTGTCTGAGGGTAATGGGCGACACACAAGAACAAGTTTTTATGAAAAAGTACATCGCCCGTGAAAGGGATGTATGAAAACAAATGTGGAAAAAAAGAGAAGATGGGAAAAGCTTCTCAAAACAGCACTCGCAGGAACATTAGGAGCCATGGGATTTCTGGAGCTTCACTCTTTAGTGGGTGAGCTGCGTTCTGTTCTCTAATCTTGTCTCAAGTGGAAAAGTGAAAAGTGGCCTATTAATTTCCCCTGTCTTCTAATCGACTCTTATTATTCCTTACAGTTCATGTTTACGTAACAACCCCCTCTAACCTCACTAACCTCAGCGCTGGATCTTATATGATATTTATCGCAGTGAAACTGCAGACTTTCATCCTCTGTTTCGTTACACCTCGTGCCGTATATTTGTTACCTTGCCTGCTCTAACATGTCAAATGTGTGTGTGTCATGTTCATCTTTTTGACAAGTTCTGCCCCAGACATTCAACATTTAACATTCACAAGCTACCTTAAAAATACAGAAATATGCTGCATGTCATCTCCATCTTTCTCTCCTTTAGTTTTCCTACATTTTTACTTTGGGTTACCAAAGAGTTGCATGGCGACTGAAAGTACACAGTCCATAGTGCTTTTAGCAAGCACAGGAGACGAACTGGATGCCACTTTCCTTTGAAATAATTGGCCAAAATTTCAACTTAACTTGACCATAAGAATTGTGGCTTGATATCGTTTTCAGTTCACTGCTATTCTGAGGCGTCAGTGCTCCTTTTATAAAAAAATGAATGGGTTTATGTGGTGTTGATTCTTTTTCTACACAAACAGCCGAGTGAAACCGGAACAGTTCCAGAAATAAGAAAACCTCATTCAAAATCCCATTGACATTTCTAACATTGCTAATAACTAAAAACCCAGTTGTGGAACAGAGCCTTTCTTCACAGTATGTCGTGTGGCTCGCTTCATATAGACCTAGACCTTCTGTGCTCAGAAAGTAATTGTTGTTTAACTGTTAAAATCAGTCGTGCTGTAGTGGCTGTGGTGGCCCACATGTCTTAAAATATGGAGTAAACTCCATGAAGACGCGTCAGCTCAGAGAAATGCTGATTGACAAATTGCATTGATCAGCAGAAATCAATGGAGCAGACGCTAGCCCGGACGAGACGTCATGACTTCAGCTCTCTATTACGGTTAAAAGTTTCCAGACAAGAGCAAAGTCTATCTCGACATAGTTGTCTGTGTTGCCACTGCCCGATGTAGCTAATTCCAAAACCAATTGAAAACACATACAGCAGCCACACATACAGTATGCTCTTGGGTGACACTTTCCTGCCTAGCCTTTTCATTAAAAATTCTGGAGAGTGGCTCCATGTGTCCATCTGACAGATGTGTCTGCGCATTGTCCTTATTGCAGTTCCTGGTTTAACAAGCTGATAGGAATAAACCATGCTAGATCTGCACATGGTGAAGGAACATGTCACCCACGTTCAGGGGTATGGCTCTTTTATGGACTCTTAATTGGTTTTGGAACGACAGTGGAGTTCTGCAGCAGAGTTTTAAAGTTTTTTGAACTGCAACTACAGAGGCAATATGTGTTTGCTGGGGGGGGGTCAATATAAGTTCCAGTCTCTTGATGGGCTTTGTTGTCACTTATAAAAAGATAAAATGACAGCCTTATCCTTTAACAAAACAAAATAATCCCCTCTCGCTACCAGAAATCAGCTAACATGAACACAATGTCAGGTTAAATGAAACAAAATGGCAATTCTGCAAAGTCTGATTATGAGCTTAGAGTTTATATAAGCATTGAAATGCATTACTATACACAAGTCTGCACTTGCCTGAGTGGCCACATTGAACTTACACCGATTATGTTCATGCAATTATGCTCTTAAAATAGTATAAGCATAATCAGCCATTCTTGCAGTTTTAGCAATATTTTAGAGTGTCTCACTGGTGTCTTAATCATGGTTCTCAAATCCTTGTTAACTTCACTGACTAAACATTTTGAATACAGAAAGTTTTTATGCTGGATGTGTCCATGCTGTAAGAAGAGCCATAAAACTCTTGTGTACACGCGCACTCTGTAGGATGTTTAAACATTTAAATGGTTTAAAAGCCCTCGACTTGCACTCTCACATGTTTCTTCAAAAGAGGAATACCATTAGTAATAAATATATTAAATTCTTAACTTAACCATGAAGAAACAGCTCATTCAGCGAGTTACAAACTTTTATTCTGGATGAGAGACAGGGACAGGCAGAGACCAGAGACTATCATTATTCCTGTTGATCCTTGACTAGATAAACTGACAGATGAATAAAGTATTGAAGCCATTGGCTGCTGTCATATCAAGCTGAGTACAGTACATTGTCAAAACCTTGAGAGGAGAAATACCAGACAATGTAGCAGATATGGGACAGCAAGCACACTGGATAGAGCTGGGGTCCATAATCTCCCCATCAGCCACAAGGCTTTGGTGTAAGCGAACATGTGTTTTTAGCAAGGTGCGTCTCTTAATTATGTCTGTACACAGTAAATTTAAATAAAATGAGGTGCATAAATGAAATTAAAGTTTTGAACAGTTCACAAAAAATGAATTTCAAATATTAATACATAGTGACATAATAACTCAGCTAAAACTGTAAGAGGAATGGACCATCGTGCTGGAGAGCTAGGCTTGAGAGAAAGACAAGACAGGAAGACATTGACTGAACAGGCTCAGAGATAATTCTATTGTATTAGGCGAGATTCAGAGCAGATGTCTTGGTTCAGTCAGGGAATAGCTAATAGGAAAATCTAATTCAAATCCTCCACAGATTACATTATAAATTCACTCCAGGCCATAAAAAAGAACCTTTCAATTCTCGGGGTGTGTCAGACAGTGGAAATAATGTCCGGATGAGACTAAGCTTTTCCCAGAAATGCTAAAATTATAAAAAGCATGCCAGCTTATTCTAATGAATGTTGTAATGTTGGTTTATTGGGTTGAATTATAAGTCACAATAAAATGATTTTATTGTCTTCGGCTGTTTATATTGCAATTATGCAAGAATACAAAGCTTGCTAAAATGTTTTTGACTGACCAGTGGACTTTGCATTTAGTATCACACTCTGTCACACACACATTACTACACACACAAGACGTAAGCGGAGAGATGGTTCAATAGCTATTGAACGGATATGCTCTGGCTATTGTCCAAATCAGTCTGCAGGCTGAGGGGATAAAGGGAGGCATTAATGGCTTTTGATCCCACTGAAGGTCATCTCATATGGACAGGATGGCTATCTGCCACTTGGAGGATAACTCTGAAAGATTTCTAAAGGTAACAGTTTCTGCGTACATTGCATTCTCCATAGCAGAATGTGGTTTACAGGTGGTTTAGGGGTTTTCTTCTCGGTATTCAAGCCACAAATCCTGTGCCTGCCAGCATAGAGCCCAACAGTTACAAGCAAATAATGACTTCTTTGAATAATTTTTTTTGTGGAGTGAAAGTCGTAACAAATAAATAAATAGGCTTATAAAAGAGACTTTTGGGCACTCTTTTGCTTGTTTTAGCTTATTTAGTACAACTCACATAAACTTGAAATATTGAAAGTAGCTGATATTTAAAGCTGCACTAATCAATAGTTTCATATTAAAAATGGATTGAATTACTATTTGTGAAGTGAAGGGGGACATCTCCTAGTGACAGAACCTACATAGAATTATCATCCAACTCTGCAGGCGACTGGCAGATGTTTTCAGACATAAAGTTTTGAAAGACTCACTGTACACCACTTGCCAGACAGATTACATTAGCGACTAGCTGATGAACATTGAGGATCATTTAGCAGCTAAAGAGCCAGACATTTTTCTTAAGGAATGAGGGAGACCAAAACAGAGTGAAAAGGAGGTTTAGTATTGGATTTACATTTGTTGGGTGGCCAAGAACACAACTCCAAATGAATGCTAATGTTTGTTCATCTCTGCTGGATGTGTCAATAGATGACCGTTAACACCTTCATCACGTTCATCACGTGGTTACAGCCTGTGCCACGGAGTGCGAGCACGCGCCTGAGCAACAGGATGCTGACTGCAGTTCACTGAATGTCTACCGGTTTCACTAATAACAACTTTCTGAAACTTACGTATAGTACCTTTAGTGAGACAGTATACAGTATATATAGTATTACAGTATAGTATAAGTATAGTATAGTATAATCAGCAATTATATACAGTATAATTGCTGATTTTCATCTGCTCTACTTATAAAGAAGGACAAGCCAAGCTAAGATGTTCCCAGAAGGGCAACAATCATCTTGAGGGATGTGGTGATGTCTGAACTTCGTCTTTGAAGTGAATGATGAAAGCTAAATCTAAAGGTCGGAAGAGAACAGACTATTTAGCAATTAGCTTATCTTTTCAGACTCCACTGGAGACCCAAAGTCCGCTTAAAGCTTGAATTGATACAATACAAATCTCTCTAGACTCACATTTAAATAGGGTCTGAGGAGGTCTTTGTTTACTTTTTTCGGTCACAGGAGTTGTTTTCCTGCTGACAGCCAATAGAAAACATGTATGGACATGATTGAAAGTCTTCAATCCATATAGGGAAATGCAACAGACTTCTCTTGTTTGTCATTTGCTGTTGATTTAACCTTATTAATTTAATGCTCAATTGCTAACCAAGAGCATTAATGTGGTATACAGCTCTAATACCAACCAGAAACTGAAGAGGTGGATGGCAAATAACAGCTGCGTGTAGGCACGTATGGTCAATGTATTCAATGTCTTTCTAAGTGAGGGACCACACGCTCAATGATTTCAGTTCTAAGAAGCGTGTTTGGCTGCAGCACTGTGAGACATGTGGAGCTGATACCTTTAAGGAAAAGAGCTGGCTGATCAGTCTGCTCTCTTATGGCCTGCTGTAAAAATCCCATCCATTGTGGTTTTAAAAGGGCTAGCAGCAAGTCAGTTGTCTGAGGGTCACAAAGCTTAAGCAAGCAACTCCTGCTGGTTCTGCTCGAGGTTTCTACCTGTTAAAAGGGAGTTTTTCCTCGCCACTGTCGCCAAGTGCTTGCTCATGGTGGGAACTGTTGGGTCTCTGTAAATAATATTTTAAAGAGTATGGTCTAGACCTACTCTATGTGAAAGCGTCTTGAGATAACTTTTGTTATGATTTGGCGCTATACAAATAAAATTGACTTGACAATTGACTTGACTATGAAATTAATTCAACTAAGTCTTGAAGGGTATTTGATTTGCCAAGTTCTAGGACCATTTATGCTGCCAACCGCAATCACCCACAAGTTGAAGAAATTGCCCCATGACATTTATATGATTGTCCTGACAAAAGTTCATCTAAGACATTAAACACACAGTTCACATCATACACTAAATGCCAGTGATCTGACACAGAGGCCTTCCCTCTCAGTTACAATTGGTTTGTAAAACAAAGTACAATAATTTCTTCTGTGGAGATTTCCCAAAAACTTCAAGCTGCTTTAATCAAGACTTTTACGTGGACAATGTATCAAATGACTATATCTAATGCGACAGGGCGTGCATGTTTTAGCATCTTTGAGCTCATTGGTTTGGTTTTATGGTCTCGTTTCACTTTCATCAGCCAGTTTGTTGGTGGCAGAAGGCAGCTATTTTCAGCAAAAAGCTTTGATAAATCCAGGCAAATCCAGCGACTAACTGAGGTGCATCCCAAGTTTCTTAAACCGATCCACGTTTCCCTCGCTTGCGTCTTTTCCGTGCGAGGAGAGAAGAAATGGAGAAATATGTTTTCTAGAGAAATGAGACGCCCTCTCCTCTGAAGCGCCACAAGAAGTGATGTCCGTTTCTGATGACGGTGACAGCTGATCATAGCTGGATCAGCTGTCAGTGAGCTTTAACAGCTGTAGAGCCTTTTGATGGAGTTTGTGTCTGCACACGTGCACTGTACTAATACTAATGAAGAAACAGTCATCACTGGCAGAGCAGCAGTGTTTTCCCTCTGTAGCCTGTCACCTGCATGTGAATAACAACCTGCATTCCGTATTCAAACTGTGTTTATACTGTGACCTGCTCAGAGGCACAGGAACCGTTTCAACTGGCAGAATGCGTTTATATTATTTATTAATTATTTGCGTCTGTATTTATTGATATTCTGATTATGAATTTATAATTTAGTAACCCAGAATATGATTATGGTGTCATTTGAACATTGGAAATGATTTATTAGGCTAAATGTTTCAGCGAAAATTAAAATGATATAACTCATGGAAAACCCGGCACTCAGGAATCATCAACCTCATATGTGACTAAATGGAAATGATGTAAAAAGTGTTTGTTGCTGACAGAGAGACTCTCCTACTATCTCTGACTTTATTTGTATCCATAATAAAAGTTAATGGGGAAAATAACAGAATGAAAAGAAAAATGTTTTCCTAATAATAGAAGAAAATAGTTTGTGGTCCTTTTGTTCTTCAGACCTACAATTAACACAGATATTTAACCAGAAAAATAAAATATAAAACTTGGGAGTGATACATTATTAATTTAAATCTGTTATCTGTCTTCACTCCGACATGAAACTCCAGCAATATTGTAATGTATCAGATCAGTCCGATCATCTGCGGCATCAATAAATAAATAAATCAATAACTGATATCCAACAAGGGGGCTTGCTGGCCGGTAAAAGACTTCCATGAAGGCTACTCTTGTTTATCCTCGCTTTTCAGAGCAGAAATAAGAGATTTGGGACGGCCTTCAAGATGATGGACCAGAACAACTTCTGGTTGAAGTGAAGATCGACAGCACAGTGGAGAGTTTAAAAGTACCCTGTGGAGTTTTTGTTCACCAGTTGTGCTCTATTGTTTTTATGAGGGGGGTCCTCATTTGGTTTGTATGTTGTACATGCATGAGTATGACACGTGACTCCAAGCGAATGCTAATGTAATGCAACCATTTTGTTCACCATAACTGCAAAGCAAGGGATAATGTGTCAGTGTTTTGTTTCCATCTTGTTCCAAATCAATTCCATGTGGCCAAAAAAAAAAGGGAACAAAAACACATTCATGCAGTTTTAAGGGAGGTTGATTGATATTTGTTTAGTGTGTGTGCAGTGTGTGTGCAGCTGCATCATCAGTGTCCACACACAGTAGCAAAATATCTTTCCACTAGACAGTTAGCTGTGCACAATTTTAATCTGTTAATCTGCTGGAGGATGAAGATCTGGATCAGGAGTCTTCAATCCTAAATGATAAAATAGGTTTTCAAGGCATTCCAAAACAACATATACTGTATAAGTGTTTTGCTGATTTGACACCAACAAGTAAAAATACTTTTTTTTATTTTTTATTTTTTATTATTTGTTTGGCCTTTTTGCCTTTATTGAATAGTGACAGGTAGAGGCAGACAGGAAATGGCGGGAGAGAGAGAAGGGTATGCAACAAAGGTCACCAGCTGGAATAGCTGGCCACACGTCCATGTGGCATGCGCTGTAACCATTGGGTTACCGAGACGCTCCAAACTACTTTAATAAGAGTTCACATAGTGCTACATTGTATTCTGTGGCTCTTCAGTGAATAACACCATTATGAGATACAATTCACTGACTTTAAAGCCAATCCCTTTTGTTCTAAAATTACTACAGTTCCAAAGCTGTACAGTTGCTATGAAGACCAATCCACATTTTTTAAATAGCTGATGGCATTTTTATCTGTTATCTGTTACACAGAAAAAGACAGAAAACAAGAAAGAGTGGTAAGAGGCTTATTAAAACCTTTGTTCTGCTCTATTTCTGTAATTCCTGTTTTCATGCTTATGTCAATGTCCACAAAAACACCACTGGCGCTGGAACTTATTTAGGCCCTTAAGTTGTTACAGTTGACAAGCAGGAACTCTCTTGTGGAGATGAAAAAAAAAAAGCCTCAGTTCATCTGAGTTACTGTGAGGAGCCGCCCTGCCTTATGGTTGATAGACGACGATGCAGTCTGCCTGTTGGACACGAGCAATGCCCCGTCTCTCTCATGCAGCCTTTCAAACTTTTAGCAATGCAGATGCTATTGTGAGGATTTGTAAATATTCTGAAGTCCCTGTCTCTCATCAAAGTTATATAGCTCCCCGACAGACTAACTTATGCAAGGGCTTTTATTCCCCCGTCCTCAAATATTTAAACCACAGCAAGAACAAAATGTATTCAGAGTACTGTTTTTCCATAAGAGTTTCAGCTGTAATTGTTTCTATGTTTATGTTTTGGTTATGTGTCCATGCAGCCATATATTTTTTTTGGATTCTTTGTTGAGATGTTGTTTCAGGTGGCAGTGTATTCATGTATTCATCGCCTGCTTGTCAGAGTGGTTGTTGCTGCTGCTAATGCTAACTTCCCACTGTTCATTTGTTCCAAGTAGATGATGCTGCCGCTCCTTTCAGGAATTCTTGATGTAATTTAAAACCCATCACTCCTCATACAGCAGAGACATTTCCCAAGACAGAGCCCCCTGCAGAACAGCAGTTTCTCAAATAGCTTGAAAGAAACTGTTTGATCATAAATCATAAACCTCTCATTTACATGGCTGGTTCAAGTCTGTTTTTCAGACACATTAAAGGCACAGATTTTCACATTCCATGTCCGGTCCCAGGATAACGCGAGCAGCTGCTCTTCTGCCGTACCAGTAAAGACACTTGAGATTGGGGCAAAAGGATCACGCACAACATATTGGAATAACCAATGGATCGAAAATGGTTTGAGAGAGTAAATATATACTATAAAATACCACAGTGGGGTGTTAGCCCCTTTATGTGTACAGATTGTCTAAACTGGAATCCTACTGGGCCTCAGATTAGTTGTGTGGTGTGGATTAAATACACTCATTTAGGAATATTCAACACATGCATAAAACTAGCATAATGAAAGTCTTAAAACTAGATTTT
The DNA here is from genome assembly GCA_031216445.1 of Lateolabrax maculatus. Lineage (NCBI taxonomy): Eukaryota > Metazoa > Chordata > Actinopteri > Acropomatiformes > Lateolabracidae > Lateolabrax > Lateolabrax maculatus. The sequence goes on from CM062214.1 coordinate 5,505,005, forward strand.
GGCCGGTGATCCTCCTCGAGACCAGGGAGGGAGGTGGCCAGTCCCAACAGTGTATTTACGATCCTTGTGTTAAGTTGCCATGGTTGAATTGTTATTCTTTTATATTACTTGGTGGTATCATATAACCAAATAAATATGAAGATGACTCATATTGTTAATAGTTTAGATGACCAGGCCCTATGACAAAACAAAACGTTTTATTTTAGAGGCTGGTTCAAACGTTTTACTCTATGCCCTGAAACCTGTGAGCAGGACTGATTTTAAAGAAGAGTTTGTGGATGTCTGACTAAAAAAAAAGCTCCAGATTGATGGGTGGTTAGAAAAGGTCCAAGGGTTCTCTCAGACAACTCCATCTCCATTGTAAAAACCAAATTAACTTTTTTTCCCCCCCACATCGTTCTCTCTCCCATCTCTTGCCCTACTATCAAATGCCAAGGCCTTCAAAGATTCAAAGACTAACTTGTTTGTTCAGAGAGTGCCTCGACTCAAGCCCTCTTCTAAATACTATCTCACTCCGCTTCAGTCCTTTCTCCTCTCACATTTTTCCCCGGCGACTATCTCCTTTCATGTTTTCTCCTGTCTCTTTGACCTGTACTCAAATGTTCCTGGTTATCCTTGTCAGACAGACCAGGAAGAAAATAACAAGAAAATACAGAGAAATCTATTTTCCGTCCACTCACAATGGGCTGAGGTAGCACTGGCACTTTTTCAAACCCTTCCACATCATTAAATTGATCTGACTGAGGTTTTATATACAACTACAGGGTGTTTGAGAATACAGTGCTGCACTGTTCAGTTCAATTAGTATGCAGATCGACATAGTGTGCCCCCAGATGTGTTTCATTGATTTTCTTTATGGGAGGTGATATGATGCAAACACACACATCTGGGTGCAGAACTGCTGCACTGGGACCAGTTTAGACCCCAGGTCATGATGAATCTTCCACAGTCCCACTGTCTGACCGGTGATCTTTACATCTCATTAACTGGTCACAGTTATCAGGGACGTGCCATGATTTGACTGTGTCCTTTTATCTGGTCCATTTTAAAACATCTGGTAATGATGACACGGCTTGTTTTGCGCACTGTTTCTGCCTCTCTTGTGATTGCTTAAAGCTACACTGATCAACATTTTTTTACGTCAACAATGGAGTTAAGGGTTACACACTACGCTGGACCCACAGAGAATCATTTCCCGACTCTACCAAGCCTTTTCACCTATTTTGGATGTTTCCAAGTGCAGCAGGCAGTTGTTTTTAGTGACAAAGCTCTGATAAACTCACTGTAAGCTACATGCACAGCACCAAAGAGTAGACAGACTGAGTTTGCAACTAACTTGTGAACGCAGTGGAGCATTGAGCAGGGAAGGAGCCAATTATTTCTCTCAGGAATTGGTGGTGACCAAATCAGGTACAAAGAGAGAATATTGGACTTTCATTCATCAGGTGGATAGAAACACGACTCCAAATAAATACTAGTGTTGCTCCATGTCTGCTGGATGTATAAATATGCAACTGTTTGCTAACTCGTTACTCGTCACAACCTTATAAGGTGATAATATGTCAGTGGTCTGTTTTCATCAGTTTATGGATGTTCCAAGAAAACTACAATTTCTTTCTTTGAAATAAAAACTATTTAAAAAATATTTCTTGGCTAGGAACAGTTGCCAGGCAACCAGCGAAGGCATAAGGAGATTACAGCAAATTTGGTTACCTGCGGAGCGGCGGACCTTCGGACGGTTTCACCAGCATTATTTGGGGTTTATTTGTCAGTTTGTACCAATAATAAAACTCTGTCCACTTCCATTCAGTTGGTAAATGCCTCAGCAGGTATCCTAATACCAAGGCAAGTCAAAGTAAACCCCATCGCTCATGCCATCTATTTATTTGAGCAAAGGGGTAGCCTCTTTAATCCGAGTCGCAATGACTCACATGACAGACATGCACTTGAATTGTACACCTGACACTTCGACAAAGGTGGATATCAGTACAGTCTAACAGGCTCCACCCTGTTACCCACATTTGGATTATCTGGGTCCTGCAAACTCTCACAGGTAAACCTTAAATCTAGAAAACACGTGCTGGTGAAGTCAGAGATGCTGCATTAAGTGATCTGTGAATTTCACTGGCCCCAGTTACTGTTCAGTTACAGGTCCCCACAACTTCAATGACTGTTCACATTCCAGTGATTGGAGGCTTTTTGTTCAAAGCACAGCCTCAATGCAAGGATGGACAGCCATAAATTTCCAGCATAAATAAAGTAATCAGGAAGTCAGTGGAATTTAAAAAAAAAACAAACCCCTGCAGATATGTAACCGCGGCATAGTGAAAATCATAGCGATTAGCCCGTTAACCTCAGCTGGGAGTCTGTATGTGGATGCTGCTTTCTGAGAAGCGTTTAAGAACAGAGTGACCAGTGTGGAGGCTGAACAGATGCCCTCTATTCCTCTGAGGCAGCTGGGCTGGCTCCGAGCCCTGCTGAATCCTCCCAAATAATGCAAAATCAAACTCACCCTCATCCTAAAGAGGCGCAGACACACCCCTGGGTGACACACACACACACACACACACACACACACAGACGCACCGACGTGTCCACAAGCACACTCGAACGCAAAGACTGTCAGTCCCACACACTTGGAAATACACAAATAAACATGCACATGTGTACAGATATTCAAACAAACACAAGGGCAGAGGCACCCCCACACACTCCCACACTCACACACACACACATACACACACACAAACACACAAATCCAACTGCAGAACAGAAGTTTGTTTTAAACCAACAGCTCCGCATCATCGTGCACAGCATTTGCACTTTGATGATGTGCTGATATTTTGGACCTGCTGACCACTAAAGCTGACAGGATGACATCACCTGGCTCATAAGCAGATAACATCTTGTGTGATCACTTCAGTTTTATTGCACTTATGCCTGTCCAAATTCCACTAGCAGTGTCAGTATGTGTGTGTGTGTGTGCGTGTGTGTGTGTGTGTGTGTGTGTGTGTGTGTGTGTGCTGGCAGTAGAGTAATGACTTCATGCTGCAGTATTTAGTATTGAAAAAACTCCCTATGACCCCTGGTTGTTTGCAAAAAATCAAAGGTTGAGTGGGGTCACATGGGAGCAGTTTAAAAAGCGGCTGCACTCTCATCGCCCCTTTGTGACATCATGTCATCATCAACAATATCATTTGTATGCCAGATAATGGCATGTGCTGTCTTTTCACATACAGTAATCTGTCAATTGATTTTTGAAAAATAAAACATGTCCTTTCAAACAGTGAAAAATGAATTGAACGCTTCATTATGAAAATCCAACATAAAATGCTGCATTAGAATGCACTAACCGAATAATCATCTATAACTTCCTTGATAATGACCTGATATTTGTGATGCATATCGTTGTAATGTTATATAAAAAAATGTTTGACAAAAAATTCAAACTACTATTTCCAATGCCAACAATGAACCTTAATAAATAATATTGTATTTCTATCTTTACTACAAAAAGCATTGTCTTTTACTGCATTATCATGATTGATCATGATCACTTAGCATCTTTTTAGGAGAATCATCTGAAAATAACAACAGCTAAATTATGTTTTCACCTCAAAGTGCTGCAGTTAGGGGCTTTCCTCAGCCCTGAGTAGTGTCTGCAGTCTTCCTCACAAGCTTCATACAGCCCTGACAACCCCCACCAAAAAGGCAAGGCAGCTTGAGAGGCAAAATCTCATAACGGACGGATACAGCATTTTGAGCATCAATCACGATGCACGATGCTGCTGTTGAATTGGTGTGGGGGATCACTGGTCAGACACCTCAAGTATTTGAAACATTATGAGATTTTTTTTTGCCCGTCAAAAAATCAATCTGCTGAACTTAACTGAAAAAAAAATACATTTCATTTGGTTGTCATGGTTACCTGGAGTGGAGCCGAGCTGACCTCTGACCCTGGTCTGACCTGTACGAGCCTGAGACGAGCATTACATCAGTGAATTTAGCTGGCAGTGTCAATGATATTCCAGAGAGCCGCTCTGTGTACTTTGTCTGATCTAACAGCGGTGTTTGACCTTAGTACTCTTGGTATTACATCAGCTGCGTGAGCTAGAAAGTGCCATGAACACTCCGATGAGTAAAGTCATGTAAAATAAATCACCTCAATTATTTGAATCAAACCAGAGTTGTCTGCACAGAGAATACTGAAGATATTTGTCATAAAATTCTTGCAGGAATTTTACTTATTTTGTGTGTGTGTGTGTGTGTGTGTGTGTGTGTGTGTGTGGGGGGGGGGGGCTGTAGATCCACTTTTCTCAGCCTCTCTTTCTCCATTTTAACCTGTTGCTGCTTTTAAAGGTGGATGAGAGGAGCTCATGTGTTTTGTCATTTCTGAAACTCGGCTGTTATTATATGTTACTTAAGCTAAGTAAGCTTCAGAGAAAATAATGCTCTGAATATTCCTCTGTGGCATTTTCACTCTGCATGCCTATTTCTTCCCTGAACTGTTTACTCTATTATCTATATTTTATTCCATCAAGCAAAGAGCAGTTTTATGGCTGTCTTAATGGTTTCTGGGTCAGCAGTTGATTAAACACTCCTCTCAACACACAACTGTATCACGCTTATTCATATATACTTTAAACACATATAAACATATACATATAGATACACACACACACACACACATACACGTATAAAAGACACATGTTAGTGTTGAGAGATGCATTGATAATAGAAAAATAGGTTTACTTTTGCAGTGTTTTTAACTATTTCGCTCAGGACAAAAAGGTAACAGAACTGCAACTTATCTGTAAAAGATATGCTCTAAATAAAAATAAAAAATTAGTTTGTGTGTAACTACCGTCAGCATTCTAACATCAGCACGGTGTGAAAACAGACGGTAGGATACATTGTAATGCTAACTTTAAATGTTAGTCAGACATGTGTTGCTAAAGATTGGCTTGTTAGATAAGGTGATATTGTGTTCGTCACCAAAGTAACTGTTTTGAATAAACTAAAATCCAACGCTGACATTAACACGAGACGTTTTATTCCAGAGAACATTTTATAATCTGTGATGCATCCTGTAGTTTTATAGTCCTGGACTGACATTAATGTTATCTTGTCAAACAGGCTAGTATTGCTTGCACTTGCACAGTCTAAATTCAACTAGTTTCGCCTAGTTTGATTTAGCTAAATTTTTCTTTCACAGTTAAAACACTAGCATTTTAGTTTTTTATGTTAAAGTAGTATTTGATTTATTTATTTGTTTGGTCACTTGGGTGCATTGGAACAAGCCTTAACGTTTAATATCATAAAGTAGTTATGGTGATTGTTAGCCACAGTTGCCTATGCTTACACTTCCAGCAAAGAGGAAGCCACGGAGGAACTTTAGCATTTTTTCGGAGTTGTATTTTCCAGATCTGAATAGAACTCCAATATTAACTCAATCAAATATTTGAAAACATTATGAGATTATCTGTTTTGGTCTCTACCAACTCTTGCTTTTTCAGCTGCTGAATGCTCCCTTGCCCTAACCCTAGTCACTAACCTTACCCGTCACAGCGTGTTTTGAAGACTTTACAGCTGTAAACAGCTTGATGAAAACGACAACGATGAGAGCCGTGAGAGTGAATCAAAGTGGTTAAGTTTAAGTGGAGATGAAAGAAGCTATACAGCTGCATAGCACTGATGGGGAACTGCAGAGTCGGTGATAAATCTCTGTGGGTTAGTACTACGAGGGGCCCCTCTCATATAACACAGTCATTTGATCAATTGTTCCATAAATATTGATTAATGCAGTTTTTAGAGGAAACACTGCCGACTGATTGGCCTATGATAATAAAATCTGAACGGTCAACTTATTTTTATGTTGTTCGAAGCTATTTGTTGATACACTTAAATGTGCTCTCCTAACTCCTCACACACACACACACACACACACACACACACACACACACACACACACACACACAAGGAGACGGAGAGACTGAGGCAGGAAGGCCTTTATTAGCTCCTTCACCAGGGCTTTAATGTGACATTTATCTGCCGTTCTCGATCCTTCATTACCTCCATCAGTAAAGGTCAGGCTCGTGCACGTGGGCCCTCTCAGGTGTTTGGGGCCCCTTATCCCGTTTAAACATCTGCTACCCAGGGGCACATGGGGATGTTACTTCATTACTCATGTGCTTACCGGGTGAGAGGAAGCAGATCTGACTGTCTGCTCGTTAGACAGGGGAGGAAACGAGGAACAGTGGGGGGGGGGGGGTTCTTGACATTTGTACAGTGGTCAGGAGGAGGTGAGGCGCTCAGAAATCTCTGCTGGCTTTTCCCTCTGAAGGCTTCTCTGTGGTGGGAAGACTGCTGGGTGGTGGTGGTGTAAGAGATGGTGGTGGTGGTGGTGGGGGGGGGGTGATGGAGGCAGAGCTTCCTGTCTGTCTCTCTCTGCATCCCAGTGCATTGAGAAATAATTGAGCGCAGTGAAAGCCGAGCATTCATTCAGGGACCTTGACCGGCGCTGCTGAAGCCTGCAGGCTCAGTGGTGATTCAGCAGCACAGCGGAGGAGATGGAGGAGGGGGGGAGGACGAGAGAAAGACAGAAAGAAAAGAGGAGAAGGAGGAGAAGAAGAGCGTGAGCTGCGCGCCCGACCGGAGCCGGCGTTTCACCGCTTAACACCAAAACCCACGAGAAGGAGGATTTATTAAAAACCGACCACAAACTTCTCCTCTCTCAGCTGCAAGACCTTCAGCTCTTACCCAGAATTCACCCAAACTCCAGCCGGACGCGTCCAGCGCGCCGGACCTGTGCAGGGGAGCCGCCGCTTCCCGTGCGCCTTTGCGCTGGTACAGGCTGTGAGGGAGTGTGTCCGCGAGCGTCTGTGTGTGTGTGTGTGTGTGACAGAGACAGAGAGAGAGAGAGAGAGAGAGAGAGAGAGAGAGAGAGAGCTGGTGGAGGATCAGCCGGAGTGGCCGACCAGTCAGAAGGATGCTGGAGGGCAATGCCTGCAGAAAGAGAGGATGAGATTTGTCGAAAGGCGCTGGAACTGCTCTCCGACCTGTGCTCCAAGGGAGAGGTGCAGGACGACAACTGCCTGGATTTCATTTACTACTTCAGGGACCTGGCCAGACCGCGGTACACGGACTCAGGTCAGGCTCCGCAATCTTCTCGGGGAAAGGTTAAAGTAGACAGGAGTTTTATCACAGACTGAAGAAGCGGCAGCTGTACAGAAAAAAAAAAAAAAAAAAACAGCTGAATTACGGGGTTTTATGGTTAAATTGATAGTTTTGATTTCACCCTGAGCTCCGAGGGCTCTTCAAAATGAATTTCTATTTTTAGAAGATCATTCAGCAGACTTTAACTTCAAACAGACATGTTTCCTTTCATACACAGCTTCTCTTAAACTTTCTCTGCTGGGATTAAAGAGAAATATGAAGAAATGTGGAATTTAATAGACCAGATATATGCACTAGGCTAAATGTTACTTATACTCCTTATTCTCTCCTTGCCTTAAATCTATCCTTAAATCTAGCCCCTTTGATCATTGAGAAAGTCATTTGAGATATTAGATGTATAGATTTAAGTTGTTTCATTCAATAAAAGATGATTTTCTTTGTCCCTTTGTGGTCAGTCTGAAGAGAAGAGGAAAACCTGCGTTTCTACACACACAACTCGATGTTCCACTATGTTCCCACTTCACTAAATGTGAAAAGAGTGTGATATGTGAACTTGTTGCTTGCTTCCATTAGCACCAGCAGACAACAACAAAGCTTTTCACATCTAGACACTGTATGTGTTTGTGTTTGTGTGTGTTTGTTTGCGAATCCACGACAGCGTCCATCCTCCTCCTCGAACAGACTGAACTGTCTGAGTGTTGGTTGGGTTTCTCTTTTAGTCTGGTGGGCAGCTGGGAGAGAGAGAGAGAGAGAGAGAGAGAGAGAGAGAGAGAGAGAAAAAGCCCCACCCGAAATTCCCCATAGCTCCCAGCACTTTGCAGACGTTGGTCTGGCAAAAACAAAGAAGACCTGTGATCTAATCCAGTAATTTTATACTCCCGGCTTGGAGTACTTGGCTGGAATTTCATCAATATTGGCATTTGGATCAGTCAGGAGCAGTTTGCTGAAAAGAAACTAATCTTTAAAACTTTAAAAAAGCTCCATCTGTATTATAAAAAAATGACATTTCATTTTTGGACAGTGTCGATATTTTCCTGCAAAAATCACCAGGAAAATTGTAGGAATATTAGAAATAATATAAGGATGTTCCCTAAATACCCCAAAAATTGAATTTCTTCAGGGATGATTCCCGTCATCTTTACTTACTGTTCAGATCAGTGTGTGTACATGTATGTATGTGTGTTTTTGTGTTAGAGGATGGCATCAGGGCATGTAGGCTATTAGATAATATTTACCATGCATGTGTACATACAGTATTTATCTCCTCCTCTTTGTGTGTGTGTGTTGTGTGTGCGTGTTTACATGTATGTTGGTTTTTGTGAATAGCAGCTGTAGTTGGGCCGCTGCCTGTAAACATGTTACAATCCAGCATTAAACATGTATGATGAAGAGGAAGTTCAAGCTACCAGTGTGGTTTCCCTGAGGAGCTGTGACCCACTTCCTCTCGTATTAGACTGCTCTAAATGCACGCACGCACACACAGTTTGATCCGCAACAAACAGCTATACCTCCGAGTCGACAGGGGAGTGCCTGGAGCCCGGCTACTGCTCTCCGATACTCGGAGGTTTTGACGGTTTCCATTTTTTTTTGCAACAGTTTCAAAAGGGCCCCATCGGGCCGAGACACACAAACAAGTGGTTTCACATAAATAGAGCCACAGGGAAATTCATGTTTTTATTTGCACCGTAACAGACACATCATGGGCCCATATGAGACCATGATATGCACTTTTTGATCCATCGCAAATGTACCAAATATGTTCAAAAGTTCAAAAACAATATTGGCATTCTGTTGGTTTCTATCAAGTGAAAAATCTGCCTAGAAAATTTTGTAGTTATACACATTTCCTTGAATGGAGAGGCAAGTTTTAATGTGATTTCAGTTTGGTTGCAGATTCACTTGCCCTTGTTCACAGGAGAGAAGCCAGTGAGGGATCATGTCCATGTCACTATACACTAGCAACTCCAGTAGTCTGCAGTAGTTGGGGCGCCTGTTTTACACCCGTGAAAAGCCAGGGAGAAATTACCACAAGAGTTACAGGGTGGTGTCTCCTCACTTATAACTTTATTGTAAATCTTTAGCAGATATACATATGCAAATTTTGAAACAAATATATGTAACAAGTTTTTCTCCAGAGAATACATGCTGTCAAGTATTTCTAACAAGCATCTGCTCAGTACACTTTCTCAGAACTTACCGAAATGCAGAAAATATAATGGATATATAGCAGTGAAAACTAAATCAAAATATATGTACATGTAAATCAACAGTAAACTTAATATGGCTGCCACACTCTGAGAAGTTGTGTGCTGTCCTCTCTTAACAAGTGGGTATCTGCTCACACACGTATACACATTACAACAGTACATGCTACAGTACATATTAACTCTTCTGGCATTTTAGGTACAGTCACAATCACTGGTAACATGATCTCCACTTAATGAAACATAAAAGAATTTAAGTAATAAACTACTTTGTAGTGTTTCAACCTTTTTTAAACTTAATGGATTTACATTTTTTATACAAAATGGTAAACATCAATGAATGGGGGGGGGGGGCAGTGTTGACTTCCCGTTAACTTCTACTGTAGGTAAAAGTGCAAAGGAACTGAATGTAGTTCATTGTAATTTAAGTTTCACTGACTCATTCCGTTGATTATTGCATCGTAGCTTTCTCACTGGTGACTGAAAGCGCTGAAATTCATCTCATGTGAAAAAATGTACTCCTTAGTACAGAAATGTACTCCACCTGTACCTCTATTTTTGAATGTACAGCCTGCTCCTCAGTGGACCTCCATGATGGCACCAGCTGTGGGTGCTAGATTGGTGACGCAATTGTAAAGCCTTATTCTTGGCCTCATTTGTAGTCTCACCCAAGCTGCACCTTCCTACCAGTGAGACAAACAGACTAAAAAGATATTTTCAGTTTTTTGTATATATCCGATGAATTTGTCTGGTTTTATACATGTACACATGCCAAGTGATAGTACACACTGGTACAAAAATGAGCTGCTAAACTGCCCTTTGTTTATGCCACTGGAAAGCAAAATGATTGTAATGTCATGTAAAAGCTGTACTATTTACCCCGTTGTTTCTCCCGGTGTTTTCCAGCTGTGCTCCCTTAGAGCTTTCATACAAAACAATTGTATTATTACTGTATATTTAAGTGCTGTGTCAAACTGAATAACTGTTTCTGTTACATATAATGATATGCAAAAGAAGAAAAAAGTCCGGGGATTTCCACAAACTTTTAGTACAGGTACAGGTTATCTTTATACTGTAGAAAATAGTTTACACTTGATAATTGGAGAACTGCCAGGTTTGGGTTGCACCAGCTATTTGTAAATCCATCACTAAATTTCCTAAATCCTTCAGTTCTTAGTAACTAGTGATTCACTTAACCGGGTTGCACTATTAAAACATGGCTTAGCTAGTAAAGACTTTATAGTAATGTGTAACTCAGTTGCTAGGAAACACTCCGACTAATCAAAAGCAATCCACCATATTAACAGGAAGCTATTGTAAACTATAACAATTCAAGGGTCCAAGCAGTACATTATATTTAACTGCTAAGCACTTGTAAATCTAGGTTTGACTTCTAAAATGTATATATGCATACATAGAATATAGTATAGTATAGTATAGTATAGTATAGTATAGTGTATATTATAGTTTAGTATTCATGCAGAATCAGAATCAGGTTTATTGCCAAGTAGGTTTTTACATACAAGGAATTTGACATGATATTTTGGTGCATAACAATAAAGGAAAAACAAGTATTGCAAAAGTCAAGAATCGATTACATATGTCAAGCGTAGTTACCTCTACCAGGTCATATGTGAGCAAGCTAACATTCATTTTGTTAGTTGTCTCAGTTACCTGCTCAACAGTCGTATTCTTACAAAGCAGAAGAGACTGATACGAGCCAAAGTCTCAGGAACAATGTGCCGTTGGAAAGGTGAAACGCAGAAATCACTTGCATTTCTCGGTCTCTAAGATGAGGGTTTGATTAAATGTTGGGAAAAATAGGTTAGGTTTCATTACACCCTTGATTGCATTTTCGAGGTATTGTTGCCAGGCAACATAACATTATTGGATATTTGGTTTAAAAATCTTTGAGCCCCCAGTGATATTCTTGAATGAGCTCAATAAACTTAATGACTCTCGTCTTCTCTTCTCTTCTCTTAATTTGAATCCACATATCCACACCATTCTCAAGTACATTGCTACAGGTGTTTATCGATTCACAGCCATCCCCCTTTTTCCCCTCTCTGCACTGTAAAAGTTGTTTCCAGGACATTATCCCAATTGCTTCCCCTCAGACTCACACTTGCATGCCCTTTCACCTCAGCTATTGTGTCTTATTGACCCACTGCTGACTTGGCTGTTGCAGCTTATTGAACTGTACTCAGTGCTGGGCTCCCCAGATGAAGCACTACAGTACATCGAAGAGTTTAATGAGATGTCTCCTGCCCGAGGCCCTGCTCTCTGACAGTAGCAGGCAGAAAACAATAAATTGGTCATTATTATAGGCTTTATTTGCTTAATCAGCTCTTAATGGGTGTATTAACCTGAAGGTTGCATCATCTTGTAGATATTAAAAAGAATACTATATTCAGGAATGTGGTGCATGGAATATGGTTGATTTTTCTTGTGATATACAGTAAGTGTTGTTTTTTTTAATGACGTACATGGTGATTTAAATTGGACCAAGTGGCCATGTCTTTACAGTAGTTTAACCACCATGTAATAAAATCTTCAGTAGGGTTCCAAAGGGTTTACTTTTAATTTAGAAAACCACAGAATCCAACGGAAGTGAAAATACAACAAGACTGAGAATCTACAGCCACGCATGCTTAACGGAAACATCAGTATGTTAACATGCTCACAATGACAGCGGGTATAATGCTCACCATGGTCACCATCTTCATTTGTGCTAACATTAGCTAATTAGCACTATACACAAATTAAAGCTGAAACTAATTGAAATATCTTATTTATTAAACAAAAAATTTGACTTGATGGTAGTGCTAGATTAACAGTTAAGGGATCACCACAGTTATTAATCCCTAGGGGGACGATGGGGACCGAACGTGATGGCAATCCATCCAGTAGTATGTTTTAGATGTTTCAGTTTGGACCACGGTCCACACATTTGAAATGTACCCCAAGCCAAAGCTACAATGACATAGTTAGAGCTTGGCGTCTAGGCTCCGACCTCATCACTCGCACAGACAAGGAGGAGGGCGAGATGGGAAATTTTCCAGCCTACATAGACTGTCAAATTGGAAGGGTGTGTTTGGTAGATGATGTGGAGTGTAAGGCATGTCACTTGTGTATGTTGCCCGTCTGATCTAACTCACAGGCGTCGCTCCATTAGATTGGAAACCAAAATTGCCATCGCAGCTAGCGTGGCTAAAATCATTACAAGTGGACATCACAATGGTGTCCTGTATCTCTGTGAGCAATTATTATATAGTGTATTTATGGTCATAAATTGAAATACAAAGCTTGTGTAGGATGGAAAAATAATGAGAGCTGCTGTCCCAATGAATCAGCCATTTAACTGTTTACACCAGTACAGTAGTTTAATTGCTGGTTATTATCTGTGTAGGTGTGCTGGATAGTAAACAGGAATAAACTGGCATCATTGCGAGTGTGTTGTGGATCTCTGATCGGTGTCTGCCCTGGTCAGGGACTAAACGGAGGGTGTGATGGGCCTATAATGAACCTGGGGCCCCTGTATCCAATCATCACGACTAATGCTTGCAGCCAGAGAGATGATTTGTTTTACTTCATCCATTCAGCCTGAGGTGGTGTCAGCCAATTTCTTGGCGGAGGGTTCTTTTGTTTTGCCCTGACCATGTATGGCCACACCTTCTATTGTGGCTCAGATTTTTAAGAAGTTCTCTGGTTGTTCCTGGGCTTAGACCTGGATTTATCATCATCTATCACCTCTGTCAGTCTATAGGTGTCCAGCCTCAGGTGAGCATGCATGGCCTCATTTTTCATTATGGACCAGAAACTGTTCTTATCAATAGTCTCTGAATTAATCTGGTCCATCTCAATTTTTCAGGGAATCTTTAGGTCTTTTTTTATGTTAAACATCCTATGACTCCCCCAGACTTTGAAAATCATCCGAGCCATCTTATAGCCTTCAGGCATCAGGCAAACCTGCATGGCTTCTTTTCCCATTATAGACCAGAAGTTGTCCTGATCAAAATCTTTCCGCAGTCCTCTGGACTTTTGCCACTTTGGAGATTCTTTGGTAACTCTCAATGGTCACCTTCAAACCTACACCGACCTCTGGAGAAATGATAAAGAGGCCTTTCTAAGAGGTCTTCCTTTTGATCAGCTGGCTTCTGGGTATTCTGTTTGCCATCAGCAAAGCACAGATACAGTATAAGTCTCCTCCCTCATGTGAGCCCTGATTGCCTCATCTTCTATTACGGCCTTGGAATGATCCTGATGATATCTTCCAAGTCTTCTTTTACTTTGAGTATGAGCAATAGTGCAGCATCTGACAGAAAAAAAATATTTGAAATCAACACCTTTGAATCGCTTCCGCGCTCCTTGCATGCACTTTTAATGTCTGTGTCTGAGAGTGGCGAATTGGCAGATGTAACCAGTCATTACATTCCACATGTAACACAAAGTGTGTAGAACTCTGTTGCTAGGTTATTGATGAAGGCTGGACACACATCTGCAGGATTTTAGTATGCCTGACCTTTTTGATTTTAGTGATTGCAGTCAGTTCAGCTCATGGCCACTTCTCACATCTTTTAACCCCTTGTAGGTATGTAACTTGTATAACTCTTTCCCCACAATATCTTTTGACTGGTTTCATCTAATGTTTAGTCTTCAGATCTTGATATTTTTAAAACAAGTTAAAAGATCCTGGGGTTTTGCTCGTAGGGAAAGTTCTGAAAACAACTGGAATTATTCCACATATTTGTGACTTTTGACTTTTTTAATGTAAGAAATTAAGAATAAATGGCTTGCTTAGATGGACGTGCATTATTTCAGAAATCCAAATTAAATATTTGGATAGCTGTATGGGCTTTGTATGTGTTTTACACATACAACCTGAATTCACCAAACATTCCTTGAACAGCAATCTGCAGAACCGGGCATGTGTTCCAGGGGAAAGCATTTTCACTCCTGATGATAATGGAGGCAGACTACAAAAATGAATGAGGCCGAGTTGTGACAGGGAGAGCGAGGGAGAGAGAGAGCTGGGACTAAGAAAACTCAGAACACAAAACATCAGTAATCAGTGATCTGACACGTATTCCCCATCCTGTCAGTGGGAACACACCAGGGCTTAGAACATGACAAGAGGACTAGGGACAATCATGTGTGTGTGCAGGTGATCAGTGCTTCTGTGCTTGATGACTTCTGGTCACTGATGAGGACATATTGGCATGTTGGTTACAAGCAGGTCTGTAAAGAATTTGCCAAAGTCTCTGAATAATGTGCCAAATTCAAGGTCTTAAATATTTGCAATAGTTTTATATTAGAGACTAGGGCAATACAATGTGCCACCATGAGGTTAAGTGTTAAGTTTGCAGGGAAATATGTCAATAAATATAGGATGGATTGCCAGACAATGTGGTGCATTTTTCACATTCCTGTTCCCCTCAGGATGAATTGTCTTAACTTTGGTGATGCCCTGACTGAACTATCGAATGTTAGCATGCTAAGAAAGCGACCATGGTAAACATTATACCTGCTAGACTTCGACATATTACCGTTGTCAAAGCACCGATGTGCCAAAGTACAGCCTGACAGAGCTGCAGGCATGGCTGTAGACTCTTAGTCTTGTTGTAAAATGTGAGTTTTTTTAAACTATGTTTTTCCAGAAATAGTTTAGAGCTCCTATTCTTGTTTCAACTATAAAATTAGTAGCATTTAATTCACATTAACAAGCTTAAACTGTTTTAACAGGTCACAGCATCTTACAAGTCTTAGCTATACATTAAATGCCAAACATTGCTTTTTTCCAGGGTCCAAAACTATAATTTTGGTACCATATGTGTTTTATGACACTAATTATGGAAAAATGTCATGCAATTTGATATTGTTTGGGGTTTTTGCCTATACTGGATGTCAACACATAACAATGTGTACTAAGAGATAGAAGAGATTGCCAGTGATTGACAGATATAAGAACCATGTTGATGGGACATTCTGAGACTCACAAAATGTATTGATGTGATAAATGAAAAGAACCTAGTAGTTGGTAGTTTATATTTATTTACATTTTGTTGATTCTGCACTATGAAAAGTCATGCTAGATTAGTTTCAAGTAACCACAGCTGTACAGACACAATCTCTAAATTACTTTGGATGTTTACATGATTTTTAAACTGATGTACGGATGTTTACCTGTAGACACTTTGAATACAGAATAAAGATTCCACATGCACAAGACGGATAGATATTCACACACACTGAAAAGGTCCTTATTCCTGCTTGGAAACTCTCCTAGCCCTTGAAGGAGACCAATGTGATGGCGTGTCTGCATGAGTGAGAGTGAGTGCATGTCACAAATGAGGCAAAGGCGGGGAACTTAAAGTTTCACAGTTGGACCCGTTGGCTCTCTTTCTGCTTCGGTTGATACCTATTCTGAGCTTCCATACAAATGAGCCTCTGTGCACCATAGCTGGATAACCAGCCAACCTAGAGTGTGGTGGTTTACACAACGCCTCATCAAAGGGAGATTTAGTCCAAATCAATAAAAGCAGCCATCTGTGTGTCTGTTCACTTTGGGGTTTTAAGCTTGATTCACTTCAGAGGCAGGAGAACGCCTCTGCCAAGGCTTCTATCAGGAAAATCCATTTGCATTGTTGGACAATGAAAATCTGACTCTGATCTCTTCTACCGATGTGCTTTCTGGTGGTGAGACATTCTCTCTGTTGCCAGTCAAGGGGCTTAAAAAACCTAAAACGTATTGCTTTTATCATCGTTCATAGCATTTGTGACAACGGCATGTGTCTTATAGGTAATTAAAACAACATACTCTGCAATGTTGTCCTCATACCTGAACTTCCTACACTCCAACTCTAAACCTATTATCATTGCAGGAGTGACCATTGTCTCAGCTCACGATTTCTACACCTGTCATGCTTTTTATTCTCGCATGTCACATAGGCAGTTTGCAATGGTAACGTGGGCTGATTTAACACTAAAAATCCTTAATATTTTTGGAAACAATGACAGAGGTAGACAAAAGCAGTTTTGCTGGCAGAAATGAGATCTGCAGCTAGCTATGCAGATACAATTATATAAGCTAAGCTTTGCCCCACGAGGTGGCTTAAAAAAACAGTCTCCAGCTGACTTGTTTCTAAACAGGAACTATGTAAAAGGGTCTTAAACATGCATGTGATGGCTACATTCATATCTCATATCCCAGGCAAAAAGTCAGTATCCGCAC
Source organism: Lateolabrax maculatus (assembly GCA_031216445.1). Lineage (NCBI taxonomy): Eukaryota > Metazoa > Chordata > Actinopteri > Acropomatiformes > Lateolabracidae > Lateolabrax > Lateolabrax maculatus. The sequence continues at coordinate 5,521,616 of CM062214.1, forward strand.
TAGTTAATGATCCATGTACAGTAGAAGACATGGGAGGAGCAGCATTGTTCTTGCATTTCAGTGTAGAGCTAGCAAGTCCTACTTTAATTATTATAGTAAGTAAAGTCAGGCTGTCATTTAAACAACCCTGTTTGGCTACTTCACTTGCAAACTGTATGTTTGGGCTTTTAATGTGACAAGAGAAAAGAGTTCCTCACGGGCCTAAAAACTGGTACCTGAACCTGACCCGTACCGACCTTTCAGACTCCACCTGACTGGCCCCAAGGACTTTCATCTTTTAAAGACTTCTCACACATAGAAAATACCAAATCAGACAACCAGAATAGACCAACACAGAATGTGGCACAGCAGCCCACTAGCATAGAACATATATAACTTGTACTAGTACATAAGCCATAGCTTTACTGGCAGTACACACATTGCAGTCAACACACCATAGCATCTCAAAATAATTTAAGCAACGAATGGGTCAGGTTGCTGAACTCTAATGAGGACTAACCAACAGCGAACATAACGCCTTCTTGGTTAATGACTTTGGCATAGTTTCTGCAGTATAAACTTCCTTTATTCCAACAAGGAGCATTGCAGAGCCACTAACCTTTATTCATTAACCAGGACCGACTCCCGCACAGTAGGGAAATACCACACAGTGGATAGGCTAGTTGTGAATGGGCTTTTGCTTTAACGTGATGTAATGTAGTACGAAGTGCTCCTTGGCCTTGGAAGTACAGTAACGCTGGGTCAGCTGGACATGCTTAAGTCTGTAGCTTATAATTTTCCTCCCATGCACGCTACTCATCAAAGAATGATAAGTACATATTTGTTGAATGTGTTTGCGTGTATGTGGAGATACGGAGTACAAGTAAGAGTGCCTTAAATCATGGTTAATTATGGTGGACATGCATGTTCTTTGTACCAAAAGTGCCAAATGAGAAATCAGTAAGGGATTGTACTGCTTTGTTGACCACTTAGGCTTTGATGTAAGCCACCACTAACACCTCAGTGAGCATTAGACACTTTATACTCGTACCAGTTATTCCGTCATTCATTTTCTCATAAACTCAAGCAACGCCACCACAGACAATTAGGCTAATCAAAACCTCTCTAACCTTTTTTAATTATAATTGTCGACTTCCTTTAGAGAGGAGGGAGCCTATTGATTATTGGAGCTCCTGAATCCAATTAACTGCCTCCAGCTGCACAGGGTTTAGGCCTTGGTGCCTTGATTGCATCCCACAAGGGGACTTGAAAAGCGGAGACACCCTGTGGCTTTAGAGAAGGCTCTAAAAAAAGGTAATTGAACAAAGCCACAGGGTTGTCTGGGCTGTTTTACTCATTTTTAAAGGCAAACTTATCAAAGAAGGAGCAACAGTGTTTTGAATATTTATTTTTTTGACTCAAATATTCAATGTGGCTTGAAGTAAAGTTGTAAGCCTTGGACAGAAACAAGGTTTTAATAAAGAGAAAATTACTGATATTCTCAGCAGTAATTTCATTTTGATATAGAAAAGCTAACTTTTGGGTGTGAAATATTTCTATTTTTCACAAAACAAATGCGTCAACTATTTGGCATTATTGAAGCCAGAGCACAGTGGAACAAGCAGCATGCTCTCTATCTGCACCAGCTGAGGACACAAGCCCTGAATTGTGGCGAGACCCACACTGTATATCATATCTCAACTGCGAGACTCTGAGCTCTGCAAACATATTCACACTTCTTTTATGTTTTGCCAATTATATTCTGCTAATAAAATATAACAACATGTACAGTATTTATATAATTTACTTGGGATGTTTCCATGCAAATCATTATTATCAAAACTTATCAAAACTTAAACAAAACTGAGAACTTGTGTGGTGTATAAAATTAATCAAAAGTAAAATCAAGGAACTACAATAAAGTTTGTATTAACTATTGTATGTGTAAAAATTTCACACTATCACTTTTTTAAAATCTGTTAATTATTTCTAATCTTCAGATTGCAATAAGCAATCTGAATGAGGAACTATTTAACCTCAAATTTAGTTTCCAGATTTCCACTCCCACCTGTGATAAGTTTATTAAGGAATTAAAGCTGTACTTATCAATATTTTTATATGAACAATGGATCAAATGACTGTGTGTAATGTGTAATGTAATTATCAACCAACTCTGCAGTTCCCGTCAGTTCTACGGAGCGTTTTTGCGTCTTTCAGCTTATTGTTTTGGTTTTAGGCCCGCAGTCTTTGCTCTAATTAACATAATTTCAAGCCGCAGTAGACAGCAGTTTTCAGGCAAAAAAAAGCTCTTGTAAATCCATTGTGCATTCCCTGCCCAGCAACAAACAGCAGACTGGCCAAGTAAGCGACTTGCTGGTGGACGCACTGCAGCATTTAGCAGCTAAAGAACCAAACAGCTTCCTCTGGATTTGGAGACCAACACAGAGCGACAGTAAGAGTGGATATTGGGATTTACATTTATCAGGTGGACAGAATTACAATCCAAATTTATGTTCCTCTGTTTCTGCTTGACATGTAAAGGAATTATTTGTATGTTAACCATATCTGCTATATAAGGTGATAATATTTAATTGGTGTGTTTTTAGCTTGTTCCACTGCCCCCAAGTGGCCAAAAGAAATTAACATCCATTAATGTAGCTTTAGATTAACAAACAATTGCTCTATTCTTGAGCAGTTACTCTGATTGGCTTTGAATTCTTTGACAGTCTTTATCTAGGACCACGTGTATGAGTATATGAACCTGATTCAGATCCTAAAATGGTCTGAATCAGACCATATGCTGACATGGAGTAGCTGAGGCCAAAATCCATTCACTAGATATTATCATTTTCAGCTGTAGGACAGACTTTTCTATAAAAAAACAGCAGAGGGTAAATCAACCTTGAATCAGAGAGCAGGACTGTTGCTGCACTGCTGTCTGTGGGCTGACAAGTTCAGTCATGTTAGCCGCACCCTAATCAGCGATGTCACAGCGGGTCTTTTGCCTTTGACAGCTGATGGAAGCTGTGTGATGACATCACCGAATTGACAACATGAATGAAAACAAGAATTAAATGAACATAAAATAGATCCTGAACAACCTACGCCCATGTCCACAGCCACCTGCTTTGCTGGAGATGCCAATGATAGTTGTTGCTATGGATACAATTCAACACTGTAATCTCCACATCTTGTGCCATTTAATTACATGTTTTATACCATGACTTGATGTAGGTAGAATCTCTGTGGCATATCTTTATCATGTGTTTTGTAGCATAAATGATACAGGCAGCTGCAATTATAACCGTATTCAGGGCTTTGGAATAATAGTCAGACCCCTTCTCTTTTTGAAAACTTTGTTGTATTATAGATATCGTTTAAAAAAAGATAGAATTTTAGCAAACATAAAGTTGAATGGATACTAACCCTAACCCTTTTCCAATGAAAGGTTTGCCAACAGTTATTTCTTTTTTTTTTCAACTTGCAAGCCATTTCTTTTTTTTTTTTGTAATTTACAAGTTTAGTATCTCCCTATATGCCATCCAGTCACTTATCAGAAATCCTTATTATTTGACTTCTTTCTGTTTTACGTCTGTGTCTTTGTGTGTGTGTCTGTGTGTGTTTGAGTTATCTGAGAAAGTAATGAATTTATTTCAATAGTTTTTATAGATGTCCTCTTGCAGTGCTGCAGTCCTCTGTCATTCAATGTAAAATACTTTTTCAGCACAGTGTAGGATACTTTATGCATTTAAATTATGAGTCCAGTTTTTTAGAAAACACAACTCAGAGATAGATAGTAGAGAAGTTTAAATGAGTGAGCGTAGTTTTCTGTCTTCATTTAGTTTTTTGGTGAATCCATGCTGCAAAAGTCCTCTGAATCCGTGCCCTCTTTTATTTTCATAATAAAGACAGGACAATTATTTTTCTTTTTAACTTAGGGACTGGACTCTAATTGCATCCATAAAGGAGCTCATACACAGACACACACACACACACACACACACACACACACACACACACACACACACACACACATCTCACATTGTGCCTCAGCACTCTTTACTGTCCCATTAGGAGATGATCTCAGCTCTGTTGAATAACCTGTGAAAAACCTAACTGGGACATTATGGATGCTCAGTGTATCACTGATATTGTCAGTGCCTCGTGGAGTCTGCAGTGCATTGTACTAAACAAGGACACTCAGTCTGGTGGCTTAAAAGAACTCAGACATTCTTACTCTCTGTTGAGTCTGATTCAGAGCGACTAGCAACAGGAAAAAAAAGAACTGAAGAAGACAGCGGTGGTGGAGAAAGCACATACAGAGCACATGTTTTTCTGTAACTCTTTCTCTCCTTAAGTGAAGGAAAGAGAGAAACATGCCCATATAGATGCTGTTTTGTGAGCACTGTTCACATCACACCTATTTATGAGATGCAACCAGTTGCAAGTATGTTCCTCTGTCAGCTTCTGAGTTTCAAATAATTGTATTTAGATTTGCCCGGGTCCATCCTCTTGAGTCTGATACCAGACCTCTGAGTCAGTGCCCACACCTCTGGAATCTTTAGCGATTCAGATAGGTATGGTTGTGTGCCCACTGATGGCTGTTTCCACTGATTAGAAAAACAATTGACCAATCAACCGCTTAGTAAGCAGGATTGCAAATGGAAATGCAAGCTAGCTACATAATTATATTGATGAAAAATAGTGACAAAAAATGTCAGCTGTTTGGATGAGGTTGATGCAGCTGTACAAGTAGCTGTAAAGCGATTCACAAAACTGTGAAAAACATTAAAGGCTTCTAACAGCCACTATGTCAGTATTAATGTCAACTGTAAAACATGTACACAATGTCGGGCTAAATGAATGAAGTGAAACGAAATGGCAATTTTTTAAATCTGATTTCTGATTATCAGTCTGCTTCCCCTATATATCAGTAGCCAGTTTACATAAATAGTTTACACAAATTATGTAATTACCAATTAAAGGTTCAAGCCAAAAAATCGCAATTGATTTATTATTTGTATAATCTGCAAAAAAAAAGTGAACTTACACTGTTTGCTTTATTTACTTATGTATTGCTCAATCTGGTTGAAGCTGTGTTCTCTACCTGTTTCTACTGTGTTTGCCTCTGTCGAGTCATGTGCTTTATACACTTTGTCTCAGCTATGAGGCACCTTTCATTCCTTTGCTAACGCATTTATGCTCAATTATTCAATCATGAGAAACCCATTCAAGTACATACACCAAGTACAATATAGTGAAATATATGGGAGCAATCCATCTTGTGAGTCTAAAATACGTTTTAGAGTCAGGGCATCTTCTGTGTGCAGGAAGAGCGATGGGAAAGCAGACAGGATGAGACAACGGACAATGAGTTTAAAGGCCCCTACATGCAGAGAATTGTTTCAGGTTTTAATGGCTTTGGATTTGATCATATGCAGGCAAACACAAAGTAAAGAAATCCAATAATGTCTAAGGCTTGAAGTGACTTGTTTTGTTCTCCTCTTGCTCACTGCCTTTGAAATGCCTGACAAAGCTTGTGTTGAGAAGAGAAATGACATGACTGAAAAAGAAAACAACAATTGACAAGCACACATGATTCTGCCAAACTCCCCGGAAATATAAATTCACAATCAGTCATTTTTTGGTTGCGAGGGCTATTATTTAAGTTTTAGTGAGACTATGTCAACACTTTAGCACCTCATCATCATCATCATCATCATCAAGGTAATGTGTTGCTGTCTCTAATTGTTGATATTTAGATAATCCATGGGAGTAATTATTTTTTTCCCCCACTTTAACTTTAACCTACAGTGAGGAAATGTAATAGTTTTTCCGTCTCATTTAGCATTCTGAATAAACACAGTCTGTCCTCCCTGGGGAGCCAGGTTTGCCCGTGCCAACGTTTTTCACTGCCAAAGCTGTGCTCACTGTTCACTGAGTCCCTCTCTGTCTCTCTCATCCGTCTCTAGATGTATCAGTGAGCCTGTTGTCCCTGCTGGTGACCACCTGTGGTCTTGCTCTCTTCAGCGTCTCCCTCTTTGTCTCATGGAAGTTGTGCTGGGTGCCACTGAGCGGCCGCTTCCTCCCAGATGTCCTCAAGGGGGCACACTTCCTGGGAGGAGACCAACAGCCCGTCCTCACAGAGGTAAGGAGGAAGGGAGGCTCACGTTCAAAAGTGAAAGCTACAGTGAGCAGCATTTAGTTTGTTAAATGTCTTTGCTGGATAGATATGATATTAAATGGAGCTAGAACCAAGAATTGATTAACTTAGCTTAGCACAAAGTTAAAAAATAAACAACTAAACCTCAATAATTAACACAGTATATCTTGTTTGTTTAATCTGTACACAAACGGAAATATAAAAATGACAAATTGTGGATATACAGGAAGTTATGTGAGTGGAACTATTTCTTGGTGACCAGCGGTTGGGTGTAGTCAAGAAAAAGTTACAGCACTTGAGCTCACTGTTTCTTACTGCTTCCAGTCCTCATGGTAGGCTAAGCAAATCACCTCCTGGCTCTAGCTTCATACTGAACTCACTGACATGAGGGTATTAGTCTTCTCATCAGTTCTCGGCAGGAAAGCAAATAAGCCTATTTCCCAAAATGTTGAACTATTTATTAAGTGACATTACATTAGGACAGGTGGTTACTGCTCACAATGTGTTTCCTAGAAGGGCAAAGGAAGACATCCCTAGAGTCGCGCCAAACAAAATTGTTACCCCGTGGCTGCAGTGCAACAGGAGCAAGCCTGCGGCAACTCAAAATGTTTCATGAGTGCATTTTGATTATGTTCTTTAATTTAAAATGATAAAAGGGAGGAGTGTGTTAAGTATTTCAACTCTGGTGTGGAGACAGTGCATGCCCCTGTGGACCAAATTCAGACAGCTTCAAAACATACACGTTGCACATGTTATTTTAAGCAAAGAAACACATGTTAAAGTTACAAGTAGTAATCAGCTTCTTCTAGACATATTAGCTAGTTCCCAGGTTACATTTACCTACAACAGCACGTGATAACTACCTAACCAGAAAAGTTGGCTTTCAAGCTTACATTCATATCGTATTTATGCCTTAATACAATATCAATTAGTATATCAGTAGCCAGATGATCAGTTACCAGCCAAACACGACACAGTCATTACATTAATCACATCTTTTCAGTTCTGACAGCTCAGTTTTATGTTTAATCACAGCCTAAGTAATTTCAATATGGCTACCAGAGAGTCAGACTAAATGGAAGCTTTTTCTTGTCTAAAATAAAAATGAGCTGGTTTACCAAGGCATGGCTCACTTTTGCTTAAAAATACATCCCTTTTTTATCACCGCATCTCCTCAAGGCCCACAACCTAATTTCTTCCCAAGTTAGCATTTCTACAATAGGATTCACTGACACTGCAAACACTGATGTCTGCTGTGCAGGTGGACGGGGAGGAAAGGGAGTACAGCGAGGATGGCTGTGTGAAGGAGCCTTCAGGGCCCCCCTTGGCTGTGGCCGTCCCAGAGTCAGCCCTAAAGATCAGCCACACGTCGCCTGACATCCCGCTGGAGACCCAGACCAAGGTGGAGAGAAACCAGGTTCACACTCTGGCCAGGGACAGGGTCCAGAGGCAGATTACCGAGCCTACCTCGTCTGTACGGTCAGTACACATCAATCCCCAAGCTGCTGTCCAACTTTTGGAGTTGGCAGGTTAAACACAGATGGACGCACACAGTTACACAGTCACAAATCCTAGACCTCTGGGTTTGGAGATACTTCATCCCAAAGTTGACAGCCTATAAAACATCAGGCTTAGGGGAACACAGTGGCTTCCACAGTTGCCTCACAGCAGCAGAGACTCGACAAAGAATATAGGTTTGATTGATATTATATGTCCAAATGTTACACTTTTGTTACAGGCACAACTCCATCCGTCGTCAGATGAACTTGTCGAACCCAGACTTCAACCCCGCTCAGTTTCAGCGCCAGGAGTCTCTGTCTGGTTTGGGCAGTATCAAACCAGAACTCTACAAGCAGCGCTCGGTGGACGCAGAAGATGGCCGCCGTACCGACAGCTGCGGGTGTCTCAACTTTGTCCTGAAGTTTGACTTTGACCTGGAGCAGCTGATTGTGAAGATCCACAAGGCCCAGGACCTTCCCGCCAAGGACTTCTCAGGGACCTCCGATCCTTACGTCAAGATCTACCTGCTGCCTGACCGCAAAACCAAGCACCAGACCAAGGTGCACCGCAAGACACTCAACCCGGTGTTCGACGAGGTGTTTCTCTTTCCCGTGGCGTACGCCGAGCTGTCTAGCCGCAAGCTGCACTTCAGCGTTTACGACTTTGACAGGTTCTCTCGCCATGATCTGATCGGCCAAGTGGTGGTGGACAACTTCCTGGATCTTGCCGACTTTCCTCGGGAGACAAAACTGTGCCGGGACATACAATATGTAACCTCGGTGAGATACCAACTTTTATCCATTTCTTTGAATTATATTGCTTTCTGACTTTCTCTTCTAATTTACACCACTGATGTGACATTTCTCAGTATAGCTTTGTATTTGTTACTCTTAGCACCATGGTATGTTGTCAATAGACAGCTACTGACCAGCATGTTGCAGCCTGTTGGCCGATCAATACATTTGAAGGTCTGTCGGACCAGTAGTATCCATACCAGCCTAAATCCCATGTCTTTTCCCTAGTCCGGCCAGAATCTGCTTAAACAATCGAAAAGAGCAACAAAAAAACCCTCTAAAACCCTGTTACAACAGCAGAGGAAGGACAGATATTAATGGACGTATATCATTTCCCTTCCAAGTGGAACTCATCTGTGGTTCCAAGAGGCAGAGACATAGAAATATACTTAGACATAGTTAATGTTTAATGAAAGCAGTAGGAAACACTTGGGGGTAGTGACCCAGATCTACACTGACATGACTGGGGATGGTTTGATAGAGATATAGCGACACTGTCTATATTACATTATTCACTTGGATAAATCTACGGTGTTGGTACACTGAGTAACTCCGTAAGGAAGTTAGATCCTTCTGCCAGGGAATTCCTCATGGTTTGCCGGTCTTGTTCAGCGAGCACTGCAGTCTGGTGTGTCTCAGTTTGGGACAGAAACTCCTCTTTTCTGGGTCATGGACAGTGTCAGTGGACATTATACAGTGCTTATGAGCATGGTCACATTTAATCAGTTAATGTAATAAGAATAGATAAACAAGTAAGATGCCATATTAAAAAAAAATAGTTTATGGGTGCAAGATTTCACCCTAAATACATAAATCATAACAACATTTTCCGAAACTATAATTATTAAAACGGGACTGTACTGGAATACAAATCCAGGGTGGATTAATCTGCACATTCAGACCAGAGTGTAGAACATAATGAGATGGAAATCTAATTAAAAATAGTAAGTGTACTGGTTTGTATATGAAGGAACCCACCCCTCGGCAGGGGGATTTTACCTACCTAAAAATAGCCAGAGGTATGAATTAGAGGTGGAAATCTGTTGCGACTCCAAATGTTCAGTTCAGAACAAAACTACACATGCACTGCACACAAGGTTAATAGCTCAGCAGCCCATTATTTACTGAGTTATCAGTCATTTCTGTGGCTTTTGCTGTCTTTTAATGTGCGTTGGGTGAGGAAGCAACACACTATGAATCACGGCTGTGATGACAACAGCACCCAGTCACCAGTGAGCTTCACTGCTAAAAAAGCTACTGATTTAGTCAGTGACGATAATGATTCAATACAGGCAGTTCAGTTTAACGATTCACTGCTACATATTTGTTACATACATGTACTGAACACCTCTAATATTAGTCAGTGCCCGTTTGAAGCTGCTGTTGCTGCTCTCCTAATGTGCTGTTCTGCTTTAGTATACCCACCTACAGTACTAAGACACCTCTACCACATCCAAGCATTGTTCCATTGTAAACAGCGAAAACCTGTAAACCAAACAAGTCACGCCGAATGTTTCCAAAAACATGCAACCTAGTCCATAATCAAATTTGTAGTCAATGAAGTTGTGCGGTTATACACGCAAGTCAAATAGATTTATCACAATAAAAATATTTCCTCAGCTCTTACTAGGCTCCTCCTGATGATCATCATGAAGCTATACCTTTGGTTGTGTGTTCGTACTGTATGTGTGTGTATATGGATTATTTTGTTCTAATAATGTAATAGATTGAACGCTTTGTTGTCTTCCTCTGTGTTTACTATTCAGCCTTGTAAGAGATTCATTCCCTTGTGTCTGTTCCTTTTCTTACAAAATGTACTCCTGAACATAAAAAGGCCTTATTTCAAAGAACAGACCCCCAAGTCGGGAGTCAAGGCCGAGGATACAAGATTCAGTGGAATTTTGCAGCTGTAAACAATTAAGGTTTACTCTTGACTGCTAATTTAATCACTGTGTCTTGTGCTTTTTCTTTGTTGTACTGCTTGGGCAGCGTAATTAAAATAGTTACATTTGTCCTTGTGAAAAGAATTCTGGCTTTGATGCAGGCTGTATATGCTGTAGATTCATTTAAATTGGAGTGACTGTATTGTTGCTGACGTTATATTATTTTCTGATATTATAATAACTAAAATTAAAAAAATAAAAATAAAATTGTAACTAAAACACATCAAATTGCAAGGAGCTACAGTGTTCATGTACTGTAATGTAGCTCATCAGCTCTACATTTAAGGCTGTAGTACTTGGAAATTTTTCTATTTTCCGTCCAATAAGACCACCTACTTAATTTTTATAACAATCGACATGTCTTAATATTTCTAGATATTTATTAAACTTTATATCTACTCATATCTTATCATTGGCATGAGGTTTGTACCAAAGGACAATAAAACCAGCATATCAGAAAGAGTGTTTCAGGAACCTACCCCTGGTGTCTAAAGCGTGGCCACTAATCAGCCTGATTTTTACTTTGAAATCCAACACAGCAGCTCATCATCAAGTAATTAAGTTCAAAGACAGAAAATGATCGTTAGCTGGGTCAGCACTCTGACTCAGACCCAATGGGATAACACACACACACACACTAATTTTGTTGGTTAACAAATATTTATTTTAACGTCTCCGAGACCCTAACAGCATTCCCAGCTAAATAAGGTCAGCATAAATGGGTTAGAACCTCCTCTGAGGCGTCCAACTTGTGAACTATAGCTGTCCTTTCTCCTTTGTCCAAATCTGAGGAGTCCACTTTCTAAATATAATCCCATATTAATCATCAATTTACACAGACTGCAATCTGCAATATAAACTACGTACTAGACCTTTCCAACTCGGCTAGAACGTGTTTACCTTGAGCAACCTAGACATACTTTCTCTTCCAAAGCAAGAGAATACACAGTTCAGTTTTAATGAATAACATATGTTATAACTCAAGATACATCATTTAAAGTATTGTACCTTTTGGTTCTTTTAAAAAGTTTCTAAATTATGTGAAAGGACATTTTCCTTGTAATATATTTGAAGTTGTTTTGTTATTTATAACAGATTAGGAGTCTGCAATGTAGTTGAACACATAATGTGTGACAGTACAAAACAGAACAATTACAGTTAGTGTTGCTTTAGTCTGATTTGTGTTTGCACGTGTGTGTGTGTCTTTGTGTTTATGTCCCAGACCATTTTGCATCAGTAAGGGAGATCTGAGAAATATAGAATTATGAAGGTCCTACTCTCTCACTGTCCCCAACAGAACTAGGTTACATCTCTTGGGATTACAGGGAGGGACCCTGCATTGGTCCAGTCTCCAGTCTGTGTGCATTAATCATGGTTCCTGGCCGAGAACAAGCCTCTAGCCATTCCTTGGCCATATGTACTTGACTGTAATGTACACATATTTCTGAGCTGCATGCTCATAGAAAAATACATTAGAATCCTCCTGTGGGGTGTACATTATAAGGTCAGTCTATGGAGCACTGACATAGCCCTTACATGGTCTGTTGTGTCTGAACTTGGTACTGTAAACTCTTAGTAAGGCACATTGATGAGTGTTTACAGTTTTAAAATTGGCACATGCCTTTTGTGAGTTTTAATAAACTCAAGCTTGCAAAATGCTTCTTTTGTGTGTTCATACTGAAACCACAGAACCTCCCTGTTAATCCACACACCATTAATTACGGAAACAGTAATTAAAATCCTTCTCTGAAAACCACATGTACCTCCGTTGGCTGAGGAACGAATCCTGCTTGACTCTGCTCTGCATTTGTCCTTGGCTCTGTAGTCCCATGATGCTTCTATGCCATTAACAGATAGACTTCATTAATTATTATTTTATACAAACGGGATCCTAGTGCTGTGGCTCCCCATTGCCTTCATTGTTCCTATGGAGTGTGTGTTGTCCTACAGTCTGCTGTGGGGCAAGAAAATCATTACAAACATTATAGAATTAAGGCCTCAGTGAATCCATGCAAATCTGCGCTGTTCTGTTGGAGTGTAAACTGCTCTACAAAAGAGGAATGGTTAGCTGAGGAAAGAGTCGACGGCACAAATATATCTTTTTAATGAACTGTGAAGTTATTGTGCCGTTAGCCACCAGGAAGCTGAAAGGTCAGAAAACGAATTGTTAACGATAGAGTTATCTTGGCTTGCTTTAGTGTTAGCGGTTAGCTCTGAGCAGCGGCAGTCGTTTACCAACTACGTCACCAAGAGTCTATAATCACATATTTCGCAAATACGCATGCTTCGACACCTGTCCCGTATAACACGTGATTGCGATTTGTCCCGTATTTTTATGCACACCCTACTCTAATGCATACACTATGTTTCACAAGATGCATTGGAGAAGTATTCAATCAGAATGATAGGCAAGTTGTCTGTAACTCAACTTCCTTCCTTGTTGCCCTGGTTACGGAGACTCAGAGGCGCATCTTTTTAAAAATTTCGGCAAATACCTCCAGCTCAAGCCCCAAAACTGTACTGTTGTTATAAGGTCGTACTGTATTTAGAGTCATCCTCGTGCCACTCTCCAGATACACAAGCTCTCTGGATGTAAGCAGAAGACTTGCCTCCTCCATGCGTACAAGCGTGTATGTGTGTGTGTGAGAGAGAACTCTAACCAATAACCCAATTATTAATTAATCTTCCAAAGGCTACACTACATGTCTATATTTATGTCTTCTATAAAGGACAGACTCTTCAAGGCTAGGGTGGGAATTTAAAAAAAAGAAAAAAAAAAAAGATCTCTTGAGAGTTAGCAGTTGTTTGCATTTTTGAACTCAATGGGAAAGTGAGGCAGCATAATTAGAGGAAACTCTCCAGACTCACTGCTCAGTCTTTACCTTGTTATGAACCATCCAGTAGTCCATCGGCAGTCCATGTGCAGTTAATCATAATCGAACCCCTAAATGCAAGTAAAGTTGTTTACATTATTGTATTTAATATATGCCAACGGATAGTTCCCTCATTTCATGCTCCATCTTGGTGCAGATATAGTGTATTCAGTGATGTGAAGAGACCTCCCAGCTTGTATACTTAGTAGATTCAATTAGTAGCTTCTGGACATCTGTCATGATGTTACATGGACGTTCCTGCCTTGTTTCTCCTCTGCTGAAGATTTTTTGGAGACAAAGACAGTGAAGAGCTCAGAGACACTGTAGCCTGCAGCTCCTACAGGGCCAGTCAATACTATTGACTGTAGTCCGGTTGGCCTGTAGTTAGGGCCTTGATAAATCGGGTCAGCATGTGCATGCATGTGTGTGTGTGCGTGCGTGTGTGTGGTTAATTCAGTAAAGGTTAGGTTCCAATTTCCCTACAATGACAAATGGTACCACGAGCACTTGGCCTTATTGACAAAGTGAGAAATGTGATTTTCTCTATGCTTAGGATCAACTGAATCATTAGGAGTTTCTGAACATATTACAGAGGCAAACATACATAGAATCTATACACAGACAAAGTAAGCATACAGCCTTTTCTTTTGTTTAAGCTGGTGTATTATGAATGTTTACTATTAGTATGTTGGGTTTGCTCTGATTTCCTCTGGCATTATTCCACATGTTTCTATTTCTCTTTCCTTAAAAAGGTAGTTCCAACATATGGTTCACTTTTTTTCCAAAGAGTTATGATGATTGATACTGTTCTCATGTCTGTGTGCACAGTAGGCTACTGTATGGAGCTATAGCCAGGAGGTGATTAGCTTAGCATAAAGAGTGGGAGCAGGGGGAAAGAGAGAATTTTAAAGAGAACCAGGCCAGCTGTTCCCAGTCTTTATGCTTAGCTAAGCTAACCAACTCCTGCTTCTCATTTCATATTTACGGCACAGACGTGAGAGTGGTATGGATCTTCTCATCTAACTTTTGTCAAGAAAGCAAATAAGTGTATTTCCCAAAATGTCAAACTGTTCCTTAAACATATTTACCGTGAGTCTTCCATCGACGCTTCACCTGTGATGGAAATTGATGAGAACCCAATCATGAGGCAGTGCCACTTGCAACATACATATGAGGTAGACTTTGAAGTTTGGAGTATTTAAACATTTTCTTTACTGCAACATATTCAGTGTCATGTCCGTACACTGTACATACAACAAATCAGCTACCCCCACAGTTTTGTGTGTGGCTGTCTCACTATTCTTTATCAAGAGTTCTGAAGGATCCTGTAGCCTAACCTGATTCTGCCAGGATATATTCATCTACAGTATACAGCTAAAGTTCAGCCTTGGCAATGATTTATTTACTTCCACCATGTTCAGCCAGGCGGATATAGGCTATTGTACTGTTGATTGGCCCTTGTGCAACGGGATCTCCAAGGTTTAAGTGAGCTGAACAAACTCTTGTGCCTGCTTTTTGTCATCACATTGTTGTACTGAGTCAACTCACTTAAGTTCTTTTGTTAACTTATAGTAATAATACCTCTTTAATCCGTTATATTCTCCGCTTGTACACTCACACCTATGCAAACAATTGTTTTCCTTTTTTAGTGATCGCTCCAACTCCTATTAGCCTGGTCTGCAACCTCTCATTTCATTTTTGATTTCCAAAGGGTTGTGATTGGTTAGCCCGATAAAACGGCAGCGAAAAATCACTTTGAATGGGTGAGGGGCCAAACGTATCTGCCAGAGCAAATGAAACATGAGCTGCAGATTCCTCTGGTTCCCAGATTAAATTCCTATGGCTTACTGCAAAAAACATAAATCGGAGGAACCATAATATACAGTATAATACAAGAAACACAAATGAAAAACTATGTGGAAAGCTGAGTAGATGTAATCAAACAACATGAACTTGTAACTAGTTTGCCATGGATACAGTCCCTGTGGGGGGAACATTAGTATCAAATATGCACAAACTTGGCTAAAAATAGTGTTTTTCATAGTTCCAGTGACCGTAGTCACAACAGAAGAATCATTTTTCTAAGTAAACATGACAACTACTGGCAATGATTTTGTGAAAGAGCAAAGTAAGCTTGTGTTGTGTGAAAGCATGTGTTATTTGTGTTTCAATTATAAAGATTTATATGTATTCCACTGTATAGATTGTTTACAGTGGAATATAAAAACGTATCTGATACTTCTAATACCTATACACATGTATATTGGTGGGGAAACATCTGGACTGGAGACTCTTCTTCAGTGAATCTTCTGGACATGTGGTTTGCAGTTCCTGTGCATCACCACAGTGACGGTAGGTGACTCCGAGGTTCATATATGAGTTTTCTTCATTGGAATTATTGCTGCTTTTATGCTGTAGGCTGGGAATTGGAGACATGGCACACTATGAGCACTGTACTATGTCTTGTATAGGTTCTATGTGTAGCACTGTGACGTAAAGGGGCAGTCCACTGATTTTACACATAGAGTTCATATTGTTGGTCATGAAGTTGGTATGTGGCTTTGTTTATGTCATGTCTATAGAACAATCTCATCCAGATGTTGTCCTGTATGCAAAGGAAACCTATGTAACCTATACAGCTACTGTTAAGTTCTTTCAAGGAGTAATCCAAAGAACCAATTAGTTAATTGTGCACCCAAATTATTAAATCAAGAGCACAAATTAAAATGACTACAGTGTAGTTGTGGTATGTGGATTTTTGTGCACTAATTGCAAAAACATCTGTATATAGTATATACTGTCTGATGGGGAGCTCTCCAACGTTTGAAAAAATAACCCTGATGATGCCACACTGATGAAGTGCCCATGATGCTCATGAGGGTTATCTCAGCTTGGTAAATTTTCAACATAATGGCTGCGTTATAAACTGGTTTGAAGGATGTGCGTGTTTACCAGGCAAAGGGTTTAATGAAGACACTACTGAGTTGCATTATGGGAAATAGGATCCAGGGTTTTTGGACTTTCACCCATATTAGAGGATAAAAGTCACAATATCTTGGTAATCTTTTAAAATAAGCCCCTTTAATAACATTATAAACTTATCATAATTCCAGAAAATAAACAAGACCATTGCTGTGGAAATGGTCATTTTCATCAGCCTCTTAACTGCATTTCACAGTGTGTGACGACAGGTTTATTAGCTGAAGACATCTGCTTCTTTAGAGAGATTGTTTTATGGCACAAGACAGAGGGAGTGTGCTTAACTTCCACAACACAACACACTTATTGAGCTCTTGTTTAAGCTATTACTTAATTTCATAGTGACGCACATATGTTATAAAATGACATTTCAGAAGGCCCTGCACAGGCACACACACACACACACACACACACACACACACACACACACACCCACACTCACAGCTACAAATAAGGAGAAGAAGAAAGATTGAGAAAGAGAGGAGACAGATCGAGTTAGAGTGAGCCTGTAATTATTAAAGACACAGCAAGAGAGAGGCTTGTAGATAAAGGCTCGCTGCTCCGGAGGGAGAGAAGGTGCGAGTATTATAATTGGAGAAGATGGACTGTCCACACTCTCTCTCTGCTTTATTGGGGCGCTTTAGAGCACCGGCCTAATTTCATTGCCAGAGCACAAGCGACCATAATCCTGACCGCAGGCTTGATTTGAGTGCTCATATGAGTGGTGAGCGGCACTCTGTAGTTTGAAAACTTGAGTGTGCTATGAGTGTGTGTGTGTGTGTGTGTGTGTGTCTGTGTTTGTGATGGGAGAAGGATATCACATTATCTGTGGAGAGCTGAAGGGTTTGCCGGCTTGTGTGAGTGCCCACCTGTTTGTGTAAGTGAGTGTGTGAATTCCTGTACTCGTGCCAAAAATTCATGTGTGTGTTACACCTTGAAGAAATCATAAGCTGTACATCATCAACCAGGCTCAATGCCTCTGCCTCAGAAACTCGTGTGATGAAACAACTCATCACGCAGTCAGAATGTCACGGATCCTGGACAGTTTGTATGTGTGTGTGTGTGTGTGTGCGTGCACATACGTGTGGGCGTATGTGTGTTCACATGGTTGCCTGCGTGTATAATCTAAATGAAGTCATTTTGATTGATTTTCAGCGATTTTGAGCAGACGACCCAGTGCAGTTGCATCCTAACGTGTCTGTGTGTGTGCATGTGTGTGTGCAGCCCGCACAGACTGTCTCCAATTCATCTTAATCAGCATCAGAAGGAGCACATGTTGATGTCTACGTAACACAATGATTTCCCAGTATAACCCCTACATCTGACCTTTAACTAGGCTTTCTAGCTAATTGGTTGTCTCAGACAAAGACAAAGTGCAAAATCACTAACATCTTGTGTATTAAGCACTGATTAGACAGAACGCACAAGATAGTCGTGTTAACCTGCTTTACAACTGTGTCCTTTGAAACACAAAGCAACTGGCTTCGGAGTAGCAAGAAAGAGTTTTGTTATATTACAAGAGCTGTAATTGAATTTAATGACTTGCATTGGGAGATGGTCAAACAGCTGGAACCACATCTGCCAATTGCCAATTTCAAATCCTTTGTTGTGATTAATTATCCAAAATTCAGTACATTTCTTGCTCTTTTCACTTCCTATTAACTATTTGTAACATGGAGCTCTGTGTCTGCCTGATGTGTGGGGAAAAGTGAGAAACTGGAAAATCAGAGTTCCCCTGTAAGAAACCTTTAGAGTGTTTGTGTCTCATAAACACACCACTCACTCCTCACACCATCACACGTTATTTTCAGATGTGTTAATTGGGAAACGAGCTTGGCGTGTGTGTGTCTGTGGAGAAGTTGTGAAAGCAGGGATATTCTCTTAGGAAAACACAAATAGTTAAACCAAAAGCGCTTCAAATACCCAAAACCTGGTTTTATGTCATGAAATGCTTGGAACGTGACATTCCTGTGACACGAAAACATACTGATTAATGATGAGTCATGCCGTTGTTTCACGTTGCAGATGTGATTAAAAAAAGATTTCCACGTTTTTTTCTCCCGGAGGTGTCACAGGCATGATCCATGGTGCAAAGACTTGTGTTACATATTATAATGTGCCTTCTGTTGAATCTACCAATGGGGGATTTGAGTCAACTGTTACTTCACCTTTATTAAATCTTAACCTAATTTTGTTTTAATTGCTCAACCTTAACCCTTGTTGTTATTCTCTAGCTAAACATTACAAGACCCATGTCTAACACTCCTTGCAAATGGGCAAGCTTAGTGGTTTTGTTTGATTCTAATTATGACTTTCATATTTCTGTCTGTGTTTGGCACTAGCTGAGATTTTGAAAAGGAAGGGGAAACCCTGAAATTTTCTGGATTTTAATGCCTCTGTGGTTTTTTTTTTACCACTAGTAGCACTATGGAGCAATGTTTTTGCGAGCAGGCAAGTGATTGTTTTGTATCTCATGCAGACATACAAGCCTGTACACGCAACTTTACTGCCCCATATTTCACGCTGTTCCCCTGATCTACAGTTATTGGTATTAAAGCGCCAAGAAATGTAGCAGTGTGCCAACAAAAGGCAGGAGAGATAAGACTCCTAACAAACAAACATTGATGTAAACCATGGATGTATTTAGAGAGCTGGATGTGGCCCAGTCGCCATTTTTACCATAGACCATTGTTACTAAAGTGGCATCTATAAAATAAACCAGATACCTGGAAAATGATTACTATTTGTGTGAATTTTTAAACCATGAAGATTATAATACAACCACCAACAATTCAGGTTTCAAAATGCTTTGACAATACAATGATGTGATGCCTAGCATGGGGATTACTCACACCTCTGATGTGATTCTTCCCTCATAGGTGTTCCTCTCCTCCTGGAAGAGTCATGATGTTGATAATAGTAGAATGAACAGTACTGAAATGTTATATATTTCTTTACAGGACAATGTGGACCTGGGAGAGCTGATGTTCTCATTGTGCTATCTCCCCACGGCCGGCAGGCTCACCATCACCATGATCAAAGCCAGAAATCTCAAAGCCATGGATATCACTGGAGCTTCAGGTGCATGATGACTGACAATGCAATGTTTCTACTGAGAGGTGGTGCAGTCAAAAATACACATAAAGCGCTTAAGTGCTTTATTATTGTCAGTCAGTATAGTATTTTGTTTAATGGCTGTGCATGTCAGTATATTTTGGAATCCTCACTGAACTTGCCACGTTACATTTCTCCAGATCCATATGTGAAAGTGTCCCTGATGTGCGATGGCCGGAGGCTGAAGAAGAGGAAGACCTCAACCAAGCGTAACACTCTGAACCCGGTGTACAATGAAGCCATTGTGTTTGATGTTCCTCCTGAGAACATCGACCAGATCAGCCTGCTCATAGCTGTCATGGACTATGATCGGTTAGTAAGTCACCTTCATATATTGGTTTCATCTACAGTACATTAACCGATGCAACGTTTTGAAGTCACCATGTGTCACTTTCTGCGTCCTGCAGGGTTGGACATAATGAAGTGATCGGGGTGTGCAGGGTGGGCAACGAGGCTGAAAGTCTGGGGCGAGACCACTGGAATGAGATGCTGACGTACCCTCGGAAACCCATTGCACACTGGCACCCACTCATAGAGGTATGGGTAGCTCCGTGTGTCGGTAAAATACATGTCTGTGGGTGTTTCAAACTGGGGCTTCTAATTAACACTCTTACATAGTAAACATTCTTATGTCATGATCCCTTCCATGCAATCATCAAAGAGTCTACATCCAAATAGATGAGTGAAATTAAACTAAGTGGCATCTCAGACTGATTATCAGGCTAACGGCCGGCGTTTTCTTTTACCTGCTACACAGACTCTGTATTTGTAGCGTGGGGTTACGTGCAAGCCTTGTTTTCTGAGGAGATTCAAAGTAGGACATATAAGCTGGTACTGAATTAATTGACTAAATCGTTTCAGCAAAAGGATCCTGGATACACATTGATTTGATTCATTTATTTTAATGTGCAATGTAAAAACACCCACACGGTTGATGTGCTGCGTCGCATTGCCTGTGGTACAGTGAGGTATTTATTTCAATAGTTTTTACCTGTTGGACATCCAGTTTCAGTTGATTCTAACAATAAATAATATATATAATAGGGCGTGCTGTGGCAGGCGTGTCATGCCGTGTACCCCATGCATTTCGGCCGTAAGAAAGCAGAATATTCAAGTAAAAACATGCTTGTGTAAGAATATTTAAAGAATAAATACACAAAAAGCTCAAGCTCAAGTAGTGCACATTCTTGTGCACAACATATAGAAGTGTGGGCACACTCAATAGCTTCTCTGAACTAAGAAGAGTCTTAATTCAAAACAGAAATAACTTCAGAAACACAAATAAACTGAATCTAAATCCATCTCATGTTGCCATGTCGTGTATTTCATTTTGAGGTACAGTAAAAAAAAAACAAAAATAAAACAATTACATAACAAAAAACACTGCATAACCCTCATGAATACTTGACTTGTTGTGCTGTGAGTGCCACAACGGAGGCACCTAGCTTACAGAGAGAGAAACAGAGAGCTGGCTACATTCACTGATCCGTTTCTATTTCTGAATTCCCAGCCCACACTCATTAAAAAAACAGAGCACGCTAAAACAGATGCTGGACTGATTCATGTAAATTCATGTCGAGTTGTCAAAGCTAAAATCTATTGGTATTCAACTGAAGGGGTCAGGAGATAAAAAAACAAAACAAAAATACCCTTCAAAATGGGTTGCTGGTGAATGTAACGCATCAGCTGTGACATGCATCTGCCAGCTCTCTCTTCTGGAGGATTTAAAGATTCATTCCAGCTTAACTAGAGATGTCTTATCATGTTTAACACTCCCTACCAAACACACTGGTTAGCTGGGAGCTAGCTCTTAAGATATTAACAGTGGTCGTCATGAGGACTGTTGACGTAAAACTCTTCAGACATCATTATTTTCACCTGAGGAGGTCTGGTGATGCTCATAACGAGAGAGGATGAGGACCCCAGGAATATTATTCCATCTCTAATGAACATGTCTGATTTTTATACAGCCACCCTAATGACATTTCCATCTAAAATCAGGCCGACTAACGTATAATAAATATGTATTTAGATTATTTTACCATCCAGATGACTTAAGTTACACGTGCTGCTTTCCCCAGGCAATCCTGAAGCTTGACAATGATGGCAGCTGCACATATTTTTTTCTGGAAGGGATTTTGTAGCTGCATTTATAGAATTTAGCATACAAAGCATTAATATCAATATATATTTAAGAGGTACTTAGAAAAAAAAAAGACGTGTAGATCAGGCTGTACTTTATTTGGTTAGGGACATCCAAGTAAGGGTTTAATGTGCTTTCTACTTAAATAATATATATATATTTTTAAGGTACGTAAGATGGATCCTGTTAGTTGCTGTTTTTAGTAGTCGTAATAAAGGCTGAATATTATCTAGATTGCCCTGGATCAGTGGACAAGAATACAGTGAACCGCGTCTTAAAGCAAATGTGTGCCAGGGGCATAAGCTGGGGAAAGTACTTAAAACACCTGGCAAAGTACTCAAAACCGCTTCTGTGGCAGCTCCCGCTACAAAAGGAGTCTCCAGGACCACATTTTACCATGATGACACACACACACACACACAGGGACTTACAGCCACACGCTGTCATGGCTGGTAATAACTTGTAAAGAAAGCAACAACACTTTAGAATGACTGATATGTGGATGTTTCAACAACAGGGTGCTTTCTTCAGAGCTTCACATTGTCACACATCGTGACAGTCAGAGCAGGGTGAACTGGGGAAAGTGACAGACTGGGAGTTGAAAGCAGGTCTTAACTGCTGCCTTTGCTTTTCTTCCTGATAGGTGGTGCGGGCTGAGCCTTAACCGCAGGTTTGAAACTTACAGAGCTGTTTCTAGGTCTGCTTTGAGGTGCCTTGCATCAAGGACACCGTTTCATTTTTATGGAACACATAGTACTTCAACAACACGAGTGAACTGTTTTGACGGTGGTTTAGGCCTCCCCGCTGAGAATATATTTCCCTCCTTGTGTCATTGGTAAAGATAGACCCAGAGTAGTTGTTACATGTGAATGGTCCCTGCATAGTCTTTATTGCAATGCTTCTTTCTCATCTTCCAGACAATTATACAGTCCATTGCACATTTTTATATTTTTATGCTTTTGTAAAAATTAAGTTAACAGAAATAAAACTAACAACTTACTACAAAAAAACACACAAATACAACCATACACAAAACAAACAAGAACAAAGCAAAATAAATATAAAATAAAAAATAAAATAAATAAATAAATAAAAAGATGGAAAGAGGAAAGATGGCTGGGGTATGGGGAGGGGCATTGGGATGTGGTGAGGGAAGGGTACCTGTTTATTACAAATCTTTTTGTTTATGTACTTGATGTATGATGTGAGAGCAACAGGAAACAAAACAATCGACTCAGTCTTTGTTGTGTTTCAGTAAGGGCTTTAAAGGCAGTTTAAGCTCTCTTCACACCATACTGTAAATTAGCAAGTTATTTTATTTAGTTGCATCCTGTCACCAGGATTCTTCCCACTTCTCCCAGTTAACCGCTCAGTGTTTTCCTGAGCACGGCATCAAGCTGTAGAAGTAAATGAAGCGCTAGCTGTCACACTGTCTACCAGAGGAGTTACAGTGTTGGTTGGAGGTCAGTGACCCTGATATTCCTGACAGTGGTGCAGCTAGAAGAACTCTCTTGCTGTCTCTAGGGCCATTTGTGTAGCACTAAAACACACACACACACACACACTCCACTAGCTGTGTCTTATCTGAGGCCATTAGCAGCAGCACTGGACTACGGCAGCAGGGCCTGAGATCCAGACTAATGGCTTATTTGTGTTTCTTTAAAAGATCCACACAGAAGTCCTGAGGGAACCTGGCCTACTGGATATGTCACACACGCACACACATACACACACAATTATGCATATATATGTATCTAAAGTACGTATGTGTAATACATGTATTACAAGTATTCACACATAAAAACGAATAGACTAAATTCAGCAAATAATTGCAAAAACATGCAACTTGTTGTTTCCCGCGCATACACACACACACACACACACACACACACACACGGTTTTCTTATCCACACAGGCTTCTCCGAAGTGTTGGAGTAAGCCTCACTGACCCTCTGACCACAGTCTGAGAGCATTAATAATTCACCAACTTGATGTCTTCAGCCAGGACTGTAAACACACACACACACACACACAAGCCTAAGACCAACGACAACAAAATGCTCTTGAATTCCCCAGAGTCATTTCAAGCCCGTTCTGATGCTATTGAGCGGAAATCAAAAGGAAATGAAGAAAGAAAAAGGCTCAGTTGCCTCCACTTTGTCACATGAGTGAGTGGATGAATAACAGAGAGGCACACCGCAGGGCCTGCCCTCATGCCGCAAGCTGTGTTCACAGGCCAACTTTGAGCTTATATCCCTGGCTTTTCGGTCTCTCTGGGCTGGCTCAGGCTGAATCGCCATGGTAACCTGCTCGGTCAACCTGCGTCAGGGCAGGTTAGATTCAGATCAGAGGGGATCAGATCAAAATCATCCATCAACCCTCAGAAAAAATGACTTATTAGATATCGACAAAATCCCTACTATTAATTATACTAGATGATTTTTGTAACATTTCTGACAGAAGTGGTTCAGTAAACCTCCTAGACACTAGCCTGGCATCAGCAGACTAATTCGCAAATGCGTATTAGTCTGGAACCTCTCAGTTCATTTTTGATTTCCAGGGGGCGTTATCGACGGGTGGAGACAACCAATCAGAGTGATGAAACGTTGTCCTGTTGGACAGTATGTCTTGAAGTTCGACAAACACACATTTCATATCAACATAAAGTTTAAGTGCAGTTGTTTGTTCTTCTTTTAGAGAAAATTTACCGTCCAGTCCGTTTAATACTGCCACTGTAGCCGGCCGAGGAACAGCAGCCATCTTGGATATTTACAAAGATACCTGAATGGCGCTTGTCTCTGTCAGTCATCATATTAAACCCGCCTCAAACTTGATTCACGTTTGTGATTGGTTATCCCAAAAAAATCATCAGGGAAGTCAGTTTGAATGGGAGAGGGGCCAGACGTATCTGCCAGAGCAAATGATACATGAGCTCTCAGATTCGTGTGGTTCCCAGGCTATCATAGGCCTGTTTCCCCCAAGACATTTGAACTTGTCTTAAGGCCTGTCCACAGCAGAATGTAAAACTGAACTTTCATGATGAAATAATCTCATACAAATGGAACTATTGTGATTGGTGATTTTTGCCCCGCAAACTTGTGCCGATAGCAAACGGTAGACCAACGTCGAGCCGTCTCGACAGACCTGACCTTTGAGGGAACAAAGGAAAGGAGTCCAAAATGGCGAAAAGCTGCACTGTTCATTATTTTTTGCTTCCTCTGTCCTCTGCTCCACAAAAATGTTGGTGGTACAAATATGTCTTTTGAATAAACCGTTTCATTTATTGTCCCATTAACAACTGAGTCTTTTTTCCCCTCTTTAATAAAACTCTTAACTGGATGAAATGATGTACAGTCCTGAGAACAACAGGCAGAGAAAATAGAAAGACGCTCCAAAAGCTATTGTGTCTGACTACTGAGGCATCAAGGTCATATGTTTGTCATTTTTCAACACAGGGTTGCACAACTAAATGAAAGTTGAAGTCCCTTCAATGCCGCACAAACATACACAAATAATTGAATTAACACTAACATGTTCCGACTGGCCATCGTCGTCAGCTGCAGTATCCCAACCTTCCCAAATAATGCTAACAATGGCTCGGTTCCATCAAGTGTCTCAGTCAGCTATATGGCAATCAATACGTCAGCATGCAGAATAGCAGGGCCATGGAATGTGGTCGTTATAAAATGGTATGTTATTAAAATGAAATCTTTGCCGATTTTCCTTCAGCGGCGTCATTTGACGTCAAAAATTTGGAAAAAGATTTCCTTTAATTACAACTGAGCTGTCAAAATGTCTATCGTGAAAAAGGTCATAATCTATCACTGCGGCCCTAATAATCCTTGTACATAACATCGACACAGTGTCTACAAAGAAAGTATAATGAGTTTAAGTCTGTGTGCGGCCAGTGGAGCGAGCTGCCATCACCGTTGCTTGCTGTTGCAGTGATCTATTTAGAGGAAATCCTAAATGGCTGACACCGTTGCTCATTGCTCTGACAGGTTCACCCACCTTTAGCCCCAGTAAGCTGCTCATACATATTCACCCTGGGTTTAAATATACTTGTAGGTCTGCGCCAGGTTAACTTTGTTTTCACACAACTCTGTGACATGATTTACATTTTAAGGATGGTGGTGCCATCAGTTGTTTAACTGGTTGTCCACCGCTTTAGTCCAGGATATCTCCTAAACTACTCTCCAGATCTTAATGAAATTTGATTTTGATATTCATGCTCTATGGTTTTGTGACCAAGCATCATGATAATATCAAAATGTCCACTTGCCCAACACTTGTCAATGCAATACTGTTTTAATGTATTCAGATATGGTATTAATATTATTTTCTTCCTTGTATTTAGCTTCTTTTCACTCAGTGGCCTTCACTTTTATCATCTGCTTGCCTCTTTCCATTGGACACATAGCAAAAAAGACATTAGATCTCCATTTTGAAGATATTTTCTGAAGAGCTTAAGTTTGTTTGTTCCTTTAAAACGTCAAATCTAAAATCTGCTGGAGATCATGGAGCTCAAAATAGTCCTTGGCTGTTCATCCAAGAACATTTTTAACGCTTTTAAGCTCCAGGATGAGATCTTTGAAGAGGCAGTAATTGCAAGCATGTGTGCAAAAAAAAATCACAATTTCCAGCACTGGTGTCATGATGTGGTCTGAATTCAGCTTTTTAGGCATCAAGTGCACTCAGATAATGATGCAGTCAGAAACCCAAAACTCTGGAAAGCTCTTGCGAGCTTTACACAGCCCTGCCGGGCCGCTCACAGATCTGACCGTACATGGCTAATGTTTAATTGCAATGTTACAGCATGTCATTGGTCCTGTATGAACATTAAATAAACCTTTAGTTTTGTTTCAGTTCTCTTTACAATTAACCTGTTCTCCTTTGTCTTCCTCTCTCTTTCTTCTCCCCTCTCTCTCTCTCTCTCTCTCTCTCTCTGTTGTGGTACAGTGGGTCGGACAGGCGGTGGTGGGTAGCGGAAGCCAAGGAGGATCCACCAATTCCCTGAAGACACCACCATCGCCATGACCACACACCCACACACACACACACACAGAGCTTCAGGGCGGTAGAATGATGGATGATGGACCTGGAGAGAGTCCAGCTGAGATGTTAAAACATACAGTACAAGGTGTGACTAACAAGCGACCACAGTCGTAACATCATTAAAGGCCATTACTCAAACTGGTGTCAGCGGGCTGAACAAAGATTAAGACTGCTGCGAAGGCTAATCCCCACTTCTTACTTCCTCTTGTGTCCTAACAACCAAAAACCACTTAACTACATTCCAACTGAACTACTTCAGTACTTTCAGCCATCATTTTGAGTCGTTACTGACAGTATTAACAAGTTGAGATTAACTAACAGGTGAAGCTTTTTTTTTTTTTTAAGCAAATTGCAGTTTGTGGACCAAAACCGATCATTTTTAGGACATCATGTGAAGCTTGTTATTTGTGTGAGTGATGAGCTATAATAGATAAAGTAAACCTGACAGGTGAGGTTACAGAGGTAGAAATGTAATACCTGTTCAACGACAGTTCATCTCTTTTCGTGTTGGACACTCAAACTTCTCATTCATTGGTCAAGTGTTGTGCCTCAGCTCTTTGGCAGCCAAAGCAGACATGAACAAAAGGAGATTTTTTTCTTAGCGTAAACCTTAGTTTTACTTCTATGGGTGACTTTCTCACAGAACACTTCCTGTAAAGACATAAACTGAAGATGTTTTGCTCCAAGAATGTGTAAAGCAGGTGACAGAGGGAACATAAAGTGTTTTATTTACTGCATGTTAAATTGTCATACTTTGTTTACAGGGTGTGGTCAAAATAAAGGAAACGCAGGTGTTGGTGGTGGCAGTAAAAGTGGCTTGTTCTTCTGGCAAAAGGGCAGTCTGCTGATCAACGCGAAGGTCGTGTCATTGCTAATCTCAAAGCACGACTGCCAATAATTCTCAGTGAAAGTCTTGGTCTCCTGAGTTAAAGGGTCATTTTGGTTTATTAAAACTTAAATATTATATTTAAAGGGATGGAAAGAGTACTGGGAGTACTTGTAAAAATGCACTCAAATAAAAGCAAAAAGTAAGTTGTTACTGCATTACATTGTATTATAAGATGTTGATAATGTAATATGATAGAGTTATTTAGAATCACCTTACAGAATAAAGTGCATTAAAATGTCAATGTATACACTAGTGGAACAGTATCACACTGCTCCCAGGTGTGAAGCTCTTACTAGAATTAACCAGACAAGAAGACCACAAACAGAGACAATTAGGCAAAAATCAGCAACAATAAATACAAAGTCTATGGACACTGCAGCGGGTACAACAAGTAATATTAAGCTACAGAAATGAAGAAATGAAACTGCAGCCCACAAACACACAGATATGAAAGAACATAATGATTAATTAAGGTAGATACAATCTATTTTTTACTCATGCCGAAGTATAATGATGCTGACAATAATCTTTTTTGTTCCATTCTCACAGTTTATTATGACTTTTCATGTGTCTTTTGTTTTACCTCTGCAACAATTGAGACTTAAAATGTAACAAAGTATATTACTTGAAATAAAAAATACTTAACGTACAAGTAAAATGACTGATTTTTTAAAATATTTTAAAAAGTAGTACACACACACACACACACACACAAAAAAAAAAAGACTAGCGAGAATAAACATAATTCGTTACTCCCACCCCTGTGTATTTGTAGTTTGGCCATTACTCCAGTTGGTAATAGTAAAGAGTCTCACTAAACAGCCTTAATGTTCTTATGCTGGAAGTCGACCTGGCACCAAGTTGTATTTGTTGTAGTTAGTTTCAGGCAATCTGATTAAACGCAACTTAATTTCGGAATATGTACTATGTGAGCACAAAATAAGATGAAATAACTTAAGCTAGATTTTGAAACAGGGCCCTTCAACAGGACAGGGTCAAAAGTCATTTTGACCACACCCTGTAGGTGTTTTAAAAACTAGTGTTTGTTTTTTGAAGTCCGGATTAATGCCAGTATTGTTTATGTCTTTGTATTGGACACTGTCACAAATACTAATGGCGATTTCTTCTGTGTCTGTAGGTACATTGCATGCATCATTTTTCTGTGAGTCATTTTTAAATCTCTCTTCTGTTGTGAGATACTAATCAAACTGTTAACACAAGATGTATTATGAACCTAAGGCAGACTGTGTAAATTGTCCAATCAGATGTTATTAATAAATATTTCTATATATAGCATGGATTGATTTATGAAGAGCTTCTGAGAGAAAGCATTCCTGGTCGGAGAGACTGAATGAGACGGACAGATATAAACACACACACTTCTCCCTCGGGCCTTTTGTCCCCAAATCACACCTGCGCTGTGAGTTCTTCCAACGGGCCGCTGTGATTGAAAGACCTGTAAAGAGCTTCTGACAACACACACACCCTCTCCCTGCGACGCACATGCACACCTTTAAATGGGGCCAATGCGGAGATAGGACCTCACGGCGGCTGTGATGCCCAAAGGCATAATGTCCAGGTGTCCGTGAGTGCGTATGTGGATGATGCCCCTTGGATTTCGCCCAAACACCTACTAGTGTTAAAAGACATTAAACATCTCTCAGTTGTTTCCAGACCAGCTAGTGTACAAAGCAGTGGTGGTTCTTGGTGTTTTGGTAACTCTGGGAACACTCATGGTTATGAGTGATTTATACTTCTACCCTTCACCCACAAGTGTGTGGATCCCGGTGCTGAGGCTTTTGTCAAACCTTCATCAGGCTGCTCCCAATCTTCACCTCAGGTTTTCCAACTCATTGCCACTTCAATAAGGCTAACATTTCCTGGCAGGGCCACGTGCCTCAGCATTTAAGCATCAGTATCAGCCAAAATGCTTTTTAGATGGTTGAGTGACCGTACAGTTCATGGTTTAAAGAAACCATGACTATTGGTGTGAGACAGGAGGCAAAATTTGTCAGTCTAGGGTTAAAGTCAGATTTTCTTGAGGACAGAGGACAGTCATTATTCACAGGACCACAAGAGTTCCCTTGTCAGGAAGATATAAAGGTAGATAGTTTCAAACATTTGAAAAAAACGACCAATGCTGTCCTTTTTCTCGTCAATCTCTAACTTTCTACTCAAGTTAGGGCTGCACAATTAATCTGATAATAACAGTGATCATGATCTTATCTTGCAATCTTATAGCTCTACATTTAGACTGTCTGCTGTGGTGCATCAAACCAAACACTCCCTACTTACAGGTAAACTGTGTGGTCTGACACTCATCTGTTTTCAGCCCAATCTGATTAAACAGTCTGCTGCTGCAGCCGATAGCAACCTGAACTAATGGAGTTACAGCTCATTAGGGCGGCACACAAGTTTACCGTGATGACTCATACACACAGCTCATTACTGGGACATTTCTCCCTAGCTAAGACCCCTCTGAGTCTGAAAAGTGAAGCCAATGTGGAAGAGCCTTAAACCTGCATTCTCTCTAATCGCCACCAGGGGGCGACTACATTGGCTCCAAAAAGAAGTCTGATTGTATAGAAGTCTATGAGAAAATGAGCCTACTTAGTATTAGCTGATTGTATCAAAACTATAACTATACTAAACTATATTTCCCTATTAATTTCCCTACTTCCCTTCCGGTGACATTCAGATCCTCTGACCATTCCAATAGATGTTTTTTCCTGAGTATTCAATAAATTAAAATGTGCTTTACCCATCCTCCTTGCCTCATGGTCAAAAGGGGGTATGGCTCTACTGCAGTCAATTTTAGATGATGTGGAACACTCTGATTGGCTTATAGACATCCAACCAAATGAGTTTGTGCATTTGGTTGGAGTCACATGACAGTAATCATAGATCTCCACATCTTGGAATAGTTTTGTCCATTGGAATGATCGGGGGATCTGAACAGGTTAAAAAGTCATTTGGAGATTGAATTTTCATCCAAATTAAGATTAGCTATGTTGCGACATTTTATAATCTGCAAGTGACAGTTGTCATTTCAGGTGACAAATTGACTCTTACCTTAGATTTAGAGCTGTAATTCTGCCACCACTATCACTACATATAAGGTGTGCTAAAAGGGAAAGCTTGCAAGGCTTGCAAGTTTACTTAGTCAGTTAGTCAGTAATACAAACAGAAAACATGCTTGCTTGTCTCATTGTATTTGAACAGGGAAAATCACTGTAATTTTTGAGGCACAGTATACACTATCAAATCATAGTCCATGTGCGAAAATAAGAAAAAAAGCCAAAAGAAAAAAGCATAGAAGCTCTGACATAGAAGATACTTCATACATTTTTTTTGCAAACAACTGCGGACATATTCTGTTCAGTTATTTGTGTCATTACAACACAAAAAGTATTTATCATACAGAACAAGGGTGTTCTGTTGCCTAGATATCTGCAGTATGACAAAGAATGGCGCACTGGCAACACCAGTGAGAGCCTAGAGTCTAATAAAACAGCGTGCAGGGCAGCCGCTGCATGACCACAGTGTACTGCAGATTCCAGAGGAAACATCACATTGCAGGTGTAAGTGTATGAACATGCACAGCCTTCATGATACACTGGGAATTTGTTTGTGCAACACACACTGAAACATGTGGCGGCTATATGTTTTAACAAATTTTGCTGGTGTGAATGATCTTCACAGTCTACAACAATGGGTCATGATTTCTTCACAGCCTGCAAGACACGTGCTGACTTGTAATAACCCTCGGTTATTTTGCCCCTGTGGAATACCCTTGCCAAAATCGGTGAAGCAAGATGAGAAGAAAATGTTCCGAAAAAATATATTAAGCCATTCAACAAGATTTCCCTTGTTGTCTTGTGGTTGAAAGTATGACAATGCAGGGATGACAGGAACAAGGCTCTCAAGGCGGGAGATAGCTGAGGCAACAGCGAGACTATAAAGCAGCAGTGATGTGGAGTCTGAGTGATGTTTGGGATAATATTCTGTCTGAGGCTTCCTGTGTTACAAATACAATGGGATGACACTTCAATTTCAGAGTGTACAAAGGCACCAGGGGAACGGAATAGTGCTTCCATGATGAGTTGCCATAGATAAAACCAACTAGACAGAATGCTGACACAGTATTTATGCTGATCGTGACAACATTATCAGTCATTTAGATGCACAGTTCCAAGCCACAGATCACACAGATCACTGAGGAATCTGGGTCCTCGTTTAAAAATTAAGGGGCATTGGTGAAGATAAAGTGCATCTTGGATGCACTTCAACTTATTAACAGCACTAGAGATGATCCAACAGTGAGGCGCCTTTAGGCTGCATATGGTGCCAATTTGTCCACCTAATTTATCCCTCTTGAGCACTCGAAGGCAATTTGCAGAAAGCTGCTGCAAAGCACTTTTGGAGAGGTGTGTGTTGTTCTGTGGATATTCTGTACTCTTCTCGTGATGGCTGCTGCAGGCGCTCAGAGCGAGATGAGCCTCCTGAAAACATCTAAAGCCCAGAAATGTCTTTTGAGAGGATGAGCAGCTTTGCTACAGGCTATACTGTATTTTGTCAGTTGAGGTTTTCTTCCTCAATAAACTGCTGCAAAAGGACTGATCTGAAAAAAGAGGCATGTTTCTTGTGCTGTAATAGGCCACTTCACTTTCATGTCAAGGTAGGTAAAGCGCTGGGAGGTTGCCACTTCCATTGTTTTCAGTGTGAGCACGGCAGCAGCCGCACAGGTGGAAGCGGCGGTGGCAAGACACAGGAAATAAATAAATAAATGCGCAGAATGAATAATGAATAAATAGATCAATATGTTTATTTCCACATTTATTGCCACATTTCCACCTCTCCTGTATGATAATGGGGGAGGGTGTCACACAAGTTTTTCATGATCTCTCCTTGTCTCAGTCTGTTTTTTCTGCCGTAATGAACAACAGTGGCAGCATACAGACAGAGACAGCTGCCAGAGTTGTGAGACTCTTGGCCAACATAGCTGAAAAGGAATAGGCCGAGGTTTTAGAAAATATGCCTGTCCCCCTTTCATGCTGGGAGTTAAATTATACTATTAATATCAGTTTCATCTCTGAGCGTTCAAGTACAGAAAAATATAATCTCCTTCTATTATTTTGTGTTTTTTTTTTCAGATTTTATTTGAATGTATCATGCACATGTATTTATTTGTGTTACTTTTGGGCCCCCATACTTCACGAGCAGTGAACAAACATATCAATTAAGTGAGATCATGGAGCAACACCAACCTAAAGTTTGATTATCACAAAGTTTTGTATGTTAACACTTTATCAGTTTGCTTAACTTGCTATAATAATTGTGTTGTATTGCAAACCCTTCCTTACAAAACAGTAAGCTTAAGTTCGTACTAAAACAAATTTCTAATCAAATGCAAACTGAGATCATTTACAAATTTCTCCTGTAAAATACCAGCAGTTGCCTGAAAATATGCCGCACATATTTTATTAAGACACACAAGGATACATACTACAACTTCAGACAGATGAATAATTAAAAGAAGAAAAATTAGTCTAGAAACATAACAAATGCAGATGCTTCCAAACAGGGCATGACAGGGTTACGATGATTTGATGAGTATAAAAATAATGTGAGTCGAATGCTATGGCCTTCAAAATCAATAGAATGTGTTAGACAGCGCTCTCCTCCACCATCATCAAAACATCAAATGTGGGAATATCTTTTGAAAGAATGGTATTTAACCCTCCAGCACGGTTCAGAGAGTTGGAGAATCTATGACGAGCAGCAGTGATGAGCACCAGTCCAACCTCAAATTGTGAGAAAATATATGTAATTTCTGTTGGTTTCATGTATTTATATGAGGAAGGTTACATCAGATCTTTGTGTGGAGACTGAAGCCATGTTTTCGCACATTATGGGAATATCCGGGAAGACTTTGAGTCAAGTCAAAAACCATCTCAACTGAACGTTTAAACTTTCTTTTGTGAAATTGAGGATGTTTTCTCAAGTGTTGACATTTTAGTAAAATTTGAATACCACCACCACAGAATGTTCAAAACGTGCATAAAAATACGTTGCTGGAAACACGGCTACTATCTCATTCTTCTTTCCTTACCCTTATTTCTCAGAAGGTTGATTCTGTGTTGCCTCATGTAAGTGAATTGTGCTGACAGTTTTGGCCAGGACTCTCTAAGAGACGGATTTAAATCTCAAGCAGACCACTGTGGTTAAATAGAAAATAGCGCTTCTTGCTCGCTCAGGACTACATTTCGAACATAAACAAGACATTTATCTCAAATTATAATGTATCAGTGTGTCAGAGTTTGATTGAGAGAGCGAGCTGCAGAGAAGTACTTGGATGCCCTCATCATAAATGCTGTCAGTTACAGTTAGGCTTGTTGTTAATACTGCTTATGCAGACGTGTAGGTGTTGAGCTATGGCTTAATTTGAATATACTCCCACACACTGTTGCTTTGCGCTGTTAGTCTTCCCATTCCCATTTTAACTGATCACTAAGGATACCACATTCAACCAGCAAGAGACCTATTTAATTAATTCAGTTAAACATTTACTGTAAGGTGGAAGCAAACAGGAAGTAGCAAACTCAACACTATCAACCTTAAGTTGCTTAAGAGACTATTTTACTCAAATCTTTGAATACACCTAAAACATGGAGTGTAATTATTGTTTCAGAATAGATGTTTTTTTTTGTTTGTTTTTTTAGTGTGTGTGTGTGTGAACCTTTCTCAAGTGCTCCCCCAGGCTACAGCTGTGTAAGTCAGTGTGTCTATGGTCAGCTTAGTTGCTTGAATAACAGTTAAAATCAATTAAAAACACCAGTAAAACCAGAAGGAAATTTTTTTGCTTTTTGCATGATACTTGAAAGGAAAGGCAAAGGATGAATGAATGAATGAATGAATGAATATTTGTGTGTTCTATTAGGAAGCTCATTACCAGAGAAAATGTTGCCCCATTTTCTCGATCTTATCTAACTCACTCGCACTTGTCCCTCATTGCGCACGTGCGTGTGTGTGTGTGCGCATGTGCGTTTGACCTCAGAAAGAACAAGGAAAAAGAGCGAGAGAAAGGGGGTTGGGAAGGTGGTACTGAGACCATCCCACCGGTAAGAAGCACTTAGCTTACAAGATCAAACAAGATCACTTAGTCTGCAACCACATCACCACCAATGGGACGCCAACAAACACCAACTATAATGCACACAAACATGTGTGCGCGCACACACACACACACACACACACACACACTCACACGCTTTAATGGCTCAGGCATGCTAATGGATCCACTATGGAGATCTATTCTCTTCTCCCTGTCACTGAGCTGTGAGTTACTGACTTGTTTGTGATCTCGGTGTGGGAAAAAAAATGCTTAAACATGAGTCGGCTGCTCTAAAATGCTACACAAAAACGCATTGCTATTGAACATAAAGTGAATGCATGGAAAGATGGGCATTCAATAAGACAATGAGAGCAATAAAATCAGTCATTCATTTATAATCATTTTTCATGGATGGCACAGAGAGGCATGCATGTGTATTTTTAGAACACACCATGAAAAGCGTTGAGAATAGATTGACTTGAGATGAGATCATGAATATTTCACATCTGCTGGTAAATCAGAGCACTGCTCTGGACTTTGAGCTCCCAGTCGTTTTCAGCTGTCCACGGGAGCTGGCTAACTTAACTAGATAAAGCTGAACCCACAGGGACCAGCTGACTGACGACAGAGAGCACGCTGGGAAGGAGCCCCTGAATAAAACAGGGACTCCAAGAAATCCTCTGCGGGGAGCAGCACCAGAGGTTCAAGGAGCTGCATATTTACATGTACTGTATGTGCTACTCAGTCTTCTCTTGGGAGTGTGGTTGGGATTTATATGTTACCTAATCTGCATTCAATCACCTTGTTAGTAACAGCATACAAACTGATTTATCTTTTTGTTTGGTAGATTGAAGGGCTGGACCATCCTGTAGCCTTTATCCCCGTTACTGTCACACATTACATACTCTACACTTTATTTCTAACTCTATAAACTGGATCATGTTATATTAGAATCCAGGGTTGATTTTTTTATTTATTTTTTCCAGTATTAATTCTGATCAGGGTATCTGCTGATACCGAGTTCCGATCTGACAGCAAAATCTGTACACCTCAGTGCGTGGAACTAATCCGGATCATTTTTATTAGCCATGCTAGCAGCTGGTCGCTCCACCACTTTGGTCCAGCCTGAAATATCTCAACAGCTACCAGCTGGATTAACAATTTTGTACTAATCATGTTCCCCAGAGGATGAATCCTACTGATTTCTCATGTAGCATCACCAGCAGGTTGATACTTTTAGTATAATATATTTACAACTATTGGATGGATTGTCACAAAATTTACTACAGATATCCACAGCCCCCAGAGGATGAATCCTAATGACTTTGGCGATCCCCTGACTTTTCCTCTGACATTTGAGTTTCTTTGTGAAATGGATGAATTGTAATAATCATTAACTTTACTGTACTTTGTGTTTAATGCTAATAAGCAAATCTTATTATGCTATTGTGCTAAAATAAGATGGGAACATCATACATGTTAAATATAAGCATGTTAGCCTGCTGGCTCAAAGCACGGCTGTAGACCGTCAGTCTTTTAATTCTCGATGAGGCCTTGGATTGGTAGTGGTGACACTGAAAGTGAAACACAGAATCTTATAATGATGTTGATAAAGAAACTGCACTTAATGTAAATCAGATAGCTAATGGCTAATACTCAGTCTGCTTAATAAAGCCAGTATGTGCACAGATATCGACGTGGCATGTCAGATCTCCATTTTTACTGTTTATTCCATTGTTTGATATGCCAGCAGCCAAATATGAGCAACTCAATTCATGTGAGTAATGTAAACTCATTAAAAGTGCAGTCGGTAATGTTCTACTGTCTCTTTGCACAAAATGGTCATAATTCTTGAGTGGGTGCTCACAAGAGTGTTGAATCAGCTGCATCAGCTTGCATAACCTCAAATGTTTGCATTCTATTTTTAAGTTTGTGTTCTATTTTCCATTTGCTGTATTTTCTTACTCTTGATTACTGCAATGTCCCAGTTTCTCCATGGGGACCACACAAGTTTCTTCTCATCTTTGCAGGCAAAACCTGGAAAAACGCGACGCGCAGACACACTGACACGGGACGGGATCGAAGCAGAGGATGAGTGACCGTGTGAAGGGTTGTCGCACTGCTGCGGGACAGTCTATCCATCTCTCCGTTGGTCTATTCATCCATTACCTCTTGCCTGTCCCTGTGGTATTGTCGCGCCCAGTGTGGCGCAGCGCCAATGGTGCAAAAGTGGGAGTCGGGGGTCAAAGAGGTGGGAGCTTCATGCAAACGAGGCCGCACAAGACAATGTTTTGGAAACTGACTCTTTATGTAGCTCTGAGAATAGATGCACCTGCAGTACACCTGCAAGCCCCTGCCAGCAATGCACACCTATTATAGATAACACTGAATAATGTGAACAAATAATACCAATGATTATCATCAAATCATTATTTGCAGTATTATTGTAACAAAATGAGATAAACACCCTAATACAAATACAAATAGGCTGACTAACTGATTACAAATTGGATGTTTAACTTTTTGATGACAATCCCTTAAATTTAACATTAAAACATCTATTCTGTCCGAGCGAACTTCAGCCATCATAAAACATATGTTTGACACCTGTGCTGTGACATGACGACAATTCTATAAGGCCTATATGCTACGATGCTGATCTTCTATTTGCATACTCGTTACTTCACACAGATCTGAGCTGCTGAATTCTGATGGATATTCTGTGTCCTCCTCAACTGATGAAGGACGCTGTTCCTCCACCTGATGGAGAAATAATGACAGTATTATTATCATACCATACCTGGCACACTGTCGCACACCTGTGCAGAATTAGAGGTCCTACAAGCCCACTGTACACCTACACGGGGGTTTTCACTTCCTTCTCCTGATGAGAGGTCTTCTCGGGACTGAGCACCTGTGAGATCCATCACCAGTTCACCCCTAGATCCAGTGCTTTTTTTGTGCAGCGCCACATTTCATTTCACTTCCGCTTTCCAACATACACCCCCCTATCTCTTCTTCTCCTGACACATTCATGCATAGCATACTGATAATGCATTTACATGTGCAGTTTCTGCTATCATGTACCCCCCCGCCTCCCATTACCCCTGTTGAGGGGTGCTGATCCCAGGGATCATTTTCCCTGATACTGCCCTTTGTATTCCTGGTAACGCAATTTAGTATGCAGGGGCGGCGTTGCATTAGCCCCAGGATCACAGGAATGTGAGGGAATTATGGTAATAGAGGACAGAGAGCCAGACTCAGAAGAAGTATACATGCACAGCAGGAAAAAGAAACGGAATCTCCCCTTTAACACAACATGTTATATAATACTCAACTCATTATGAGCCTTCTAAAAATGGATCAGAATAGTGTACACCAGGCAGGAAAAAACAGATACTGGATAACAGATATGGATAATTCATGTTTTTGGTGAGCCTGTGAGATTTAGTCAGAGCAAATGTGGATCTTGAAGGTCTCCAGTGGTTTGTATTCTGGAAACTCCATCCGAGTTCAACTTTGTTTGTATACAACTTCCCGATTTCTATGAAATCTTCGGCTTAAATGAATCGTTATAGTTAAAATAATAGTTATAGTTACCATCTTTTTATCTAACTCGTCGTAAGGAAGCGGATAGACATAATTTCCAAAGTAGGTAGGTAGGTAGGTAGACCCTACAGCGTAGAAATTAACTATACTGCAGTGCAGGTGTGGTTGTAGAAGTTTTTATGAACGTTTTGAACTTTAATCTGCCATGAAAAAGTAGCACTATAAAGATCCAGTCTACACTGTGAATCCATGCAAGCCACAGCCTCCATTCTCTATGATGGACTATATAAGAACGTTTTTTTAGAGTCACCCCAGGTCTTCAGCAGGGAAGTGTTATAGAGTAGTATTGTGGAGCTGCAGTCTGTACAAACATGAGAAAGGTTAATAACTCCCAAGTCTTTGGATAAGGCGGAAACCGTATTCCTTCAAGATGTTATGGCAGTCCTCCGACAGCTGAGGGCAGGGCAGGAAAAAACAGCTCAGGGAAACAACTGAAACGCTGAAAAAAATAGGAGACCTTTAAAAATGTAGAATGTGTGTTTTTGTGTGTATGTGTGTGTGTGTGCGTGTGTGTGCAATCCCAGTGGAGTCCAAAATACAAGTAAAGAGGAATATTTTGTAGTGAAAAGTACATTTCTTGCAGATTTACCACTAGAGGCACATAATGGGCCCTCAAGAGAGCAGATCAACCATTAAGATCCAAAGTAGCGTCTGATTAGTTTCTGAGCTGCAGACCTGGATTATTGTAGCGGAAGAGTCCTTTATTAATTGATCACAAACATTTATAGCAGCAAATCGGCTTATTATAAACCGAGGAACCCATGAGCCTTTATTAATGAATCAGTCAATTCTAATGAGCCATAAAATGTGCAGTTGTAAATGTTGATACTGTAAGCTGTTAATAGATTTTGTGAAGAAGTAAGAGCTGCTTGCAAAGACAGAGTGAGTCATTCTGGAGGAAGATATACACAACCTGGCAGCCCAAAACCCATCATTACCGATGGCTTATTACTGATGTACAATGCTTTAATAAATTAATATTCATGAACATGGCACTGGACACCTAGTATATTTTCCTATTTGACTATTGGAGAATTTAGTTTATGGAGTTTTTTGCTTTATTCAAATGGAAAGATAACTATGAAAGAGATGAAAAAAAGTTTCAGAGGGGCATTTGCAATGTGTACAGCAATAATGTGCAGTCGGTCTGCTGTGTGACTTGCGTTGCTAAATCAACTGAAATAATTGTATTTTGTGGAGGCTCCAGTCAAGACGTTTAGTGTCACATGATGGTCTAAATGTTGAATTTCAGATGCCTTGTTACCAAACAATGTGCTGCACTAGCACTTAAACCAGGGATGTTCCCAATATTCTCATATTTTATTCACTTCAGAGTACGTTTTGAAGTCCCACTCAAGTGCGTACACCACACACAGTGAAATATTCAAACAGGTTATACACATTGTCCTACCATTTTGTAATACAATTTGTATTTGGTATATTTGGAATATTGATAAAAAAATTGAAATATTGAATATCTGAACTGAACCTCCACTGCTTCTGTACGCATGTCCTCCAAATAACTTTTCAGTCTCCAAGGTTTTAAAGGAAACAGACTGCGGCCATTATCATGGGAACTGTCACAAAGTGCTTCTGCCTGGTACTGAAAGCATGTCTAATTGTTGCTCCCACAGTACGAGCTGAAACACCATGCCCACAGCCCAACTTCTGCAAAACATCATTCAATATTGATCAATAGTAGATAAAAAGCTATTGTACTTCATCCAGCATGTATTATTCATGAGCATCCTTTACACATGATATGGTGGCTGACTTCATAACACTTAATGTCTCATTGTATTGCACTGTTCACTTAAACAGGCGGCAGAAGATTAATGTCAGTGGCAGGGGTGCCACGTCTGAGACTTCAGGTTCAACAAGTTCAAGTGAGAAGTTTTCTGGATTGTTAAAGGGACAATCCACTGATTTTACATGTCAAAATCAATTTGCTAGTACTGGAATGCAACTCAACCTGTGCAAACTGCCGAATAATAGCCTGTGTGCCTCTCAACGCTCTCTGGGTGAGCTTTGTCAAGTCAAAGGAAGCTTTTTCCTGCATTATGGCACATGTAGGATCCAGTGTTTTTGGAGCTTGACCCCATTCTAAGGACTAAAAGTCAGGATACTTCAGTCTCTGCTGTTCTGATTTTCTTTTTAAATGTCATTTGCAAATCATTCAGCTCTGTTGAAGTGTAAATTGCGAGCCTGCCCCTTTAAAAATATATATATCTTTATGCATAATAAATCTTGATGTAATGCAGTTTCATCCTTCCTGTTGTTTTAAAGTGTGTTTATGTTCATGTCTGGAAATTGGTAGAATAGAAAATTAACTTAACTAATGAAATATTAGAAAAATAGGAGATTATACTGAGCAGGACAAAGAACAGTACTTATGAGTGATGAAAAGATGAAACTGTGCTGTTTGCATGCTGCTCCTCATGGGTAATATGATTTCCCATTCTTCTATCGCCATCTAGTGGAATGAAATTGGAAGTACATTATCAGACCATGCAGTCAATAAAAAATGAAAAAAGGATTGCCACTGGCAGTTATTTCGCACAGTTATCTGCACTTGAGTCCTTTTACCTGTCTGAGATTAATGATCCCTTGCACCTTGTGTTTTGTGGACATTGGCTGTACTTCCTCATTGTTTGGGATCCCACTGACCCCCAATCTTTTCTTTTATTCTGACTTTTGCCACAAACTGAGCTTGCACATTTGATGAACATGACGAATATGGAAGACCATAGATAATAAGAAAACATGTAGTTTTAGATGTTATTATATGGACAGTGCACACACACACACACACACACACACACACACACACACACACACACATATATATACATCCTTTATATATATCCCTTCTTTATATTCCAAAAAAAAAAAGCAACTGCCAGACACAGACCCCTGGCTGAAACATGTAACTAATTTTAATTTAAAATCATATTTATAAGCAATTATGATAAAAATTCTGTTTTTGAGCTGGTTGAGATCAAAATGATACCAATAACCTCATGATTTTCACATTTACATTTTTTATTGTAAAGGTGGTTTCTTAGAAAATAGTCACGTGATACAGAGGCAAAGAAATAAAAGAAAGAGGCCTGAAAACAGAAAAGAGTCAAGGCAAGAAAGTGAAGAGAACATCTACAGAAAATAGAACTTTGGTGATGACATTCTTATTAAAACAGAAAAAATAAACTGCAACTTAATCTGCTAAGTAACACTAAAAAAAGATTTTACAGATCACTCTCATCATGGCAGTACAATGAAAAGCACAATAAAAACAATACATGAAAATAAAGTCTGCTGTAAGCAAGGCCCCGGTAACAGTCTACTGTATGTTGAGCTGTCCTACAGTTTTTAACACTGTACAAACCTCTGCAGTGTTTTCCATACAACCTCCTCTGCAGCCAGAACGCTGCACCAATGCAGCACAGCACACGTGTAAGACGTGACACTTCCAAAGCTCCGTCTGTTTGTGTTTTCAGGCGCTGACAGAGGCAGATACAGTCGTTTAGCTATCTGTTTTAAGACAACATCTATGGCAGAGAAAGCAGAATGTCCAACCAAACATCTTTGCACATGCTAAAATAAGATCTTCTGACAGAGTGAGCGCTATCGCAGGTTTAATGCTACATCAGCTGAACGACAGATAAACAGCAGTACAGTATATAAAGACTAATTTTAACAGTATAAAACATCTCCATTTAAATGTATCTGTTTATTATTGGAAAGTGGTTTTTTAGTACTTACACTGTAGTGTCACTTATAAGTGTTGGTTAGATAGAAGATATACAGTACATCCATAAGTCTTTAGAGACTTCCTGTATGAGCATCTATGTCTTGCAAAAAAAAAAAAAAAAAAAAAAAAATCTTACATCTTCAGTTTAGTTTACAATTTTTCTCAATTAAGTGACAGTTGCCAACTTAAAATATTCCACACCAGGGCTGAAAGTTTGTCTGATCTTAAAATGATTACTTCCTGGTTGTATATGACTCGTTTACAGGGATTTTCATTCAAATTCTCTGATGTCGTTCTTTAGTTATAGGAGTGTTTTCATGTTGCAGTATTGCTACTTTACCTCCACCACTGATTGACACGTGTCCATCTCATCGGCTCTTTCTGCAGATCTTCTCTCTGTGGCTCGCAACTGTTGTCAATGTCATCGCTTTCACAGTTTTCCCTGTTTGATAGTGTGGCTTGTTGTGTTTGCTTCATATCTGTAGTTATGTATGCCCACTTAGCAAGCAACAGCACAAGTGTTTCTCATAGGTTATGAAATGACAACAAGGGAAGGGACTTTTGTTCTCCTTGTTTGTCCTTTCTCTCCAGACTTTGTGTATTTTTAAGGGGGCACTTATGTTGCCTGCTTTAAAGGCTAAAGTCAGGGAACTAAAGTCCCTGTGTGCTGTGAACACCACAGGTGACGCCAAAGATTGTAACATGGTTGCCTGCAGTGTTGCTCTACAAGATGTGCATGCCTCTGGCTGTTTTAGGCAGGTACATGGTAAATCCCTCTGCACAGAGGTAGGTGTATGATTGCGTACACTCACCATTACACTGTCCTGCACATCTGATTAACA
This sequence comes from Lateolabrax maculatus, assembly GCA_031216445.1. Lineage (NCBI taxonomy): Eukaryota > Metazoa > Chordata > Actinopteri > Acropomatiformes > Lateolabracidae > Lateolabrax > Lateolabrax maculatus. Next base: position 5,564,364 of record CM062214.1, read on the forward strand.
CAGTGGAACTGTCTGCATTGTCTGCTTCTTTCACACTTATTCTACAAATATGTTGTCAGACAGCAGCAGGCTGCTATTTTAGCATGTATCCTGTGGGTATTTTTCTCTGAAAATAGGAGCACATTTTGGCGAAAATACCAAGGAAATACCCTATTACATACCCCTAAAACTCCTGAAAATACACCAAGGAATGTTCAGTGGCAAAGCTATTGTAGGTAGGTTTTTTTTTTCTAAAAATCCTGAAAAGCAGTTTTTTAATTTTTTTTGCAGGACACAGACATTACTCTCTAATACTTCCATTGTGGTCTAAAGTAAAAGTCAGCCCTGTTAACTAAATGCCTACAATGGCTTCACTAAACAGCACATTATCATCTTCTCCTTTTTTCCTCTTTTCTTCTCCCTTCACCTCTACTTACCTAAACTCCTTTTTTCAAAGTGTCAGACTAACCCATCATCACCCTCACCTCACCTCCCTGTACACAAAAAGTTTATCCCCATCGTCATCTTTATCAAATTAACCCATATTTTCACACCTCATGTATTTAACCTACAGCACCCCACCCCCCCACCCCTCCTCTGCAGCTCAGTAGTGCCCCCTAGCAGGGATTAACGTTACAGGCGCGGATCTCCTTCCGGTCCTTACAGCTTGACGTCTGGGGGACTTTAGCTCTTTTCTTCACCATCATGAAACGTTCCTGGATCCCCCCTCCGCATGGTTTGGTACAGTCCGACCAGATGGTCCACGGCTGCATCCTGCAACCTGTTGGAGCAAAAAACAGACAGTAGCATCTCAACTCTAGTCTCATGTAGCAGCTTTAATAAAAATGACACTATAACAGATTATTCCCACCCACCTGGCTGCTCCTCAACTGCTGCATCTCTTCCCTGTTTACCTCGTCTCCTTCTCTTTCCACCTCCTCCTCCTCCTCCTCCTCCTCCTCCACCACCACTTCTCTCCTCCTTTGTTTTCGGCCGGCACTTCCTGATCTTGCATTTCTTCCTCTGGATGGTCTCGGGACAAGCGCTGCCCCCGAACTGCGGCTCCAGTTTGACCATACGGGTCCGAATGGTGTGTCCTTTACCGCAGGACTTGTTGCACTCGGACCACTCGGACCACTCAGAGACCATGCAGTCGACGGCTGGAGCGAGGAACAGAAGGAGGAGAACAAGAGGAAATGTCAAAGAAAGAACCGGTAAAGGGGAGGCAGGCATTTGAATGTCAGATACAAGCACAGGAAAATATTTTGTTCTATTGATTGATAAACTCAAGATCATGCTATTAACGGAAAGTAAGAAGAAAAAAAACAAACAAATATGGAGCTGCAGATGTCTGGAAGATGGAACATGGTCTGTCTGTTGTGGAGCGAAGTTCACTTTTATATCACAGCAGCCTAAGTTCATTTGGGGCATTCACCTTAAAACTAAAGTGAATGCACCAGAAATGTTGAACCAGGAAGTATCTCTACAAAAGAATTAAATCAATCTCACGTTTGTTAAGTGGTTTGGACCACATGGTAAAATACTTAAAAAATTAAAAGAATTTGTGGTTTACAGCGGCGGCTTTGTGCTTGGGTTACTCACGGCACTCAGGCAGCATGCACTTCTCTGTCTGCTCCAGCTCCTCGGTGCACTCTGCAGGATCAGACTTCAGCATCCTCTGACGTGTTCGTACGCCCCGCCCGCACGTCACGCTGCACTCACTCCAGTCGGACCAGGGGGACAGCATGCAAGGGATGGTATCTGCACAAAGTATACAAACACACATGCTACAGTTAGTTCTAATTATCAGGTTAAAGTGCCAATATTTCTGTACTTTATGTCATATTCATGAACCGGACGTATAATGATGCAACAGTGTTGAACTGAAAGGAAAGAAACATTTGAATAACTTACGGCATTCTGGCATCATGCATTTGTCCACTTCGGCCACCTCGGCCTTACACATGGATCCGTCTATGGGAGGCATCTTCACCATGCGCTCACGTCTTCTCATGCCCAACCCGCAGGTGACGCTGCAGGGGTCCCACTCGTTCCACTCAGTCACCACGCAGCTGCTGGGTGCTGTGGGGAGGAAGACACGACAAAAAAAAATAAAATAAACATATGTCAGTATTTCCACCACAAAGAGATCCAGTTTTGGCTTGACTACTAAAGTCAAATCAGTTGCTCCATTTTAGAGAATGTTTATCATCATTATTCATTTATTTATTTTAATTTGAGTTTGGTGTGTTTCCTGTTAAATCCTACCTGACATCACCTTTTCTGTTTAGTTTTATTTATTTGTATTTATTTCTCTTACACTGTGTCTGTATTTCATGTCTTGCTTTTGTCTTTTATTGTGAAGCAGCAAGTACATAACAGTACATAAACAGTACACAGTGGGGAAACACAGCAAATACTCATTATGCCCTTTCGTACTGCTACAGTATTATCTTATATAGTAATGTTTTGACACGTAAGCATCATTTGAATGTTTCAGCAGGTGCAAATTGTAACTACTTTTTATCCTAATGGGCAGTTCAATCTATAACACTGTATGCTATGTGAGAAGCTCTTAATCTGAAAAGTAACTAATAATCATAGCTATGAAAGAAATGTAATAAAAAGTACAATATTTGCCTGTGAACTGTCGTGTAGCAGCAGTATAAAGTAGTATTAAATGGAAGTACTTACAAGCACCTCCAGTTATACTTGAGTACAGTACCTGACTAAATGTACTTTCCACCTGTTACTTCACGCCACTGACACAGACACTGACGAACAGAGACTCACAGCATTCATCGTTGACGACACACTTCTCCGTCTCCTCGGTGTGGAGCTGGCAGAGCGAGCCGTCCTCAGGATACTGTTTGACATATCGCTCTCTCGACCTCATCCCCATCCCACAGGACACGCTGCAGGCCGACCAGCTGATCCACTCCGACATCATACACGTCGATGGCTCTGTCCACCAGGAAAAGACAAACACAAGACCACTTAGCAACAGATACTATTAGAAGAACATGTTGACATTTTATGTTTGATTCTTTTCTTATCTCTTCGCTAGGTTATTATTAGGAAAAAGTTTGGCGTTTGTACCAACGCTGTTTTAAAAATGGCTTGTCTGCACGTCGTAACTTGCGGCTGCGGTTGCTTTGTTTGCCATTCCTCATTGCAACCAGTAGCCTACATAAGTAGGTCCACTGCTGGAGTTGACCATTTATTTCAGTGAGTAATAGAAACAGAGCTAGTTTTGGTCAAATAAAGCTAAAAGTTCTGTGTCAGGTGCACTGTGAAATAAAACAACACACCAGGACTCTACATAGCCCAGTGTTCCCAATAGATGTATGTAAACAGAGACAGGGCTCCATGTGAAGAGAGAAAGAGAGTAGAGAGGTCAGATTCAGCTACAGAAAAGCACCTTGGAGTTGACAGAAGCTTGTGATTTCCCTCATAAGTAGTTTTCTATTCTATAAAAACGGTTCCCAACTACATCTGTTGACCTCACAGCTGTTTTTGGCCATATGCTGGGCCGTAAAGTACACCCCCACAGCCCCTCTGAGCAATGCATAATAACTCAAATACGCTGTTTAACTCTAATAATAATAAAAAAAAAACACGGCTCACATTATAATGATGAATGTATTTTAAGAGGGAATATTAACTTGACGAGAAATCCATATTGTGTTTTGGACGGTTACGCTAGTAAAATACTTAGGGAGACGTTTTAACAGTTGCCAATTTTTCAGCCATCTGGTGAAGATTTGAAGATCGTTTGCTTTTGGAGACGCGCCTTCTGGATTTTACATTTTGGAGAGCATTTGTGCTTTTCGTCCTGAGTTCTTGTCACACAGCAAAGTGTTTAGAAAAATAACACAGTCACAATTAACTCACAAGTACTTATATCCAGCTTCATTACATTACATTAACTTACATTACATTACTTTTCCATACACATACTGTACATTCACAGTCAGTTCCTCAATGACCAGTCTGTGCTACCAACTGAGCTCCAGTCTCCCACAAAGACTACAAAGTCAAAATGGTGTGGAGGTCAAAAGAAGACTTATCCATCAATGGATAAATAAATAATGTATTTTTAATTAGTACATAAATTATTTATACATAAACAAATGCTAAAATAAAAAATAAAAATAAACAATTCAATTATAACTGAATGAATCATTCAATTAAAAAAAAAAAAACACACCGGAATTCTCTCCAACAGCTGATGGATTTCAGTCTGTTATAGTTGAAGGTTCCATTTTTAAAAGGCTCTCCCTTAGAAACTACTTCAACTCTCTTTTAATAAGGCAGGTTGCTTGAGGGACAGTCCTGTTCACAGCATGGGCCTGAGGGATTGAAAGTCAATATGTATGACCCTGGCTTGTAGCAGCTGAAAAGTGAACTGCAGCTTCTCAGGCTTAACAAGGGTCCACTCTGGTGTATTTTATCACTATTAGCCAGCACGGCGCTTTAGGATCTCCCTATTCTTCTTCAGATAATACATTAAAAGTGAGAAAAGAGGGGTCTGTCAAGAAGAGGAGAGAACAGACCTTGTAAATAGGATTTTTCTTTTCAGAAACGATAGATGAGCAACTTAGCATGGATTTTTCTTTCACTCACAACATTTGACTTATACACTTACACTGTCCACTTTACAACAAACTGACACCAGCATTGCTGTGGCCTAATAAAGCAGAACTAAGTGAATCATTAATAAAAGATACAGGTATCTCCAGCTCGGATGAGGCCTCCAGAGAGCCATAGTGTTTCCCAGGAATACTAATCATCCTGGGGCGTCGCCCCCCCGCCCTGCCCCGCCATGAACCTCGCAATTATCAATCTCCCGCCACACGCTAACGGAGCGCTAAATGAAAACAAAGGAGAGGTGCTCAGGAGCAAAAAGCTATCCGTGTTGCTGTCTGATAATCAATAAGAGGAGCAGTGAAAGCTGGGAGACTGTGTGTGTGTGTGTGTGTGTGTGTGTGTGTGTGTGTGTGTGTGTGTGTGTGTGTGTGAAGCTCCTTCAGCCTTGAACACCCTGAGCTTCTACCCGTCTGATGGCTGGTAGACATCCTGGGAGCGAGGGAAGAAGAGTGAGGAGGGAGAAGACAGGCGCAGACTGTGCTGCCTCTCAGCATTTGTTCCAAACTGACAACTTCACTGGAAATTGGACAAAAGCAAAACTCCTGGGGTTTTGTGCATGTGTTTGTTGTTGGGGGGGTACTTGCAGCGAAAGAGAGCATCAAACTGACAAATTTTGAAGGAAATCAGACAGGAAAGTTTCTCCTTTGACAACAACGGCGAGACATTGAGAGGAGGAGGAAAAGTTGACGCTCATTTGCTTAAAACACATCTGTCGTAAGCTTTGATTCTTGGATTACCGTGAACCGCAAATCTCCGCTTCGTTAAATACGTTTGCCTTTGCGTCTTTACTTTGTTTCTGCATCGTAATGAGGGTTCCTGAACATACACGATCCTCCTGCTGTTCCTATTATGTTTACCATAACAGGGAAAGCTTGATTTCTTTTAGTCAGAGATAAACATGATCAAATCCTGGTTTAAGCATCCTGGATGCAGGAGTACGCTCAGCATTAACAGCTAATCCACATAATCTGTTATGTTTCAGTGAAGTAATTAGGGTATCCAATCAACAATGTTTGCACTGCGTGATTAGGGATTTACTGTATTTTGTGACACATCCTCTTGATGTAACCATAACATCTTTCGATATGTGTGGGCTTCAGTCTTTTACAGCCAGCATCTGCTTTCACAGTCTCCAGATTCTCTTTCTAATCACAGAACGGCCTCCCCGTTTCCCTTCTGTTTTACCTGTTTCTTCACACACTCACACTGCATAATCCATCGCAACAATAACCCCAATTGTCATGTGATGGCTGCACAATTACATTTCTGGATAAAATAATTCCACTAGGCTGTGAAATATAAATGAGGCGGCAGCTTTGTGTTTTCAACGCAGATTCCATCAGTTTAAGCCAAAACGAACCGTCCACAGTCACTGAGTCTGTTTTAGTCAGGATGAGATAAACACCTAAGCTTTAATCTGTTTATTATTTTGAAGGTTCACTGATCGCCCCTCTTGTTAATGGGAAATGAACGCCCCAACTCTGAGAGGATTACAGAGGAAGAAATGCGATCTTTGTTTTTTTTATGCTGATATGCGTAATGAAGTTCTGCGGAAGACAAGGACATCAGTGTGTTTCTATTTATTAACACTGAACCGGGCCTGCTGTGAGCTATTATAAGTCAAGAAAAATACAAACAGGACGCCACTGAGAAGAACAGAAAGGTAAAATCACCTGAGGAAAAACAGTCTGTGCCCTAGCTAAACTTAAATAGAGAGCTCATGTGAGGTAGCTTCATAATACGTCTTTTAAATCGCTGCAACTTTCTTCCCCGCTGCCTCTGAAGCCTTTTTATTGTCTGAATTATGTCTCTTTTCATCTCGATCACTGTTTTGACCCGGCTTTAGTCTCTCACCTTCTGTGTGTCCCATGTGTTGCAAAGATGTTACATTTCAGACATAGTTTCCTCCACTGCAGTGGTCACTTTGGTAGCTACTGGACTAATACTTAAGATTTAGTTTCCACAAGTGTGTGACACAAGGCTTCCCTTTTTGGCCCCGTTTGGAGGGAATTAAAGAGTAGTTACATTCAATGTAATGAGGGAAATGAAAATTTATCTGCTCTCTTACTTTGGCTGTGTAACTGGAAGTGCTTCCACACGACCAAATTAATGTTATTTATCGAAGAACAACTGGCTGAGAATGCTTGTGCTCTTCCAAATCCTCCATTATTTATATCTATATCATTCTATAAATAAACCTCTGCCATACAAGTACTGCTGACAACTTTCAAAGCAACCACAGTGGAGTGCCTTGCTCGAGGACTTCCCTAAGCTGTGGTCAAACTTTTAGGCAGCTACTGTATTGTATATCGTGTGTCGTATCGTATGTGTGTGTATGTGTGTGTTTTTACCCTCCATACTGCATCCAGGTCCCATGCAGGGCTGGAAATCTTGAGTGTGAGGACACGACACGCTGAGGTCCAGCTGGGCTTTCAGCATCCTCTGCCTCATCCTGCGGCCTTTGTCACACGTGGCACTGCTACACGCCGACCAGGGGGACCAGCCTGAGTAGATACACGTCTCCGGTGTGTCATCTAAGAGAGAAACATGCGGGGAAGTTTAGTGGACACATTTTCATATTTTCGTCAAAATCTTGTGCTCATTCTGTGTTTGGGATCACATGGTCATTGTTACCAGTTAAAATGTGCTTTTACAGAATTTCTTTTTCCATTTCATTCTGCTTAAGCAGATGGATTGATGTGTCACAGTAAAGAAGAGGGGTAAAGGGATGAGGGACCGGGCTGACATTGATAATTTAACATCGTATCCAAAGGTGATTACTGCAGGTACTGGACCACAAGAGGCCACAGAGTGACATCTGAGGGGGAGAGGAAGGAGCGGAGGGATTGCTGGAGTGGGGGAGAAAGAGAAGAGTGTGATTTGTGAATGTCTTGTCCAATTATCAGTGGTAGCAGAGCTACACGAAGTAGCAGGGGTACTGGCTTCAATTAATAATGCCCTAAGAGAGTCAGAGAAAATGAGATGAGAGGAGGGAGAGGATATACGGCCAGGTCTCAGGGACAAGCCTGAGTGGGTCCAATTCTCTGGGATAACGCATAATGACAGAGGAGAATGAGGGAAGAAAGGAGCCGGAGACGCAGAGAAGAAGGTAAGAGGAGAGTTGGGTTGATGTGTAAGTGAAAGCGGTGGAGCTCCGGGCGGACCGAGGGGACCAGCCTGAATGGATACTCGTCTCCTTGGTGTCATGTCACGCAGAGAAGAAGGGAAACGAGAAAAGAGGAGAGGACAGGTGGAGGAAGAGAGGAGGAAAAAGGAGGAGGGAGAGAAGCAAATGGTCTATGACAGACCGAGGAAGACATTTATTAGGCGGCAGGAGATCCTTGTTAAGAATTTTGCTGTGTGGGCAAAATCCTGCACCCCTACCGTGGGCCACTTACAGTAAAGTATAGGCGCAAAGCACCCATGTACAACACAAACACCGGTCTGTCCTGTGTAGCCTGTCTGAGGGTTAACAAGGAGGTAAAGGACAACTCATCTTGTAACTATAAGCTCACAGCACTGATCCCTGTCAGGGCCGGGTTATGCTAGAAAATAATTAATCCACGCGATGCAAAGAAAGAAGTGTTTATATAGTGCCTGTTTCAAAACAGCCATATACTACTAATTTCCTTTGCCAAATATGTTATCTATGAATCATAATTGCGCCTTCATTATGCAGCAAGTGTGACAACCTTTATCTGCACAGGGGTCATAAGGAAGAGGTCGGGCTGAGTGTTCAGTGTGGTCTAGGCTACTAAAACAACTGGTTAAGTTTAAGGAAAGATCGCGGTTTAAGATAAGTATTCAAAAAGTCAACATGCTCTGTCAGCGAATACTCAACCAAGACCACAGTCCTCCCCTAACCTTGAAGGAGCAGTAAGCCAGGAGGCAGTTACAGCAATAAATAGTTGCAGCACAACATTCTTATTAATGAGCTTTAAAGGTGTTGGCATATTTTTGAACTTTGGAGAGACCAGGGCTAGCCCTTTTCCCCTGCTACCTGTCTTTATGCTGAGCTAGTTGCCTCCTGGCTCCAGCTACTTACCTGAAAAGTGGCATCAATCTTCTCATCTGACTGTCAGGGAGGAAGCCAATACACATTTTTTACAAAATGTCAAACTACTCCTTTAACCGACAATGAACATTTTGCAGATACAGTCAATATTAATGTGTCCTTGTTATGTTAAAAAACATTAACCGGGCAGGATCTGTGATGCATCACAGAATATGAAGTGTGTTTGATAAGGACAGGACTGTTGCTCTGCAGCGGTGGGGCGCCGGCCTTCTCACAGCAGGGTGGAGACAGAGCCCTGCCAGATGTGTATTCTGACTATCTGACCTGAGCCCATCTGAGACTCTGCCTGAAGCAGGTGTGTCTGTAATGAGCTATGTGGGTGTCCTTGAGCATCATACACAGTCTGTGAGCTGATGGTTAAAGTGAATGTTTGGCAAACACAGAGTGAACTGAAGAAACAGTCAAGTTCAAAGAACATGAAGGAGTGCAATATCATGTAATGACAGGGTTGGAATTATTAGTTAAACACCGCATCGAGCCCTTTAACTTAATCCATTGTATCTTGTTTGGGAAAAAAAGCGTATCTGTGTGTGTGTGTGTGCATTTACCGTACCTTCCTCCTTCTCCTCCTGGCCAATATCAGCTACTATGTCATCGATGGTGTCTGGTACCACATTACACTGCTCTCCCTGCACACAAGGAAAACTAAGGTCACACACTACCACACACACACACACAAACACACACACACACACTCTTACATACTACAATGTACCTTTCTAGCGATGCGCTCCACCACCACCTTGGCTACAGGGGCAATTGCCCCTCCCTCTGGGTCATAGAAGGGGCTCTGGGGGTGGTCCAAACTGGTCAAGGGTCGGATCTTCTCCTGAGGGAGGGTGGGCTTGTTTGGTGACTGAAACAGGCAGAAACAAGAGGGTAAATGAGCAAATTGGATCTAAAGTACAGCATACAAAGGTTAAAGGCTATAATCAATATAGAATACATTATACATATATTAACACTATATCAAAAAACAAAAAAAACACCTAGCAGAAGCCACCCCTGCTGTTCTGAACATCATATCAGGAAGCTTTTAGCACCACAAAGGCCTTTCAGTTTTCACTGTCATCTCCCCAGGTAGATGTCTTGGAGTTTGCTATGTGAATCTAAAGCTGAATTAGCTCTGACGGCTCTCTAATGATCAGGGGGAAATTGAGGTGTGCAAATAAGATGCTACAGGTGAAGATCAGGTCATGATTTGAAGGGGAACTAATCCCACCCTCCCATTGGCATTGTGCAAATCATGCACTTGGTGTTGGAATGGTCGGTGTCCTAGAGGAAAACATCTGCTCTTGTATACCGGGCATAAAATGAGGGCCTGCGGGAAGAGTGTCTGAGACTTCCACTGAGGAACGGTTAAAGTAATCAAAGTTAAACAGCCGAAATTTAGGACATGGGAATTATTTGTGGGACAAGAATACTAATCCAATAGCAGCGTATAGTGCCTGCATGTCTGTGAAACCGGCTTTTAAAAAGAGAACAACATGATTTCTCTTGAGGGGAGGGACAGTAGAGCGGCACTGATTTACGAATGCAAACTAGAATCAATAAAGAGAAATAACACTACAATGGCTGCATTGATTTTATGCTCCATTCTGACCAAAAAGAGTGAGGTAGGTATGTGTCAAGGTCCTGAAACAGTGACCTACAGTTGCTGTTTCTCCCATAAGCCAACTTGTCCGGGGCCTCTTTTCTGTTTGATCTCACTATGCATCATTTATGTCCAGTTTAACACCCCCTTAATAAGAGATTCATGACGTTGTTTCCAGGTGTGAGTGGTAGCATGTGTGTCCATGTGTAAGAGCTTAAACATTTTTTTTAAAGAACTCCACAGAGAGAAAAGATAAAAACACAGGACAAATATGAATCATTCTCTTTGTTCTTACAGGTTAACTCATCGTTGTCGTTTCAAGTTTCAAACCAAATTTCGGTTTAATATATGCAGGAGGACTGAATAAGACAAAAGGAAGACAACTACAGAGGAAGTATTAGAGATGTGAAGTTACATCCTCATCTACAGTGCTGTAGCAACAATGTTGATGATTCTCTTTGTTGTTACAAGTTCACTAAAAGTTTGTTCTCCGACTTTTTGGCTAAAAGATCTCGAGTGAAATGAAACATCCGTTACTTATACAAACTACGACTTTACTTGTAATGTCTACAAACAGAAAAAAATTATAAAGTCTTTGCTTTTCATGCAGTACAAACATGAACATGCAGAAGGTCCGGAGGACGTGTACTTCCATGTCTCTGTCTGTAGGTGGCAGTGATTTGATGTCTGCTGTGCAGTGGGATGCATGCATTATCTGATGATAAACTTAAAAACTGATACATTGTGTTTTCAGGGGAACACTTTCCAGAGTAAAAGGCAGGGAAGCGTATGTTATCTGCTTGGAAACTGTAGTTTAAAAGACCTTTCAGGACCAATGAAACATAAATGTCTAAGCAGTGCAGAGTTACATAACTGTATTGTATTCTACATTTTATACAAAGACTGATTCACATACATTTAGCACAATAAACATGAAACAGAAGCTCACACATTGTCCAATTACTTCAATCTAGAAGGAAAAGAAATACTGCTGTCTAATGTAATGTATGTTTACTTTTACATATACTCCCTCTGATTGCAACATTTATAACATACTGGACAAAATGCAAACAAAGTGAGTGCCATGGTGAGTCAGGGGGCTAAGGAGACCACATAAATAGACTGATGAAACGCTAAATGCAAGCCTAAACAGACAAGAATGCGTCAACGTTTTAAAATTACCAGAAGCCGAACTGAAAGAGGTCTGGTTTTATGTTAGTTATGTCTCTGAAAGGAGTTTACCGCATCCCCTCAGCAGGATAAGCTCTGTGCTTATTCATGAGGTTGTAAACTATAAATAAATTGCTGTAGTCTCCAAACGGGGGGGGGCTCAAATGGAAGAGGCGCTTTCATTCCAGGGATGTAAAAAACTTGAGATGAAGTCTGTCACAGTAATAGACAGGTGGGAGTCAAATTTGCTCTAACGTTGAGGTTTGAAATAAATGCTGCTTGCAATATACTTTAACTGCAACCCTCTCCTGGATGCCACACTGCTCAGGTTTCTACCACCAGCAACATGTATTTGAAGTGACCAGCAAAACTAGGACAGATTACCTCGTATGTGACACCATTGTCGGTGCCTGCATCCCAGGGAATGAGGTCTGTCACCAGCCTCTGGACCCAGCCACAGTCCTTGGTACAGAGGTCCTCTCCCGACAGCCCCACATTCCAGTCTGGGCTGGGCCCGAGCATGGTGAGGAAGGACATCAGGTGACGGGTCCGGTCCACAGAAAACTCTGCCGATGGAGCTGCTCGCCTGGTGACAGTGGTGGGCAATGTAAAGAGAAAAAAAAACAGGAAGAAACAAATCCAGATAAATAAATCCCTTTTTAAATATTATTTTGATGAGACAGCGACATAACCGTCTCTGAAGAAACCTATACCTCTCTGCTATTGCAATATTTTGTTAAGTAATTGCAAAATGGCCAGTTCTCATACCATGACCCCTGACCTGAGTCCCACTCTGCTGTCAAGCTAATTGCTGGATAATTGAAGCTCCCAAATATCCAATTAGTGGCAGAAAATAGCTCATAATGACATATTCTCTCTGAATGTCCAAAACCTACTGAAAATAATAAACTATTATAAAGACAATAACACGGTAATTTGACGTTTCTTTACAAAAAACAGTCCCTGGTATCTTAATTATCACATTTTAACCAAGACATGAGTGCAAACACAACTATTTCAGAACAACTTCACAACTTTGCATGCAAAATTGAACAAAATGAGCTAATATGTCATACTCACAGTGAGTGCGTGACTGTGTGCGTGTGGGTGAATGTTCTCATTAGTAAAAATAATAGTGGCACAATATATCGCAAATGACAGACAACGCTAGGAGGGGTAATTAAACAGATGTTTGGTGAAAGATACAGTACATTTGTGTGTGTGTGTGTGTGTGTGTGTGTTCATGCAGTGCTGAGGGCTAGAATTGTGATATGTTTCTAATTGCTCTTGAACTAATTCCAAAGAGTACACAGAATGCCAGAGTGTGTGACTATTTAGTCGGCCTGTCTTTTAAGAGCAGCATAAAGGAAGGAATCATGAAACAATTAAGAATACGTTTTTCTAAAATTCACACATTACAATACAGTAGTATCTGAATTTAAATTATAATTCATAGCTCAGAGAGTGTGTCAGAAATGAAAGTTTTTTTTCAAACTTTTAAGTGCTACCTGCTAATTAAGCATTTGATACTGCTCACTGACACTGCTCAAGATTATGTTATGCTTTAGAAAAAAATACAGAATAATCTTGGCTTGAAGGTTTAGGCAGCATCTCAAGAGAAAAAAAAAAGATTAATTAATTGTGGTTTAAACTATTCTCTATTGTCAGAACATGACAAACACTTGCCAAACAGCGGAACATTTCACAAATCTGAGGCAGATTCAAAACAATTATAATCAAAATAATGTAAAATCATCCAAACGCCATGGCAGTAGAGATGAAACTCACAGGTGAGTGTTTGTTCTTTACCGAATGTGCACAGTGGACCTATGCGAGAGACTGAAGACTCGCTTAGCCCCAAAAGGAAATTTTCATCGCCGTTAGCCAAAGCTGCTTCCTAGCCCTTTCTACCGTTAGGGTCAGGACGGGCGGGTCCGATCCCATCGCTCTGCCGCTAATGGACCGTCACCCGGCGTGGCCACGGCTCTGCAGCACTCTCTCCAACTGGCTGGACAGGACTCTGCGTAGGACTGTCTCTCTCCATCCCCGTCAGGAGGGTTTATTTTATCGGGTTTAACACTTATCGAACATTTGTTATATTATTAAAAAATATATATTGAGATAGTTATCACTATCGTTTATCGCCCAGCCTTAATTGTACCAACCAAATTGCTGAGATTTTCGATCTGACTCAAAAATCACTACAGAAAAGTAAATAAAACTTTAATGTCTTCTTTTTGGTAACCAGGATTGTGACCAAATAAGTACACAAATCAAAACAAACACCAAGGATATACAGTATATATCAAAGTCTTTCTGTTCAATGTTACGTTCCAGATTTTTGTGTAAACTTTGATTTCATTAATCATATCTCACACAGAAGTGCCTTTTCCCTTTAGTGAAACTGACATTGAGTGATACTTACAGGTTGAGCGGCTGCCATGCCGGCCACTGAGCCTTAGTTTTAATGACAGTCAGTACTTCATCTCCCTGCGGAGAGAAAGAGACAGAGAGATAGAGGAAGAGTGGGAGAAAGAGATACAAGAGGCAATTTGTCACTAAATGGAGGACGATAAAGGGAGGAAAAAAGAAACATTGACAGAGAAAAGGCCAAAATTGACAAATTGACATGACTGAGGGTTAGTACTCTCATCCAAGGACAGCAAAATGTATTCCACTTTTCAAAGGCTTAAGAGCCTGGACAAAGTGTGTCTCTTATCAGGACAAAATGGCTCTGTGCTGTTTTATAATAGTCGTCTGTTATTCTAGTGGGGAACCTCACTCTGCACTGCACACCACTATAGTCTCTCTGTAGCAATAAGGCCACTTTATGGGCTGCACAACACATTATCTATCATAATGCATCGGATGTAATTATTCAGCTGAAGGCACGAAGACAAATGATGGATTTAGTGTGGTGCAGCAGTTGATTAGAACTGAATTGGAAAGTCCATATGTGCCCTTTCTGGTTTAATAAGGGCCTTTATTGTGTTTTCACCACTTGGCCCTCTTTTTGTCTTTCTTTTTCAAACACACGCACACACCCATCTACAAATCCCCACACTCACAAACACACACACACACACACACACACAGATTCAGTTTGGGATATGCCAAAAAAATCCTTTTTTCTGGTTGACTGGAGGTTCCACAGTCGCCTTGAAAGCCTCCCCTCTTCCCTGGGGCGGTGTGGAGGAAAAAAAAGTGTGCGCGAGTATGTGTGTGTTGTGTGTGTGTGTGTGTGTGTGTGTTGGCGGGTGGTTGGGTGGGTGTCTGCATGTGTGGATGAAAACAAGTTTACAAGTCAGTGTCCATCTTCTCTTCAGAGCGGCCCGGGGCTCTGTGGCCTCTCGGGCCTCAGACCTGCCTCCATCCTCTCACAAACACACAAACAAACCCACAAACACGCACACACACACACACACACACACACACAGACAGATGGTCACAGGTGGACACACAAAGACAGATACGGTATGTATATGAATATGGACAGCCAGAGGGAAAGAAACACACAAGCTGGCACAGAGCCAAGACACTTAGAAGAACTAATGAGCAATGGATGGATATCCAGACAGGTAGGGTGGAAGGCAGAAAGCTGAGGGTTTTATGTCTCCGCTTGTAGTAACACTGGCTTATACGGAAAAGAAACAAAGAAACTGGTAGCTGCACAGAGTTCAAAATAGAAATGCAAGCAAGTTCAAGCAAGCTATGGCTTTAGAACATTTATGCCAATTAAACATTTGAAAATGTCCTAAATTGTGAGCAAAACATGTACTTCCAAGAATTAATTTCTTGGAAGTACATGTTTTGCAGAGGTCTCTCTTGAGCTGTTCAACCACTGTCCTCACAAGAAAAACTGCAGTGCTGGTTGTTTCTTCAAATGACTAAAATGACTTATGTTGATTTTACATGACAAAGATCTAGCAGCGGAGGGAGTTTTGACTGGAGCAAGGCGGAAGTAGCAAGAGGGATGTTATTAGAGCTGCAAAAATGTCGTAGGGAGGAGGCCAGGGTGGATCAATGTGTCAATAAAGTGTGGGACTGTGACTCACCCCACTCTGCCGTTTCTGTCATCTCTGCTAAGCTGCTTTTAGTTAATTGTTTTGGTTATATGACTAAACTAAAACTATTTGTTCCTGCCGATAGGGGCGTCAGATCAAAAAATGTTCATCTGGTTCATTTTGGAAAGTAATGACAATTACTAATATTGCTAGGTTATAATAGTCAAGTCAAGTTAACTTCATTTACATAGCCATCACTTGTGGGCTTTACAGGCCCACATCAGCAATGGTTCCCACCCTAGCCCAGCTTTTCAAGAAGTCAAGGAACTCAGAGGTCATGTCCAAATTCGATTGGCTAAGTGACTCAATATGGTCAGGACAAGTCCAATATTGATTTACTCCAATAAAATAAGTCCAATATAATCACTCCAATGCAAGATGTCCAATAAAAAAAATGTAAAATCACCTCTTCACACTGTCCAACAGCAGTTAGGTAGGTGGGGGTGCATGGGGGAGAGTGTTAGTGACAGCTTCCCCTCATCTCTGTTAGCCTTGTGGGACAGCAGTATCCATCAACACAATCAACACAGCAGACTCCGAATCACAAAATTGAGTAATTTTTCCACCGTGAACACACTCCAGTCATTACACAGGGCCAAATTCTACATAAACACATTGAAAGGATAAACATGTTGAAGGTAATTTTCTCCATGATTCTTTCACTCCCTCAACCATCTGCCATTACCAGAAACTCTCAATGCTTTGGTTTAATTTAAAAGAAAAAAGCATTGTGTTCCTGTGAGAGAGTCCCGCAGTTTATTGCAGCTCTAAGCCAGTATCATGATATACAAAATGCTTCGCGGAGGCCGGTAGGAGATGCAAATCTTCCTGTAATGGTCTTGTTTGTTTGTGGTAATTATCGTAATGGTACAAAATGACTATGATTTACCAATGTTTAAATGCACATTACATTTTCATGAATGTTTTCAAGGAGAGGAGAAAGAGTGGAACAGAAGGAGAGTCAGAGAAGCTGGTCAGGTAAGGACAGAAAAGAGGAGGAGAAAATTGTGGGGGAGAGGAAGAAGAAGAAAAGAAACGACAAGTGTGAGTGCATAAAGTGAGATGAAGAAGACAAAGGGGATGTAGCTGAAAAGAATAAGGATAGCAAAAAAAAAACGAAAGAAGGATGAGGAAAGGAAGACGGGACGAAGCCAGAGGAAGAGAGCATGAGAATGGGACTGCGGTGGATTGAGGCAGAAACAAGGAAGGCCCAAATGAGAGGGACAGAGGGAGGAAACGACAAGAATGCACTAAATGGAAGGAGGGAATGACATCTGAGACAAGAGAGAAATTAAAAAAGGAGCAGAGGAGAAGAGACACATGGACACTTTTCCAGTTAAAAGAACTTTACATTCATTATATTCACCCAGTGTTCCCTGGCATGACACCTCCTTCACTCCCTCCCTTACTTACTCTTTTGT
This sequence comes from Lateolabrax maculatus, assembly GCA_031216445.1. Lineage (NCBI taxonomy): Eukaryota > Metazoa > Chordata > Actinopteri > Acropomatiformes > Lateolabracidae > Lateolabrax > Lateolabrax maculatus. The sequence goes on from CM062214.1 coordinate 5,581,317, forward strand.
TCTATCCTTCTCTCCCTCCCTCCTTCATGCCTGCCTTATATCCTCCTTCGATATCCTATTATCCTTTTTACTCCTTGATCGTTTCATTTTATCCTTATTTTTCCCCTCAACTGCACGTAACCAACATCCACACCTAACCATAATTCGAATTAATGTAGGAATGATTAGTTAATTGATTAGTCAAGCATCCTCATTAAATACCCGTCCAATAGTTGTTGAGATATGTCAGCTTGGACGAAAGCAGACCAACATCACAGCCTCCAGCATGGGTAAATAAATCTATAGACTACTGAAAATTAAAATGATCATTAGTTGCAACCCCATCGCTAATTCTACCCAAAAGAAGTCGGCCCTTAACCAAATATCTCCACTTTGGTCAACAGTGATCCACACACATGCGCGTTTATTTTCCACTGAAAGTATTTGAACGTCTGTTACAGTGACTGGACTCCACTAAGGTCAGACTCTCTTACTTGAGTGACTTCTGCTGTCATTCATGTTCTTCTGTCAGACAGCAGCAGGTGCGACAGACAAGGAAAGAGCCGAAGCCCAGGACACAAGAGATTACAAAGATTAGTAAGTGACACTGCCGGCCAACACTCAGGTATGGCGCTGAGGTGAAGGCCTGAGTGAAAGAGTGCTGTGAATCACGGCTGTTCATGCAGCATATGAGCCATGACAGCAAATATAAAATCTATATCTAAACCATCTGGATGATGGATGAGAAAATGGTGACAGTGTGAAAGAGAGATATAGAAAGTGAAGCAGAGAAGATGGACAAATATGAAAGCATAGATGGAAACTGACTGTAACAGCAGCTGGGTTTTAATCCACATGTTTTTGCAAATAATAATTTATAAAATAAAAAAGTGAATGGAAAAGAAAGAGGTTGATAAAATACTTTTTTCCATTATGGAAAAAAACAATAACATTTTACAGCTTATTCAACTGCCAATAAAGAAAATATGGGATCAGCAGTGATTGAAATGCTTTTTAAAGCGTTAAATAAATAAGGAAGTATGGCCGCATGAATGGCCCTGAGTCTTACAGCACAATAGTTTAGTGGCTTTGGAGGTTAAAACATTTATTGTCAGACACATAAAGTATCTGCCTATAAAACAGGTTTCACAAAATAATCTTAACTCAAGGTCCATTTATTAGCTTTTTCCTGAACATTCATCATACCAGTTGAGTTGGAAGTGTCCATTCTGGTCTTACAGTAAGTCAGGTTCCACACATGAGACACAGAGCAACATTAGCATTCATTTGGAGTTTTTGTCCACCTGAATGCAGGTCTAAAATAGGCAACTGACTGCTGTTCCATTGCCAGTAGACGAGTTTGCACGGGTGTGCCACCCAAGTTCAACGTCATGAACCACCACAAAACAGGGTTACAGTAGAAAGTAACACGGAGGCCAGTGACAATGTTATGGTGGTTACTTTTTTAAATCTTGTACTCCAGTTTCTCTTTAAACCTCAGGGCTAATTTGGAACGATGTTGGAGCGCTGCTTGAATGGAGACCGATGAAATTCGTGGCTGAGATGACAAAGAGTCGCAGAAGTTAGCGTCTGGAAAAGAAGAGGCAAAAGCCAGATGTTATATAAGTAATAGTTCCTCACTAGTAGCGACCCCTTTCATTAGACATAATAATTTGATCCAGTGTTATTATAAAAAATAGGGTTTTCAGACATATTTATTGGATCCACTAAAAACAATGTTGCTTCCAAGTTTAAACGACATTTACATGTACATTTTTCTTGACAGCTGGATAATAACATACTTGTGCGAACAGGACAGAGGCAGACACAAAGACAGCCTGCACTATTCCTTCCCAAATGCCCTCAATGGTTTCAGTGCTGCCCACTTATCATTCGCTCACTCTGGAATGAAGTTTTGCCTGCAGGGACTCTCCACGTGGCAGCATGAGGCTTTGTATTGTCTTTCCAGACTTGGTCTAATAAAGGAAGATGAGCCTGGGGACTTGGGGAAAAGGTGTCTAATAAAAAATCAACACTGCACTAATGCAATTACAATTGCATGGGGGCCATGGAACAGATGGATGACTGGGCCACTGTGTTGTAACTCAGTCGGATAAAATTCACAGCTTAGGTCAAAATGTGGGAATACTCACACACACACACACACACACACACACACCTACGTATCCCTTCACACATGGAAGTACTCACTTTAAGTAATGCTGCACTGAGAACGCACGCATTGTTTTTTTTTCTAAACATGACAACATGATAAAACAATCTGCCCCTGTGGAAATAAATTGCAATTCCCCTCGTCTAGCAAGATGTCTTCGATCATTTGTCAAACACTTCATTTCACAAAGATACACGCACATAACAATTTCAGCTCAGCAGGTTATTTATCAACCACCTGTGACATGGATATGAGGAACCATGCTGTATCATCTGTCCAATTACGTTGTAATTTACTTGTCCCTAAAGCTAGCTGCTGTAATTGTACTATACAGAATAACAATCTGTGTTCCCCTATGGCAAAACCATATACAGAATTTGAAATAAACAAAGTCCATATCTTCTTTCCCCTGAGGGCTTGCTAGTTACAAATCACAATTCAAGATTAAATGATATAACATTTAATATGTGTTTTTAGAATAAAATAAAAATAATTTCAAGGTATCTGATTAACTCAGTGAAAAGCTTGGCATTTGAAATGTTTCTAATTCTAGTAGTAACTTGATAATTTTAACACTGTGGCCCCTGGCGATATGAGGGTGTTCATTCCCGTCTCCATGTAACCCATCAAGGCTCACATTCCAGTGTAAAATTTTAATACTTCACATTAAACACCCTTAGAGCTCCAGCATTCAAAACAATGCAGCACAGCAACCCACATTAGAACCAATTTTTTATGAGACTTTGACGACTGTGTTTCCAATCGTAATGATGGCAGCATTGATGCTAATGGCAAAGGTAGTAATATCAGGGTGTAAAAACATGCTGTTTTATTGAAAGTAGCCAATTAAAGTCCTGGTGTTTGTGTACAAGACAAATTCCCTGATGATTTAGGATTTATAGATATTATATCTGCTGCGCCAGCAAAAACACCCACTGTTTTTAAACCCAATCCTCATTAAAACTTAAAGTATTTCCTTATTAAGTGTTGATAGGTCAGGACTGGGAAGAAGTGCAGGAAGGCACAGGAGGTGGCTGACCAGGCCGAATAATGGCTTTGTGCGCTGGTTGGAAGGGTAGTGTTCCATGACCTTGAGAAAGCCCAAGGCAAGGAGAGGTGTTGCGTGGTCCGTGGGGGGGGGGGGGGGGGTTTGACATAGGGGGTGAAGGAAGTAAGTGCAAGCAGAACGGTGGGAATGCGGCAGCAGGGAGCATGGATCTGATGGGAGCAAGCCATCCACAATGAGATTACTTGATCAGAGCTCTGGAAGGCCAAGCCACTCAAGACAAAGTTCCTGATCCAGTTAGTTTATAACCTCCACAGCACATCTATATCTGCTGGGGTCTTGCAGAAACACTGGCGTTCCCATTGTGTCCGAGAAGGGCATGTGCGGAGCACATCCTAAGTTGTTGTCCAGCCTGGGGAATGGGCATTACCGGTAGCATTCCGCATGTACTAGCTTGCCAGCAGCAAATACCTGCACCCATAAAAATAAGCCTTTCAAGGAATGTGGGAAGCTGTAGCAGCACCCAAGTTCAAATAGGCTTCTTGCGACGGCTAGGGACTGGCAGCTTAGGATTGGCCTTGTAGGTGGCTCAAGGTCCAAGACACCATCACAAACACCACATCCAGGCCAGACATGGTCATGATGTCCAAAACAGCAAGACAACCTGGTCCTGCTGGAATTTAATGTCCCCTGTCACCTGATGACTCCAGCTTACATCACTGATGAGAAATAAGTAAAATAACCAAAATTGTTGTTACTTTGGCAAAAACAGTTGTGTTCATGTAGAACAACACTGCTCATACATACTATGAAGCTGATTGAGAAATTAGGTTTCCAAGGCCTTTCAACAATTTGTAGTGTCTGTGTGTTTAGTACGTGTGTTGACACACACCTGCACACGTTACTTGTGCTTTCTGTTGGTGTAGCCAAGGGTTTTATGAAAGTGTTGCAGCCACAGTGCTGTATGTGCACCTTTTTTTTTTGCATTTTGCTGTGTGTGTTTCTGTAACACAAGGATTTTTGTTAGTGTGTGTTCATCTCTGCGTGCATTTCCTCCAAGATATTATAACCTGAGGGCTCGGTAATCCATCACACCAGTGTCAGGTGTAATATGTGACACATTCACCTGAGGAAACATTGTCACATTAGTCGCACTTTGTCTTGGCAAACCTCTCTGTTTGTTACACAGAACCAAACAGCTGCAATTAATAATGGCTGAGGAATGAGGTGGCCTCATGAGGTTTTTATACTGTGAATACATGAGGCCCAGAGCTATATGGTGCAGGTCTTTATATGCATGAATATTTGCATTTATGTGAGATAAAATGTAAGCAAAAGTAGATCCACAGATCAGCTCATTTTAAAGTGCTAATATACCTCTTGCTGGTATAACTCGCTGATTTGTTTATATGTTTACAGAACCATTTAACTTTGAGGTAGCTTGGGAAAATGGATAATTTCACAAAATGAGCAACAAAGTCATTTTCATCAGTAATATAATGTACAAATAAAGGGAAAAGGACTGATGAGAAAACAAGAAAAAATACTTTCATGCTGAGATAAGAAATTAGATGTTGTCAATACAATGAAAAGAAATCAACTGGCATGAAAGTACTTTTGAAAATTGAGGTTTTGCTGAAGAATAAATGTGGCAACTTCAGCAGAAAGCATTTTGAATTTGCGTTTGAAGTGGATCTTGAAATGGAGATGGAGTTTTAAAGACCGATATCCAGCAGGATGCAGCCACTCATCCAAGACACCTCAAAGGCTTTTGGACCAGGCGGTTTAAATTTGAAACATCATTATCACTGAGATCTTCTGGAGGGTGTGAGATGAATAGAAGAGAAGAGAAAGGGAAGACAGTAGGGGGTGGATAATTTTGTTCACCTGTGTAATTTAGTGTCTTTAGTGTCCATTTCTCTGTCCTGTGGGGACTGTGATTTCTTGCCATACTTTTGCAGTAACTCAGGTCAGGTAAACGTTAAATGATTGGCTCTTTTATTCAGTCGTTCAAGGTTAAGAAAGTAGTCTTTTCTATAGCAGGCCACAGATACTGCGGTCTTGAACCTTTCCTTAGCTGTAATTTGGAAAGAAGGCAAAAGTCATTATGTGCTCAACTGAGAACTGATTCTTTGCCTCTGGCAGCTGAGGTGATGATTTTGAAATGGCCTTTGGCAGTTTCATTTTATTTTATATTGTAGTAGCTCACCTAAGAAGACCTCTATGTCAAAAAACAGAGACCAAAGTAACAGATCTGATGATTTTATGTTGAAACGATCCTTTAAGGTGGAACACAGCACTTTCTTTTTCTACTGAATCTTCTGATTTTTTGCTGCACTGTGAAAGGTTTTCATAAATTGTTATTCAGTGTGTAAGTAGGCCCTTTTCTTATCATAGCCTATAGTATACTGTATAAATTCACAGTTTGCACCCACATCTCTGCATAGTGCAGAGTATATAAATCTTAGTATTTGATATTTATTCTCATTTGTCTTTGCATTGGCAATGGTGATGTAATTAGCTGAAGGGTGTACATTCGTTTTTATAACGGCTCTGAAGTAGTGGCCTCATCAGCATTAATGTCAATGTTACTGTTAGTGTTAATGGTTTACGACTGTGCTAACACATAGTGTTACGGTACATTTGGGATAATCCACTCCAACTTATGTAAAATACCACTCTGCATTTAGCCCGACAAGCAGCCCATACTGACCAGTCACAGTTCTTGTGGTCTCCAGATGGCATCTTTATTGTCAAATAACCACACGGTGTGGATTATTTGTTATCATTCCTTCCTTACAAGTGTCTCCTGTCTTTGCCATTAAGAAACAGATTTGTACATATGTGGTACACCCAAAGTACTTGCATTAAGGTAGGTGTTGCAAGCATCATTTTGAACCCACCAATCAATTTATCAATGCAATGAGTTCTGACAAAAGACAACTTTAACAAACGTCAGCTGGTTAACAAGTTGGCATTCGAATTCAACATCAGTCCGCAACGATTCGTTTTTGGTCAAAAACAACACTTGAATTTTCTGTTCACTTTGGACTCTAATGACAATGACTAGTTGTATGTGAAGATAATCAGACCTGCAGACTTCATCTGAGGCCACCATTAGTCTGGAAAATGAAGCATCTGGATATCCTGTATGCTCCAATCAAACCAGTCTGCTGGGGTCTATCTTAGATATCAAATCGGGGACTGATTTCACCTCCGGACACCAGGTTACTGCAGCTGACCTGTTGGTGTAGGACAGAAGCCTAGCAACAGACAAGGTAACTATGACTTTAAAGCATGTCATACAGTACAAGATAAAAATGTATAATGTAAACGTATGTCAATAAGAAAGGTGTCATGGAGAGTTCACGAACATGGAAAAAGAAAAGAACAGAAAAACAAAAATAAAGCACAAGTAAGAATGGTAGTCAGAGAGAAATGCCGTGCAGAGTGGTGAGGGACAAGGAAGCGGGGTCAGGGGGGAGTATGAGTAGTAGAGTTTTGTGGAGAGGAGAGCAGAGAAAAGGGAGAAGAGGGAGGTCAGAGTCGGAGTGAAAGTCCAGTAATTGCTTTGACCTTGAGCTGAGCCGAGGTGTAACTCAGTCAAAGTGAGTGATGAATTCCATGCCCTCAGCACTGTCGCGGGAATAAAGTCACTGCTTGCAGGGATTTTTGTTTATGACCACTTGGAAAAAAAAAACACAGAGGGAGGACGAGACTGGCTGAAAGGGAGGCTGGGCGGGCGGGTTTCACAGCTGCCCAGGGAAACTGTTAAATGGAAAAGGTGGACTGGAAGGGACGCTTAAAGCCCAGAGAAACAAGAGAGACTGCAGTACAAGTATTTGTAACACGGCTGGGACAGATGGACTGTGTGACCTGTCAGACGGATGATGTTTATGACAATGATAGACCGAACACTAGAAAAAGGACTCGGAGAGAGAAGCAGTCACACTGCTTCTCTTTGTGCTCCTCTCTGTTAGGCTGCAGCAACTCCGGAGTTTTCCAGCAAAGAATACATTAACAGGTTTTTCCTGCTCATTAAACTTTCATAAGGCTGATAGCAGCTACAGGAAAATACTGTATGTCATATTCCATAATGGCTTGCACCATGTAGCCCACTGTATGACAAATGATCTTTTATGAGCCGTGCCTTTTTTTTCTTTACCATGCTGTTTTGGGTACCAAAAGCATGTCAGATATTGTTAGTGGTAGAACAAGTGTTCACATCCTTTATTCAAAGTTAAACTGAAATTCAATTTAATTTTTGCTAAGAAATATATATACCATCTTGGTGTTTGTTCACAGATGTATGGAATATGGAATAATATGCACAATGAGTGCAGCGTCATTATTGTTTTTACTTCCCTACACAAAAAGTAACGATAATTCCTTTTAACTGACCTTAAGTAAAAGTAGCAATACCAGAATGCAATATTCCACAACAAGTAAAACTCCTGCATTCCACATGTTAATATGTGTTATCTGCAATACATACTTAGGTAGAAAGTAGTCATTATGGAGCAGAATGGCTTCTGTCAGTGTTATACTGTCACATAGTGTATAGTGGATTATTATTACGGGTGCATTTAACTACTTTATATACCGTTGGCAAGAATTATCAACCAGGCAAAGCAGCAATTGCCTCCAAATCCTAAGGGGTCCCAAAGGCCCCAGCTTAACTGTATGGCAATTACTTTGAGGTAATTTGCTCATGTTTATTCACAACTAAAGGGCAATCTAAACTAAAATGAAAAGGTCTTTAATGTGGCTCCTGCATTATCACCTAAACCCAAGGGCTCTGGGTCAAAATCTAGTATTATTATTAGTTTTATTATCTATTATTTAAGTTTTTGATAACGAGCTTACATGGTGTATATTTTTAAATACAAAGCAAACTTACTTGGGGCCTATAGTTTACTGTCGCCCTGGGGCCCTCAAGCAGGTTAAATCTGGCCCTGTCTGTTAGGTAGTTTGACTTACGGTGATGCATCATATTTCATAATCTCTCCACAGTTTTCATGTGTAAAATCTTAATCTGCAAAGTAAGTAGTACCTTTCAGATGAATGTAGTGGAGTACAAAGTGTGATGGAAATCTTAAAGCTGGTTCACTCTAACAAGAAGTTTCAGGAGACCTGGATGTCTTACACAGGAATATTTATTGAAGCTCGATCGAGGAGAAAAGGGAAACACCACGTGTGAATCACAGTGTACTGCTACCCAAATCTGAAGATGGTGTCCTGAAGCTCAGTATTTAACCGTCCCCAGAACTGATAAGTTCCACTATATCCAAATAGAGTTGTTCCTAGCTCAGCCTGTCATGTGTGAGGACTCTATTGGATATCAGATCCAAACAAGGAAAGACGTCAATCATTGCTGTAGGAGCAACAGCATAGCCTTTCTGCAGTCTCTCTTATCCAGCGTCAACAACCAGGCCCCAGCCTGTTGTGTCTAAACCTGAAAACAGAAGATATTTAGCAGACCTTGGTTTACCAGAGGCCAGAGCCAACTCTGCCTTGTCTGGCACACAGAATGAGACAGGCGAACAGAGACAGACAGTTGACCTGACCTGTGAAGCACTGTCTTAAGTTACCTTTAACCTACAAGAGGGAAGTTTAACATACAAGAAGGAAAATTCCTTCACACAAAGTACAATATTTCCCTCCGAAATGTAGTGGTATGTAGAAGTATAAAAAGTAGCATACATGGAACTACTCGGGTAAAGTAAATGTACATCTTACAGTCATTATTTCCTGCAGGTTGTTAAGCATTCCACAATCTATGCACTAACCCCCACTGAAAACATTTCCACCTACGCGTTTCTAATAACAGACAATAAGACCCTGATTAAACTGATGGAAATAGTTACACTGTACTCTAATGGTGCAACTTTTGCTTGAGCTCTGTGGTCCTACCCACCACACGTCTCCCTCGGGAACTCGTGGTAATTATCTTGTCACAGGGCTAGATTGGTGTGTTGAACACAACTGATCACAGTGAGGCTGATTGGCGCAGAATATAACTGGCTCCAGTTCCCCTAATGAAGAGGGATGTGAACTGGTGTCAAGCTGCTGTCATGCAGTAAATGCCAGCCACATGTCAGCGCTGACACAGGCGCTGAGGTTGAGATGGGGGCCCTGATTACGCCTTATCATCCAATATCTGGCTGATGAGTGTTAAACAACGATGGAGTGACAAGGATAACATGGAGCAGAGGAATCCAAGGAAAGAGTGAAGGGAGAAAGAAAGAACAGCAGGGACAAAGGGCAGCAGGGAGAGATAATGAATAAATGTGTGTGTGTGTGTGTGGAGGGAGAAAAAAGAAGTAAACAAAATTGAATTTTGTGTGTTCTGAGACTGAAAACGGTGCATGCCACAAAATACCACTCATGCCAACTCCCAGTCAGTGGTTCTGTGGATGGCAATGTCAGTCGGTTGGTCCAGACATCTCAACAACTAATACATGAATCGCCATAAAATTTAGTACATTCATGGTCACACACAGAATGAGGCCTACTGACTTTGGTGATCCCCTGGCTTTTCCTCTAGTGCCACCATGAGGTTGACATTTTTGTTTCTTTTTATTAAAATATCTCTTTGTCTACTTGGGTGGATTGGCATGAAGACAAATATTTATGGTCCCCAAAGGATGAATCCTGATTACTTCAGTGATCTGCTGACTTGCTCTGGTGAAACCATGTGCTATTTAACAAATGGTAGCATGCTTCCGTGCTAAGCTAAGATGGTGAACATGGTATGCTTTGTAACATCAGCATGTGTATGTATGTATGTCTGTGTTGTGCACGTGGCGTGATCTTAGTTAATCCAGCAGAATTTATGATCAAGCTCTGTTAACATGTCTCTACACTGTGTCTAATCTACCCTCCTTTAAATTCATATGCAAAGAGGAGAGAGACGCATCTGTCCATGTCAAAATGACATGGACACTGAGACTCCAGCCCAGTGGGCCTGTTTGATACACTACCACTACAATACACTGTATAACTGTGTCAAAACCGCGACTGAAAATGAGGCGCAAAAGCCTTTGTAAATCTGGCCCTTAGTCTTGTTAGCCTGTGAGTTGCAAGATACTTGACAGCAGTAAACACATTTGCACTAAAACTCGGAAAAGAAAGCAAACCAGGCGTACGTGAGGGCATACACAAGGGCAATGAAAATTCCGATTCTGCTGAGCGGCCCACACACACACAGCAGCAATCGAAGCCAAATGCGGTTCTTTCATAATCTTCATTTGGAGTTTATCTCTGGACCAAGCAGAGGATGAGGAGAGAAGGTTGAAATAATGATGATGTAAACTGGCAGCGTTAGAAAAGAAAAAAAGTGAGGAAGTGAGGGAGGGAGGCAGGAAGAAAGGGTAAAGAAAGCATGGGAGGCGTGCAGGGAGGAAAGACAGAGAAAGAAAACATTAGGAAGGAAAAGAGCAAGAACAGCAAGAAGGAGGGAATGAACAAGAGAATAAAGGTGTGGGAAGTAGGAAGAAAGGAGCAGATGGAAGAATAGAGAATGAGAATGAAATGTACCAAAGAAAGGTGTAAGTGACAAAGATTGCACTGTTTACCATATGTCATACTGCTGATGTGTTGGGGATTAAAGCTTCGGTCCACATGAAAGAAGCAGCCTCATTATAAAGCTCCCAACATATTGCTACCTGGTAGGCATTTGAGGCTAACAAGCTACTGTACTGTACTATTTAGTGTCAGTCATCTGTGTATTTCTGTTACCAACTTATCTTAGATCTTAGCATCTCTTTCATGCAAAAAGCCCACACGCCCAAACACACCCCTTTTAATCAAAACTTAATCTTTCCTCTCCACTCTAATGAGATACAATGGAAAGGGGAATAATTAGGAGGCAAATCTATGGTGGGAAGCAAGGTAATAGCTTCAAAAAAAGAAGGAAAAAAAAGAAACAATCTTTTAATTATTTCAAAACTGGAAGACAGACTGGGATCTCTCCCGAGGGCAGCAGCTTGGGAGATAATTGGGGATTCATGATGTGATTGTGATTATTGATGAGAGAGGAGAGGGGACGGTTGGCCGCGGTTAATCCTGACCCACCTCCAACAGAGCTGCCGCTGACACAAACAACAGGTGTGGACTTGCATTTTAGTGTTCATCCAGGGCTCTTAATGAATACAAATTCCTAATTAGGAGAGGATGGAGGCACACACGCGCACACACACACACACACACACACACACACAAATACAGATGCTGCAGATGCAAACATATAAAGTGGCAGCTGGAGAAGTGCAATAGTGTTCCCTGTAGAATAGAAACACTGAGCGATGTGTTGGTTCAACAAAGGGGGAGTTAAGGTATGCAATCATTTTTTTGGACCTTCCAATAGGATTAATATTTGCTGTGGAAAATAAGAGAATAACTTAACCACGTCAGGGTGTAGGTCTGGTGGAGGGGATGCAATAAAATTAAGTGAATGCTGAGATGCTGAGAATGTTCATTCTCAACCTTTGAAACACAATCTCACCACAAGGTCCAGTGTTTGCCATACTTTGATTTATTTGTGGCAGCCCGCCACAATATCAACACTGACCGCTGCATATTGACTTTTTTTTTTTTTCACTATTTAAAATGGGTAAAATCTTATTTAACTGTAGAGCTGTGCTCAGTGCATGGATTCGCTCAGCCTCTCCTTGCCTCTTTCTCTCACACAAACACATTGATGATGGACCCGTCTGTGAACAGCCCCTCCTCTTCGTGCACATTCTGAATCAAAACCTGATCATGTGCAGGAGAGAAGGTTGTTGTCGGCTTTTCCCCACAGAAAGGACGACTGGCTGACTATAGAATCAATCCCAGAATGGTTCGTGTCATGAACACCTCTACACAAATGTTTCCAAAACTGATGCATTCAAGTTAAAATTTTGTCTATGTTCTTAACACAACACTGTCAATCTCAGAGACCCAGCTCCTCAAATAAGTTATTAGCCAGCATGTAAGGAGTCTAGCTAGTAAAGATAACAGTAAGTTAGAATACAGACGGGTTGTCAAAGTTAGCAGGCTGTACCCAGCTGCTAGGCACACTCGCTATTATTGATTAATCATTGACTTTTTTTGATGAATCTATTAACTGTTTTGTCTATACAATGCAACTGCAAAGACTGTATAAAAGAAGTGGACATAGCCTCCATGACGTCACCCATTGGTTTGTGTACTGCTGTCAACTATGAAGTATGGATAAACATAAATTTTTTCATCTAAAATATTCAGTGGAGATCTTTTTTCAGCCCTTGTAGTGTTTGCAGATGTTCCAATAAAGATGTGTTCAGACTGAATACAGAGCAAATTTTATAGTGGATGCGATTGTGTACAAAGTTGATGAAAAGACGCAAATTCACCCTGAGCAGTGGCAACTGAGAAGGCAAATTATGGATGCTGAGCGGACACAACCCAGCACTAAACAGATTGTAGTGGTCTTGGTGAACCATATTCCTGCAGTAACCCCTAGAAATACCGCTGGTGAAATGTTCACAAAACAAAACACATGTACACTGGATGAGTAGACTCCCATGACCCCTCCGGTATCCTTGTCGGGGTAAACATCTGGTCCTCCAGGACAGAATTCACATCACTCCTCCTGAATCTGAGATCCGGCAATTTGGCTGGAGCCTTCTTTCCAGCACCCTGGTATAAGCTATAGACACCTGTTGCTGAGTGAACTTTCGATCCCACCCCAGTGGAAATTATGCCCAGTGTCCTTCGGACATTCATCACAGTAGCGACCTCTCTAAAATTCACAGTCCTTTGTTTTCTCACTCTTTCGTCTTCAGCTTTTTCCCTTTTCCCTTTTCAGTCAGGCTTAGGCAAAATCCCCTTACCACATTTCCTTCAGAAAAAAGAAACGAAAACCCTGACAGAGGAGTAAAATGAACCAACAAAATAAAACAAAGTAAGACATGCCAAGGACAAGACAGGCCCTGCGGTGCCAGCCAGCCTAACAAACTGTCTCGCTACAGCCTCAATCTCCTCCATTGATTTGCTGACAGAGGATCTTTAGCCCCAAGTAAAAACGATCCATTCTGAACACCACTTTCTGTCAGCGCCGTGCATTTTGAAATACCTTATTAAACATTTACAACTGGGCAAGAGTTATTACAACCACAATTCTATTAATCTCCATCTCAATCTCCAATTTCCATCCATTCGGCTCTGCTCTCACATTATCTTTACGGACAGACTTTCATTGTGGCCTTTAAAAAAACATCTATTTATAAGATCAGTAGGATCACATATATTCAAAAAAAATAACATCATGAAATGTAGAGAGATGTAATATTTGATGACAGATAATTCAACAGAGCTGAGGTGTCACGTAAGGCATTAAGGAATTCAAATGTGGACAAATTATGGAAGTACAGGCAATTTAGAGCCAGTAATCGTCTCCACAGCAGAAAGGAAATGATACAAAAGTGACTTGTGAAAGCAAAAATTCCCTCACTGCACTGAGCTTAAATGAAGTCCCACTACAAAGTGAAGCGTTAAAGCCTTTCAACATTAGATGAAAGAAAGACAGAGGCATGAGATGTGCTATAAGAGACGTCGTCATCCTGTCTAACAGTAAAATGTAATTGAGTTGTAAACCCTCTTAGCCCACTGTAACTAATAACCTGCTGTAAAATCCTATTTGCATTATATAGTAATCTGCCTAAAGAATAAATATATTTGTTCCAGGTAGTCTCTAGGATGGAAGCGTCTATACCAGAACCCAGAAGTCATTTTGGACGAACAGGGCATGTTTCAGTCAGTAGAAGTATCGTACGAATTCAAACTTTGACCTGATGATGGCATTGCAACCCTGGAGCCATGCAGCTAAAAAATTAATTTTTACTAAACATTCTTTTTCTTTTCTTCACTTTGTATATTTTCTTTCTTAGCAAATGATTAAAAAATGCTTTTGCTGTGCTTCCAACTATCACATATTAAAATGGTTCCGTAATTCTAATTCCTCACCCTTTTCATTGCACAGCAGGCAGCCTCCCACCTCACCTCCCTTTGTGCATCACATTTGTTTTTTTGCTTCACAGAAACTAATGGCATCTTTGCTCTCTCTTTTCATCAAAGCAAGCAAATGTCCTATATATATACACTAAGAAACTGAATTGATGTTTGTATTGTCAACTACACTGATCTCAAAGTTATTTCAAGTTATTTGACATTTGTCGGCTTTTGATTCATCATCTTGTACTCATATGGTCACTCACTTATGCAAAAATTTGTAGTAGCAATGAAGTATCTTCCTTCATTTTTTATTTCACACAAAAAACAGAACATGGAAAAGGTTTAACCAATCAGCTTATCTCCCACTGGTTATACGTGCTAGAATTTAAAAGTTAAGATCCTTTGATATTTTCTAAAATGAAACAAAATCATAACAATTACAGTAGATGTTGAAAAGGATTCTAATGGGGTTAGGTGCTATACCCTTGAGGGAATGTTACAATGGCAACCACAATTCACCCAAGTTTATAATCAGTAAGAAGATGAACATTTCAACATGAATCTATGTAATTATTTGTGCAGTCGAAAAAACAATAATAGAATATTAAGTTCATCTTTAAAAAGGATGTTTCAAGAAAGCAGTACTGTAGACGGGAGCCTATGCAAAAATAAAATATTTGTAAAAATGTGACTGGAAAAAGAAAACCCTTAAGTTAACATCAAAATATACTTAAAGTATCTAAAGTAAAGCGCTCATTATGCAGAATGAATAGAATAGAATAAAACTGGATTATAATTATCGATGCATTTTTGCATACATCACTTAAAAGGTGCTATATATGAGATTTTGAACATTAATATAGCAGCAGATTGTAAAAGTGAGATGGCAGAGTGCAGTTCGACGCCTCCCCCTTGCCAGCAGCAGCAGCTGCAACGCCCCCAGCAGAGCCACGGGTGCCGGCTCTGCCCGAACTTGTTACTTCATTAAAGGATATAACCAGTACATGGCTTTTGGACTGAATTTTTTCCATCATTACACACACTGACACACAGGTTGGTTCAGATATTAGCACTGTTAGCCATGAGAGGCGCCCCACCTGGGTTGGAGGGGACACCTCCCGCGGTGGCGGGATGGCGGGATGGCGGGGGAAACGTGGCGCCCAAAGATCAAAGTTGAGCCGCTAACCTCTGTTAGCACTGTTAGCTCTCCTAAAACTGTTGGGGCTTCCGGCACGGCCACCTCCGGCATGTGACGTCAGAGGTGAGAGCCGTGTTAAGCTGTCTTCATCTATAATAATACATCATCATTTATTAGCTGATTATATTTTGTTTTAATAATCTGAATCCAGGTAATGTAGCTTGTAACTAAAGCTTTAAAATCAATGTAGTGGAGTAATAGTAAACTCAGTTCAAGAACAGTGTCTTATAGCATAACTTGAAATCAAGCTGTCTCTCAAACAGCTTTGGGTTAAGTGCAAATTTTTCAATCAGGTTGAGACATTCTAAACGCAAAAACATGTTTTCACCTCAATTTATGCTACCTAGACCAGACACCATATTTGCATCATCTTGCATCTTTCCATTGACTGGTTATGCTATCGTGCCTCTAAAAAACACTTTGTTTCACAGTGACGGGGCAGGAGGTGGTAAAATAGCAGATGCGGTCATTAATTGGAACTTGAAAGCTGAGGTGGAGAGCACAAATGAAATAAAATAATCTTTCGACCTAGGGAGGATGTATCTCAGCTGTCACTGTCTTCATCCTCCGCTTCATTCGCCCAGTTGTCTTGCTCCTGAAGCTCTCAGCCAATTAGAGTTAGTTGTGAGACGCTGTCCGTCTGTCAGCCGCCAAAAGCTTCCCCATAATCCCCCAGGACCGACTCTGTGAGCGTGATGTGTGTATCTCTGTGTGTGTGTGCGTGTGTGTGTGTGTGTGTGTGTGTGTGTGTGTGTGTGTGTGTGTGAGAATGTCCCATTGTCATCAGCTGCTCCCCCTGACTTAACTACCCCTCACTCTTTTGCAGCGAGAACTCAAGATAGCGCTACATAATACTACTCCCACATGTGCACAAATCACAGGGATACACACAGAAGGAAAGACACGCACACATGCTCAGACACACACACACACACACACACACACACACACACACACACACACACAAAGCTAGTGCCGGGCTGAGCTGTCTCTCATTTTCCACCCACCTCTCGCTCTCGGAGACAAGTGAAGTTAAGTCCAAATATAGTGCGAACACCCTTCATTGCAACCTGCTGTATGACCAGCTTGACAAACACTGTCAAATCACCCTGAGGCCCAATGAAGTGTACGCACAGCACAGACATGCATGGGTGTGAAATGCATAAAGTGTGCCAAATGAAACGTGTGAAGTGTATAAATAAACAAGCATAGCATCGTCTTCGATAGAACAGCGGAATTTGGGTTGAAAGGGTAATATATTCTACTTGGGTTTTATCGAAGATGATATGTATCTGATTAAAAAGAAGATGCCTTGAGGCAGGAGGAGTGTGAGGCGTCAGGTTTGTGTAAGGCAGCATGGTGAATTCATCAAGACACCTCCAACCAATAGATATCAAGATGGGAGTCATTCCATGATGAATACCGAGCGTGCAGCAAAAATGATTCCCCATGTTTCCATCAAGAAACGCTGTTGGCACCAGTGTGTCATTATTTATGAAGGCTTGACAAGCTGCCTATCACCTCCTGTTTCCCAAGGGGACAACGTGATGTGACACAGATGCTCGCAACAAATAATTATGTCCACCTGTGTTCATGGTAGAGATTAAAATGACATTGTATTACTGCAATATGAACCCCCCACCATTCTATTTTTTTCTCACCCCTTTGAAAGTCGGGGACGTTTATGTGTTTTTATGTCACCTGTTTTCCACAACAAAAAAAGGAATGAAAAGTAACCTCTGAAACAAAATCTGTGAGGAAATGCAATACAATTTTCAACAAAGGATAAAAACTAAACAATTGTGTGAAAGATGAAGGAATGGACAAATTATAATATTAATGTTTCAATGCAAAGTCTTTCTTGGTCAAATACTATCCACTGCCTCAAATGATATCTTCTTTAGAAGATGATTTAGCAGCAGGCAGCGCTTCAGTAACATTATTAACAGGCTTCCCAACTCTCATGCTCCCTTTCAGTCTCACGCTCTCACGCTGCCGAAACACAGGAACAGCAACAGAGATGAACAGGCGAACGTATTATGGTCAAAGTCTTTCAGGTACAGTGATCTTTAAACCAAGCAAAGGTTAGTTATGTACCGTAACCCCTAGATTCTGGCGAATATAGGCTGTTAAATTAATCTCTGATTGGTGCGCAGCACTTAACTCCATTATTAACTGGACAGCTGCTCAAGCCAGCCCTGCTTTCTGCCAGATAGCCAGGTAATCACGTAGTATAAAGAGCAACAAAAGCCATATAGGTCAGAGGTCGTGGTTTATAGGTTACAGCCGGGTACCCAGAGTTGGCAACGCTGTAATCATTTTAGCCAATGTTTTTAGTTCTTGGGAGGAAAAAAAGAGTTGATGGACTGAATGCGTTCACATACAAGCCAGGTCAAACCACTAAAACTACTATTTGTAAAAATGTAAGCTAAAGTTAACGTGACATCAAATTCAACACCGGTGACCAACCATTTACCTGTAAGACAAATGCTAACAACAGCACACTTTTATCAAAGACGCCAGCAACTGTAGCTTCAAAGTCATGACAAGACATACCAATTAAAAATGCACAATGAAAATTAGTCTAAAGTGACTAAAACGAACTAAAGTCTAATGACTTAATAAGGTCTGACTTAAAGTAATAGTGTTTTTCTATCAAAAAAAATAAAACGAAAACAAAATAATGTGCCATAATTACAGTAACGCTGTCAGTGTGTTAAAGTGTAAGAATGTGAATCTCTGTATATCCTCATGTCAAAAAAATTAAAATGAATCAGAACTGAAATAGCTTTTATTGTATGACACTTTGCATGGTATAAAGAAAAGTATTGAACAGCAGGAGAAAATGAAAGGACTTTCAGTTGGTATGCAGACAGAGAGGGAGAGAAGGAGCTTGTCTACTACTCCCCTTCGCTGCACGCACGTACGAACGGCGATGCTGGCTAACTACCAAGCCGACGGAGAGAAAATTCCCCTGCTGAGGCATTTTGAGTAGCATCACAAAAACATTTCTCTCTGCCGAGTGTAGACGCTGTGACGGCTTGACAAAGCATCTCGGAGAGCAGCGACGGTTTGTGAACATGCGCCCGGAGATACACTCGGTGAAAGAGAAAGTAAATCACTTAGCATTACTTCCTTCGCTCTTAATCTGACAGGTGTCAGCCATGAAAAAGGAATAGGAAGGAGACTCTGGGAGCGCCTTGTGTTTTCTTTCTCTATTCAGTGGGGCGATCCGGACTGCTATGAGAAGCAATAAAGATGTAGGGAGTGGTGTGTGTGTTTGTGTGTGTGTGTGTGCGTCTGCAGCAATTTCCTGTGAAGTGTTTTGAGTGGAAAGATGAAAGTGAAGGATAGTTCTCTTGCTCCTGTTCTCCCGCCCTGCCTCCTCTCCGTCGTCTCACCCTCCACCCTTGTCTGACGATCTGTCTGAAATAAGGCCTTTCAAAACAAGAGAAACAATAATAAAAGCACTGAGAACAAATAGAGAGAGAGAAGGAGAAGGGGAATAGGGGAGGCAGAAAAAATGAGACAGTTGAGTTCAGAGGAAAACTGAGCAAAACAAGACGTTTGGAGTATTTGTGAAGCGAGGTCAATCAGTCAAGTTGGTGAGGTGTTTGGAGATAACGCAGGGATGGAAGAGTAAGGAGGGATGGGTGGAAGAAAAGGGGGGGCTGGGTTGACGCAAATAAGGAGGAAGTTAAAGAGGCACACAGGCAAAGAAAGAAAGACAGCTGGAATGAACAAACAGTTGCCACCGATGAAAAAAAAAAAGATGTATGTAGAGGGGAAGGTTGTGTGAATGGAGAGAGCCAAGGACCAACAATAGAAACCCGCTGATGCACCTCTCGCCATGACCGGTCTCTCCAGACACAGAGAGGGTCACTGTGACACATTTCACATTTCTAACAGTCAAACTTTTGTCAAACAGAGACTTTGAAATGGAGAGAAGTGTCACTTGGCAAGGCGCAGATATCGGCTGCACCTCCCAGCAGAGAGGCCTGATAGGTTCTAGCCCGGGGCAATATATGGCCAGACCTGCAGCTCGGGGGGGTGGGGGGTGCACCTGTCTTTATACTCCTGCCTCCCTTTGTCGTCCTGTTTTAAAAGCAAAATGTGAACTACTGACTGCTCCCTACAGTGCTAAAAGCTGAGCTAGTTTTTAAAAAAACATGTTAAGCTTTCACACAAAAGAATCACACGTCAAATGGCTTTTCACAACAGCTGCAGCCGTGGCAGGCGGTGCCCCGGAGCGCCTGCCGCGGCGATGCACATGGAAAGAAGAAGAACTCAATTGACAAAATCCTTTTGGAGGTGAGCGGGAGTGCACCGTGGAGCGAGCCGGCTCTGGGGGACCTTAAGATTGTGGATGCGTAGGTCACTGTGGAGGCAGGGAATAAAATTTATTTCAATAAGATGTAATCGACTGGGCCTGTGATCACACTTCTCCACAAGTTGATACAAAACGAATCATCGGCCAGCAGCTCTTGACATTTTCGCTGTGTGATCTTGGCGTGATCACACCTGGCTGAGAGCATATGGCATTTCACAGGGAATAATAATTAGGCAGGTACAGATTTCTTTTTCTTTGTCCTGTGTCAGTGTGCCGTGGCATTAAAAGGGGTTGAGGATTTACTCCTCGGCCAGCAGCTCTTCAGATTTTACAACCTCCGCCCGTGCGATTGTTATACACTCTCACGTGCATGTGACATTTCCAGGCAATCAATAATTAGATGTGCCGTGTAATTCTGTTTCTTGAGTAGGAGTGTGGTGACATTAAAAAGATACTTTTAGTTCCTCTGGATGAAGGGACACAAATCTCTGCAATCTGCCTTAGCCATCTAATCTTGTCTGTTCTAAACCAACTGACACTTAACAGTTTCATTCAAAATGACTACGATGGCTGGATCTAAAGTATTGGGCGTGCTGTTTATATTCCAAAATGAGAAACCACACAAGTTGGCACGTGCTGTATAAAAACAATGCATCATGAGGTTTTCTATAACATATCGATTATTTGTGGCACGTACAAGTGGTTTGAGAGTTGTTGCACTGAACATGTTCGTAGAATTTTTGTATTGTTTGTTGTGTTCCTGGCACGTCATATATGTCAACCCTCTCATTTTTCCCAGGATTCTCCCATATTTTACGCGTCTTTCCCGCTGTCATCCTGTTTAAATATTTCCCAATAAAGCTCCCGCATTTGCAGCCTTTGTAATATTTTTATTTTTTTAAAGGTTGGCGGTAACCTGGACGGTAGGCATAACTGCCGGGCCTATTTGATGCAGTGGTGTACTGACCATCTGACGGTGGGCCATCAAAAAATCCATAAAGTTTTTACCGGCCCTTCCTGCCCATTCCCGGCCTCTGTCCGGCCTCTGTCCGGGAATGGGCTCACCGATCAATCACAACCCACCCACACCTCATTTTGGGTCCCTAACACCACTACAGTTACACACCATCTGTTGATTTTCCAAAGGAGTTGTTCAACTCTTGTTGCAATGTTTTTGTCTGTGAAACTTACAATTTTATCATTAACAAATAATGTTAATGATAAAATATCACCTACTCGTGTACAGGTGAGCTGAAACTAAGTCGCAACAAACAATTTACGACCAGGTAGTGTAGTCCTCACTGTGCAGCTCCATTAGTCTATAAAGAATGTGCACCTTATTCTGACAGCTTCAGTGAACTGAAAAACACTTTAGGATGTTGACATGTTTAAACCTGTTGCTGACTGCTGCTAAGTCAATAGTGCCAGCATTTAGAGAGATCCGTTTTCAGAAAGTAGTCCAAGCTGTGGCTCAAAATGAGCTTCATCACACATATTTTCCACAGGCTTGCACATGTCGGGGCCCTGTCCAGTGGGCCTTTGTGCTCACATGCTTACCATGGAGAATTTGATGGACGGCCTGATGACCGAGTTCGGCTTGAACAAACAAGCAGGAGACGTGAAATTCAGGTTCGCAAAGTGATGCACACGGCAGCAATTCAACAAACACCTCAACTTTGATCGTAGTTCTCCCCGGGTTTGCGCTCGTAAGATAGAGCAGGCTGTTGTGTTGGCATCTATTCAGCATCTAAACATTTGCTTGCAGAAAAAACCTGTGTGTCATGTCTGATGGGTGATTAAACGCTTCCTTGTGACTTCCTGAACGTCAAAAACGAGGTGTTCCTGCGGTGTGCTGCAGCGCTGACGGGTTTGAAGAAGCGCCTCTCTGACAGAGATGTTCTGGCTTGTACTCACATCGTCACAGCGAGAGCTCCCACGTCTCGCGTTCCCTGCCTGTCTGTCCACGTCTCCGTCTGCTGCCCTGCCTGTCTCATGCCGGGTTGAGGCCTGTGTTAGTCGGGGGAGCGCTGGCTGGCACTGGGCTGGAGAGGTTGGTCTTAAGGCTTTGTCCACACATCACCACAGCTGATTGCTCCTCTGGATGGTTGGGATTCTCAGCTAAGACAGGGATTACTGACCCATGTCCGCTTCCCACCTTCACAGCAGCCACTTCGCTGTTCACCCAGTCTGAACTTGGATGCCCCAGAGAATTGAAAAGGTGTGTGAGTGTGTGTGTGTGTGTGTGTGTGTGTGTGCTTTAGTTCGCTTGCTTCTAAAACCTTAAAAAAAAGATAACTTCAATTTCTCTTTCAACAACCAACAAAAATTGTTGTATCTACATGGTAAAGTGTGTGCGTGTGCATGAGGAGACACACAAACAATGAAATGAGCGTGACGAAAACTTTTTTTTCATTCTGGGACCCTGATGAATGATGATCACACAATTACACCTCAACAGCAGTTTATTTAGCATAAATTCAATGTTGCCATGAGTTGAATGAATTTTCAAGTTATAGTACATTACTGTGTCTGTAGTCTGTGGTCTGTGTGTCACACTGTGGTTTGATTAAAAGAATAGTTCAATACTTAACCCCCTAAAAAAACGCACATTGCCGTTTTTTGCACTTTGGTTTATGTACAGATTAAACTAACAAGACATAATGTGTTACTTCAAGGATGCTGGTAAGCAGATTTTGTCAGACAGAGCAAGGCCACTTTCCCTCGTTTTTTACCGGACTTTATAATGAGCAAATCTATCTGGCAGTTTCAAGCTTCTCAACTGTGATGATTTGCTGATTTATATAATTTAGGTCAGACAAAACTAAAAATTGAAATTGGGCACTGGGAACATTTGCTGGACATTTTTGTTTTACTATCTTTAGACTTTTTATACGGTCTAAATACAGTATATAGAAACTATTTTTACAATTTGTAATTGTTTAACGTTAATAAGTTAATCAAAAACATTACAGCCTGTGAAAAAAACAGCAGCAACAGTATTCTTGACTTGTCCACTCTGGAAAAGCTGCACCATTATTAATATATCTAATGTTTTATAATGGAAAAAAAAAAATTTAGTCTATTGTTGTACGTCCATACTGCTTCTCATGTCACAAAAACAATACACCAGTCTACTATATTGCCAGCTACGAAAAAACACAGTCCTCTTTTTGAAAGAAGAGACACATTGTGGGATCTATATTTTGTCATGTGAATGGAACGTAGCACAGGACACATTTTGATTCATGGATTTAAAAAAAAGTTTTAAGACTCCCCATTACAAAGTCCAACAACTCAGTAGCTGACATTCCAGTGTACAATCGAGCCGTTTCATTCTACAGCTCAACTGCTAACATTCCAGTCTACAGTACACAATCAAGCCATCTCATTCCACTATGAAACGGGCTGAAGTTTCCATTGTGTCAGGGTAGTTATTAGCCCCAGAGACAGACAGAGCCAGCCAAGAGAGGAGTTAGGGCTGTCCATCAGCCTCTAATGTCTCCACACAACAGCCCAAACCTAAACTGACAGGCACACACCACACTGACAGCGCACTAACAACACGCTATTGTTCCCTCGCAAATGGCCAGGACACACCTTTCAGTGCCCACGGACAGAGCGAGCGCGGCAAGAAGACGCACAGAGACAGCCATACAGTGCGGGCCTCAGTCGAACCTGCACGCGGGAGCAACACACGTGTAACATATAGATGAGGGTGGTCCACACGGACAAAGTCTTCTGGCACAGTTTATATACTTTTATACTGGTCCCCATATCTTCCTATCCACATATCGAAGTGTCCTTGAGCAAGAATGCAGGAATGCCGGAGAGCAGGAATGAAACCTTTTATAATTAAAAACGATAGGCAGGTCTTTTAAAACATAAACAAGACCACGAGGCAACAACTAAATCTATCATCTTTTTTATATATTGTGTGTTTGTGCATGTGTGAATGGAAATAAAATTATAGAAAAAGCTTTGGTGTACAATAAACGGGCTATATCAATGCACTCCTTACCTTTGCCATTTACCTCATACAGTCACTTTTTTTTAACGCCATTGACCGATTCTGATACTAGTCTGTAATATTCATTGCAACAACAAGTTTTATCTTTTGGCTGACTTGACTGACTTGTGACAAAGGGAAGGAGTGCTATTTTTAAAGCTAATTGCGGCAATCTGGGGCATTTGGAGCGTCTTAGAGTAATTGCCTCTGTGAGCTGCGTATCACAGCGACACTGCTGCAGCTCCAACTGCAGACCGTGTTGATAAGTGGGGCCAAATCAGCGGGCTAAGCTACAGTAACTACCCACCCTTTGTTTTCAGAGCACCTGCATGCACCTGTCCCTCTAACATCATGCAGGGTCTTTGTCTCACATCACACGCCCCAGCTCAACTCACATCGTCTCCTCGTCACAATCACTCAGACATATGAAACCATCAAGACATATAAACACAAAAATCAACACTGTAGAGAGTTCCTGAACCCAAAAGATAGAAAGTTTAGGTATTAATAGTGTCTCTAGTGGTCATCCTGAATTCATGGAATTGTAGTTACAATACATACGTAATTATCGTACCAGTAAACTAGTCTATTGTTGTTCTCTGTGCTAAAGCAAAATGCAGAAAATTAGCAACTTGTGCTGATCAGATAATCATGGCTTTCATTCAGATTTAGCCCTAGTCAAGAGCTGTGAGTCAGTGGGCGCAACGTGCATTCTGCAATGGAAATGTTCCTTCAGTGCCTATATTGGTATTTTTTTCTTACTGTGATGTAAGTATTTTCAAATGCTTCATATCCTGGTAATCTGTACAACCTAAAGTAGTAAGTCAATAAACTGTAATTGATAAAATCATTGAAATTGTGTCATACATTTTTTTTATACATAAAATCATCAAATTTCACTAAATAAACACACAAAATGTGTTGATCCAAAATAATCTTGAGTGGAGAAACATGAACAAAATATATATTTCTTAACACAGTTATTTGAACTATGTATTTTTTGAGATATGCTCATTCTTATGAGCTTGTTGTAGTCATCGGGACACAGGGGCACTAAACTAACTAACTAATTAACTAACTCAAAATTACTGACTCATGCCTATGTCTCTTAATCTGTCTGACATGAACTATCGACCTGCTTGTCTGCTCCTTTGGCACAACCTCCAGCCGCGCATATTCACCATGTTTGCACCGCAGGTAACGTAACGCAATGCCGTCATCAACTTGCAATACGAGCGTACATACAACCGAAAGACAGAAGCCTTAGCTTTGAGCTGCAAAAAAAATGAATGCTCTTGCTATTATGGTTTTTATTCATAAGAGCATGCAAACAGCAACCTCCCGCGGCCAGTTCAGGGCCGCCTGTAGGAGGTCTGTCTTCAAAGGGTTAAAGCGATAGATACGTACCATGCTATAAGTGGTATGGCAAAATATCTGAAGAGAGCCCAACCCTGTATGGATGTGAACAGACATGCAAGCATTTGACTCTCACACACACACACACACACACACAGGTATGCTCAAGCACATCTCTCAGCTGTGTCCTGTCATGCACTCATCCCTGTCTGCACTATGTTTCAATTTCTCAACACACACACAAACACTCTCTCTCTCTCTCTCTTCCTCTCTCTCTCTTAAGTAGCTGAGGCAACAGCCTGTCCTCTCAGGGTGCTATCCAGTGGATGCCTTCCAAAAATATCTGATCCCCTAAAGGCATAGTTCACTCAAAAGAAGTCTGCAGATGTTTTCCAAAGAAATGTAATCTCAAGCAGAGTGCAGCATAACGCACTGTCAATATGCATCTGGTTTAATGACAAGGATGAGATTATGAAGATGCCCTGTGTTGGTTTGTAAATGCTTTCCCTGTTGTGGGAATAAGAATTTCACTGTATTGCTCATTCATCACCTGCCATTTTGAGTAAAATTAGTGTGTGTGTGTGTGTGTGTGTGTCTGCATCATTTCAGATCCTTATTGCCTCAGCCTGTCATTAACCTCTCAGTATGTTGTAATAGCCTCTGACAAATGACAGGGGGGCATGGGTACATATAATGATGATACTGTATCTAGATTCTGCATGCACTGATGACAGTTGCAGTCTGAGTACAATTTAGAGTTATGTTATTTTTTTGATGTATCCAAAGTTTTGCCACTGGCACTTGGGTTTAATCCAATGTGGGTGTCAGAAGCCATATGGAAAGACATGGAAACAGTGCTGTTGCATCAAAAATGGAATGAGGGAGAACCCACGGAGGCTCCATTTGATGTCAACCCTACCTTCTGTCGAATCTCCTCTTCCATCTTGATGGGGGAGCCAAACTCAGCAACCTGACGGACCCCCTCGCTGGCGTAGCCGCCGTACTCCCACAGCACGTAGCCTCTGGAGTGAGACGCACCAATCAGAGCCGACCAGTGGTTGGCTCGTCCTGGAAGACAGGAGCAGGAGAGACAAAGAAATGTAAATTTGAGTTGTTAGCTTGCTGTCTGATGTCCTTCATCAATATAATAAACAGTATTTTTCAGTTGCTGTATTTTTCTTTTGCTATTATAGTTTTCTTTGATTTGCCTAGCTTTGTGACAGACAGATTAGTAGTAAATTAGTTCATTTAAAACTTTATTAATTCTGCCATACAGTGGGCTCATGTTAGCTCATTTCTTGATACTATCAATCATCAGTGAGGACGTATCCAGAAACAACACAAAAGCAGAGATAGCAGTTGATAGGAGCAATTTAGCTCTTCACTTAGGTGGGGAATGTGCACAGTGAACATGGATGCATTACTGCATGCCTATGGTTTGAACTCACTTGGGTAGTCTTTGGGATGTATTTTCTCTGACCAGTTGCCGTAGAAGGTGAGTCTGTACTTGGCTGTTCCACAGGCGCAGCACTCCATGGCAGGAGCTTCTGTGGCCTCTCCGAACACACGCTCTAATAAGAATAATACTACATCAGACTTATATAGCGCTTTTCAGAGTTATCAAAGACACTCTACACACTGTAAGATAAAACAAGGTGTAAACTCCTTGAAGAAAGAAAGAAAAGTTCCAAAAATAAACTAAAAGAACAAAATTTGAACGAATGTGTCAACTAGGGCATGGGGGTTAGCTGGGGAAGTCTGAAGAGGTGGGTTTTGAGGGCCTTTTTGAATGATGACAGTATAAGGGCATTTTTGATGTGGCATGGTAATGAGTTCCAAGGAGAAGGGGCGCTTGATCCTGGAGATTTGCAGGAAGACCTGAGGCATTGGGAGGGGCCGTGCTGGTGGAGGAAATTTTACAGGTGGGGGGAGCCAGGTTATTATTACGTGGTAAGTAAATCATTTATCCTGTGTTTAACCAAGAACCTGTGAAGGTCATGGAGGACTGGGTGATGTGGTCACTTGAGCTACAATGGAGCCATCAATATTTAGTGCGAAATCCTGGGTGGGGCGAGTAATGGAATCTGGGCCAACTTCTGTCTGACTTATTGCAACTGAGTTTCAAAAAGTTTCTTTGCATCCATGTTTTAATGTCCTTTATGCAAGTGGTGAGGGTGGAAAATGGAGCAGCAGTAATGGTCTTGGAGGAAAAGTAGAGCTGGGTATCATCGGCATAAAAGTGAAACTTGAGGCTTGATAGTCAACTGGTTGTGGATAGTGTCAATTTTGTTTTTGGAAGAAATGTAGGAAGTCATTGCATTTGTCAACGTTGAAGGAGTGAGAGCGATTGTTCGTGGGTTTAAGGAGTTTGGTGATGTGTAGACCAGATGCACACAGACTGGTGTCCGAGCTTTGACACAAATGCACACCTGCATAAATTACCACATGAATGACTACAATATGGAAACAGTAAGAATGTCACAAAATCACATTGCTGGAATAAACTGGTATTTAAATGACACATTAGCCTTGACACAGACTCATAAATATTCAAATATTGGCCTCAAACAATGTTTTGCAAAGATAGGTCAAGGGGAGTACTTGAATATTTATGAGTCACCAAATTATTCGGAAGAAATTCTCCCTTGACATCTAAGTTATAGCAGGATGAGTAAGCAAATTGAAAACAGGGTGGCTTGATTGACTTGCATAATAGGCCGGAAAATTAGATTTGGACGAGGAGAGGAAGATTTTATGAAAGTAAAATTCCCCTGAGATTAAGTTGGAAAAAACATTTGCCCGGGCTCTGGTTTTTATTTTACAATAAACATATGAACAGGAGCTAAAAGAGTCCCGTCACCTCACTGTCTCACAAGAGTTTAGCGTTTATTTGGGGAGCAGACAGATTTCCACACCTGGCGTGGCATTTTTCTCTGTGGTGAAATCCCAGGTAACATAAAAGCCGTGGCGCTGTTCTGTGGCGAAATACAAAGGAATATTTAAATTCCCAGGAAATCTGTGTTGATCCGCTGTCCTCACAGTTTTCCCCCACTGCCTCTGCTGGCTTCATATTTTTTAAACACGGTATGAAAGACAGGGAGTCGTTTTGCGCCAAAAGGGGGGAAAAAAATACGACAGATAGAACAAGGGATAATGGCACCATGATGAGCGGTCAAGGATAAAAAGATGAGCAGTGGGCTAGTGAGAGGAAGAATTGATGGGCAGCTGTCATTACCTTTCTCACACAGTCGAATGGTGAGAGAGCCTTCATCCTGGAAATAAATAATTCTCTTCTGGACAATACTGGCCCTGGAGAGACAGAGAGATACAGTGAAAAAGGGAAAGGTAGTGAAAAATTGAGAAATTATGAGAGAAAAGGGAGAGGAAATTGTATAGGAAGGGAGTGCAAAAAGGGCATTAGATGGATAATACTGTGGGGATTTTTTTACAATATCTGATCCATGTAATCCTTGGTGAGAAGGGAAAGTAATGGGCTCCCCGAAATTTCATAGTGGACTACACATCTTTTCACGGGAACAGCACTGTATTCTCTGGACCTCATGACCCAATCACACTGCCGCAGTGAGAAATGTAAGAGAGCAATCATGCCCACGGACATGAAGAAGAGGGAGCTGGAATTACAGTCGGAAGCAGGAATATAGTTCCTGACGCAGGCTGCGCACAGAGCCGAATTCTAACTTATGAGCTTAATATTGGCTGAAAATGAAACTGTCCCAATGAAAATAGGTTGTTTTACCAATAACAGTTACATTCCTCTTCAGTCAAAATGAAATATTGCGCAGACAGAGCTGTAAAACTTTGTCTGATGCTACTGCTATGGAAGAAGGTAAAAATGTCAGAGGAACAATAAGTGTGGCCTTGCAACACTTAAATAGTAAGTTTGCAATAGTTTTACATTCCATCACAATAGAGTTGCATACTCTTCCACTCCCTCCTCTTAATTTTATATTCTCTTCGAATAGGTCTGCATGTTTCCACCTACATTTATCTCACATATAATACTTCCTTTCACTACTGTGCTGCCATTAACTCTCCTTTCAGCTCTGTTTTGGTCTCTGTCAACTCCAAAGAAAGCGTCTTGCTCTTGAGCTGCTAAATGCTCCACTATGTTCACTAGCTAGTCACTAATATTGTCTGCCATTTTGTGCTGCTCAGGTAATGTATAGTGGTTTAATATGAAGCCATAAAGTGTTGGATGAACTAGAAAAAGCTGTGAATGTTGAGTTGTCAACAATCCCCCCCAAAAAACAGAAACTGAGAAATCTGTCTGATAGAAATCTGGGTGTTGTTTTATTTCAATACCAGGTTCTGAAACTCAAAAACTGAGTGCGCCTCAGGGACCCATTTAATGAATGCATAGCTTCTACATTAGTACAGAAATATTCATTAAAATACTCAAATTTATAGAACTACAGTAAATCATATCATGTGTCACAAACCTTGTTTTACATTTTTGAACCAACGTTACCTGTTAGAGACCGAGTTTGCTAACAAAACATCTACAAGAGTAAAACAAAACACTGGCTCTTTTAACGCCTAACTTACTTTTCCACTGATTTATGAAGTTTTCTGCTTTGTAATGGAAGAACACCCACATCTTTCTCTCATAAGGTGGATGCTTCATATGCAGATGGCATATTAACTTATTGTTTTTAAAGCTCCTCATTGTTTCTAATTACTCTACCATATGAAACATATTCGTCTTTATATTCATAATGTCATACTTCATGACATTAAAGTTGGTTGTACAATTCTTGGTTTTGACACGTGAAAAATGCCTTGAAATATAGTCCAGTGCAGCCCCCCCCCCCCCCCCCCCCAAAATAAGAAGCTACAGAAGCTTGAGATAGGAGGAGAAAAACGTGTATAAAAATCAATCGATCAGTTGGCAGTAGAGGCAGATGCTGGTGTGAGGGAGAGCCGCTGTAAGAGTCATAGAGGCTCTGTGACTCTTTGAGAAGCAAATTCAAAAGTCATTTTCTATGAACAGATTAATGACAAAATGATAAGTTTCCAAGTCAGAATGCCTAAAATGTAACGATTTTTGCAAAGAAACTGTATTATATAATATAGAATTGTATTATATATTGAAATACATAAGGATTATATAACTACTATTTTTCTAAAAGTCTTTGTGTCTTAGCGGCAAGGTCTTCAGAGTGTCTCCACCTCATACAGCAGAGAGACATAAAAGCAGTATATGAAAGTGAGCTGAACAGCACTGACTGTGGAGACAGTGGAGGGACTGGCGACATTAAGTAGGAGTTATCGGTTATATTGCTCCTATAAATCTTACACAGACTGAATGGTGCAATATACCCTGCAACATGGGTTGACTGCTTGGGCATGAAATTGAAAAACAAAAGTGAAATATACAGACTATTACTGAGCTACCCTTGATCGTTTTTAAGTAAATTTTGTATTAATTTCAGTGAAGCTAATGGTCAATCAAAATAATTTTTTTATATCTTTTTACTGTGAGCTTTCAGTAAAATTTATTCATACCTACAGTTACACTTACTGCCTGTCTTTCTTAAAATCATCCCCTCTTCACTATCTGTTCAATATTTGCATCAGTTTGCGAGTCTCTACTTTCAAAGTTAGTCAATTACATGCAGCTGCACCACAAGAGAAGGCAGACAGTGATAGAGACATGAAGGGGTGAGAAAGTTCTTAAAACGTTGCTGCATTTCCCTCTGGTCCTAAAGAGGTCACAGATGATTTAATATACCCTTTCCTGTAGTGTACAAGGGGAAGTGAGGCCGTGGAGCTAGAATTGTGAAAGTGTCTACCTTACATTTACCTTGATATTCTTGAGTTCCTAACTCACATTATGACATTGTCTACTTAGATTATCATTTTTACTTAACGCCAGTGTCGGATCAAAAAGGTCCAGACATGGGCCAGAAAGGGTCTGGTCTTATTGCCGACTGTTAGTCAAAAATCACCTCTATCTAGCCTATTGGAGTTTCAAAAATACTTAAAAAGAATGCAGTCAAGTCAGACAGAAACTGATGTGAAAAGTTTATTGAGTACAGGCATGTAACAGCAATAAACTTGAGTGAGGTCCCGGAACGTGACTGATTTCAGTTCAAAATGCCACTCTTTATATACCCTGTGGCTTGGGGGAAACCACCTCCTACTTTTTTAAAACTTGTAAAAAACTATGCCCAGAGACAATGGTGTAAACTCCCAAGAGGTTCAAACTCCTTCAAATTTTTGGTGTATTTGTCTGACTCCTTCCTGTAGATATTTACAAGAGTATCTTCGGGACTTTCCAAACCCACCCCTCTCTTTACACCTGTAAACCTCCTGTTTTTTATGAGACTAAACCAAAACAATCAGTTGCGGCCCTTGAAACCAAAACAATGAGCTGAAAGACACTAAAACTCTGTGTAGAGCTGAGAGGGACTATAGAGTTGGGTCCTTTCTCTGTGGGTTTGTTACTATAAGCGACCCCTTTCCTATTACACTTAATATAAAAATATTGATTATTGCAGCTTTAAGGTAAATGAGAAATGTGCTGTAACTATATGGTGCCTTATGACTACACATTAAACTGTGGTAGTTCAAGACTGCATTGGAGGTGGACAAGCTGTCAGATCATGACAGCTTAACCAAATTATTTGAGCAGCATCTAGTCTGCAGCTTTTCCCCCTGGCATCCCCTCAATCAGAGAGATCTGATCTCAGATCCTTCCATTGCCATTTCCCCTCTGATTGTGGGATTCAGCACCAGGCCTCTCCCTTTAAATCTGGACTCTCACATTGGGTAAGCACATCCATTGTAACTTCTCTCTGGAGACGTCCTCTATCTCTGAGTGTTCTGTTAAAATGAGCACCCATGGAGCTGCTGTAGCAGCATGCCTCTGACGCTTACTGATATACTGTAAATGCCTGGCAGCAAAATGTAAAGCACATATACCATGTCATTAGCGAGGCTAAAAATGTATGGTATGGGCTATTGTGGGCTTTGCTCATGGCTGAAAGTTGCGTTCTGAACAATGTTTTTTTTTTCTTTTGAGTGGACGAGGGGCCTTGGTCTAATGGTTACATTTAATACTGCTTGACGCGGTTGCTAGACAAAAGGTCAAGCGGTGAGACGAGTCATTAGCAATCATTCGAGAGCATGAATCTCCATACAAATTTTAGGTGAATCAGGCTAGTACAGTAGTTGGCGAGGTATCGAAGAGTCAAACTGACAATCAGACTGACTGACCGGTACATACCCAGGCTGCAGTGGTTCTGACAGCTGAGCATACTTGAAATAATCGAGTCCTGTGGTCACTACAAAACGCTTGTCCCTATCTATGACTACGTCAAGGCAGAAGAGTTTAGATCCTGTCGCCAAGCAGCTTCCCAGAGTCTTGCTGTTAAGACTTGTGTTGTCATTGAGCAACCAGACGACTGGCGGCATCTTCCTACTCCTTGAGTCCTCCCAGTAACATCGGCAGAATACTGATGGGAAGGTCGGTGCAAGGTGAAAATGTGATGAACAGACAGCCGAAGGGCAGTGATGGAGCGAGAGGAGGAATGTAAGTGCAAACTCGATAAGGACATGAGATGGATCAACAGGACAGCAAAACTTAGATTGGAAAACAGTCGACATCATCCTCTTTCTACTCATACACACTTTTCTCTCCTCCCTCTCTCTCTCTGACTGTCTCTTCAGCTCCCCCGGGTAAGAACGTTTCCAGACACTGAAAGATTTTTCAGGAGTTTCTGGAGATTAAAGAACAGATTTGAGCTGAGCTCATCAGAACTACCAGAAGGCCCTTGGTGACCTAGGTTGGAAAACACAAACACCCAATCTCTCGCACTCACGCGCAAAGTCTCACGTGTACGTACACACCCCCATCAGACCCCGAGGAGCTCATACAGTATATACAGGCATGTCGCTCTCGCATAAGATAAAAAGTGAAAACAAGGCGGAAATATAAAAAGCTTTCTGATGAAAGTCCTCCTCATAACATGCAGCAGTTGACTGGATGATGCTTTGAAGATGGAGAAAGGAAGGAAACTGTGTGGGTGACTCAACATTATTTAAGCAATGTGAGAAGGTTTGACAGATTCCTAATATAGTTTCAAGATATAAACAAAACTTTCTTGTGCCAACAGTTTTCCTCTACAGAGGTTGGAGGATCATTTCAAAGATCTATGTGCTTGTGAGTTGTTATCTTTTGAAACTTTCAACATTTCTGTGGGTGGAATCACATAACAGCGTTTTGCATTTAAGCAACTTTGCTTTTTGCTTTAAAAAGATGGTTGATAATCACTAAAAGAAGAAATAATAATTATTAAAGTTTTACTAATCAATTGTAACGATGGATCAAATTGCTACATGTAATAAGATAAGATAAGCCTTTATTGAGCAAGGGGAAATTCAGTTGTTGGAGCAGCATAAGGACAGAATAAGTACAGATAATTAGAGGAGGTAAAAAAATAAAAACTTAGAAGGATATAAAACTAATATACGAATAGAAGTAAAAATAGCTACACAAGAGCAATTAAAGACAAAATCACAAGGCAAACGTGATAGTGGTGCAGCAAAGTCAGCAAGCCTGTTTAAACAGCATACACCAGACAATATATGATATGATTAAGTGATGATTATTAGTGTTTGTCTGTATAAATATACAATATATTCACTATGTATATAATAGAAATATAATGTGAAATATAACGTGAAATATGATGTAATAAAACTGTAAAATATAGTAACATAATATAGTATAATATAGTACAGAATATTATGATAAGGGATATAATATATAGTATAAAGTGAAATGTAGTAATATAGTATTACATAATATTTAGTATAACAATATACGTAACTATGGAATATCAAATATAATATAGTATATAATAATATATGATAATTAATAAATATAGTATAATATATAATTAGAAAGACAATGGGTTTGGAAAAAATTACAGTAATGTGATAATAGTAAATGTAAACGTGAGCTGTGTCGGTCTTACTAACCTGGAAAAGATACACATTTTAGCATAACTTTACGGTTGTGATCAACTCTTAATGCTCTCATCAAGCAACATCAGCAACTGCAGGCAGCAGTT
The DNA here is from genome assembly GCA_031216445.1 of Lateolabrax maculatus. Lineage (NCBI taxonomy): Eukaryota > Metazoa > Chordata > Actinopteri > Acropomatiformes > Lateolabracidae > Lateolabrax > Lateolabrax maculatus. Next base: position 5,615,440 of record CM062214.1, read on the forward strand.
TTCAATAATTATACCAACCGGACGCTCCCTGCTCAGCATCGAATGGCAGACAGACACAGAAGCTGCTGAACAAAGCAGAGCGTTTTGCTGATAAACATTCAGATCAAAGACCTTTTCAGTCAAGTATTTCAGTCAATCAAGTATGAAAAATAATGTGTATAACATTAGTCAACTACACTTATTATTTCTGTCTGTAACATATTTAATCAACATTTCATAACCTATAGGTTGTAAATGCAGGTTGTGAACATTAATTAGGCTGCCAAAAAAACAGACAACCAATCAAAAATTCATCTTTGAGTTAAAGTAAGTTATAAATGTAGTTACTTGTAAATGTTGAAAGCTAAAACTTAATTGGATTCAATAAGATATTTGACTTGAAAAGAAGATTTGATACTAGATTTGTATTCAATAAAACTATCAAAACCTAATCCTACTCACCGCTAACATGGGTTAAACAGACTATAAACACACTTTAAAAAATTATTAAAATTAGAACACAGCTTCTCCTATTGTGTTTATATGGTAAAAGCTCAAAGAAATAATAAGATGATGGATGCAGAGGAAAGGCCGCCTCCACTTTACCTATCATGGCACATTATTGTGTATTATTACTTACATAACACTAAGTAAATACAACACACAATGTGAGTTCATGCCAGAATTCCTGCTTTTCTTCTTACCTAAGCCAAACTTAGGTAAGTCACAAGAACGGCAAGAATGGAGGAAAGCAGTATTAAAAATAAATACAACGGAGCTAAATATGTGGCAGAAATTTAAAAAGATGGTCAGCACAAGTGTGGACCTCTTTAGCACCAGTGGAGGCTTCGCAGTTGCTGGTTCCCTCCGCCTCAGGCCACATGTTGTACGAGGCAGACGGCTCCGCAGGATGAATGGCAGGAGTTGGGAAAAAAACTTGACCAACTGAGGAGGAGGAGGGCAGGCCTGACAGTACACTTCCTGCCTCAAGGAGAAAAGTTGCACATTGTATCTTGAAGTTGTTGTCAGTTCTAGTGCCAGTAGCGGCTGAGACGAGCAGAGATAGCGCATGATAGAGAGTCCTATTTCAAAGCAGGTTCGGCTTGCCAAGAAACTGATGAGCATGTTTTAACAGCTAACTTCTTTCAGGTGTTCAGCTCACACATCACTTAAACTGTGTAGTCCCAACTTTCACAGTATGTGATCAGGGAGCAGCATTGTCTTAAACACGGCTGCAACTGACAGTTACTTTCACTGTCGATTCCCTTACAGATAACTTTATTGTTTAATTGTTTGGTCTATAAAATTTCAGAAAATATTGAATAAAAAAAAAACAACCAAATTTGTTTAAGCCCGAATTCACATAATGTAGTTGATAAGCGGTCCAACATCTAAAGATATCCAATTTACCAACATACAGGACTGAAATGCTAAAAAAAAACAAATCAGCGTATTTCCCAAAATGCCGAACCATTCCTTTACATTATAAGAGTAGAGTTGTCCTTTTGTAATATTTCTTAAGAAAGGATCATAACAAATATATAAATAAAAGTCTTAATCTCTAGCTGATCTGGTAATTAAAACTAGTTTTTAAGCGCTACAGCTGTCTCTAACAGCTTTGTCATCCCTCCTCATAAAAAACAAAATAATTGCATCGATTTTGAAATAGCAGGTGTTGAAGTTGGCATTGAGTTCAAATATAAAAAATATATTCCTGGAGGCCTGCTCCAGTATTGAAAGAACCAATGACATCTACAGTGAGCCTAGTTCCCAACTGCGAGGGTTGTATCTGAAGCTTCCTGGAATGAGCTGAGAGACGCGTGGTTGACGTGCTGGACTGACAACATATGGTCTATAACGGAGTGATGGGGGGGGGGGGGGGGGGGGGGGACAGACTGGCTTACATAAAGAGAAGGGAAGAAGGAGCATTCCCTTGGTGCAGTTGTGGTGACACTTTCCAATGACGCTGGACAATGTGGGAAGCAATGTGAAAATGGGCAGCTACATTCACAGCTGAATTTACATTTTCTTCCTTTTAACTCCACACTGGCCGGCATGAAAGAGACGTAATTGACGGGAGATAGTCGCTACCGTTGTCCACTAAAGAGATTTTTTATAGCACAGACCTACTGCGAAGGACCTCCTGCCTTGCTCCCATTAATTCACCTCTGAAGACAAGGGAAACAGAAAAGAATGGTCTCAACAAAGATTAACATGACAGGCAGCAGCAGCGAGCGGGTAGTTAAGGAAGAAGACAGAGTGAGACGGAGAGACACATTAGACGAGGTAAGGCTAAATCTCCATCTCACCGCTGACAGACAAAAGTGACAGTAATGCGGCGTGAATTTGCATAGCAGATGTTCCCCTACGCAGGGCTGGATTTATTGGAATAGCAAACACTGGCATGGCTACGTTCCATCTGTCATACAGCAGCAGCATGTAAATTAAAAGTAACAGCTGTGAGTATACTGTGGAGGTAAGGCCAAAGTTATAGCATCTCGCTCAGAGGAGCAAGAAGTGCGTGTCAGGGAGCTTCATTCCCTTCGGGGAAGTCGGATGGGGGAAAAAAGCAGACCTACGGAGAAAGAGGGAGGGAGGGAGGCAGAGGCGTGTTCACTCCGAGTTATCCGCCGTTTATCATTTGTATTCTTGATTTGTCAAAGAGTGACTAGCAGCTACATATTGGCATAACTCGCTGCACCTGTATGACCCCATATAGGTTAGGTTTCCACCCGCACAGGTGGCATGAATTATGCTTTACCCTTCATTGTGTATTCACTTCTAAGAGTTTTTTGTTATCAGAAAATATTAACAAAAATCACAGCGTAAAAATCAAACCTTCATTTCTTTCTTTCACTGGAGTCAGTCTTCCGTCTTCTTGCTCTCTTTGGCTTTCTACCTAACGATTTTCTCTTAATTCCACAACAGCCTGTGGCTCTTGTAAGAACAACATTAAGAATTAATGTGTTCATCATGACATGCGCGTCAAAGTATTGTAGTCCAGGGGCTAAATTTCAGACTTCACTGCATTCCACTGTGTTTAATCAAATTCAAACATTTTTCTCCACAGAGAGACTGAGGTGATGGTGCACACACTAAACAGAAATATGCAAGTCTGGATGTGAGTACAGCTATTGTAAATATAATATAATCATGGGATATTGTGAAGCTGCTTTTGAGATTCAGAGCACAAATAAAAAAAAGATGTTTCCCTTGTTTAAAGTTTGATTTCTTACTGCAGAGATATTCAACTTTTCAAAGCTCTCAGTCTGTGTGTGTTGTGTGAGTGTTGTGAAGAAGAGAAGGCATTTAAAGTTAAAGCAAAACATCTTTAAACTTACTAGATAATCATCAGACTTTTTTTGTATAAACTTCAGAATAGCTTCACATAAATTATTTTTAACTATATGTTGTGCATTGAACTTAATTACAGAAATAATGATTAGTGTATCAGCCTTAGAAGCCTACATCCCTGGATGTAATGTGTTCTAGTTATGATTACTACACATGACAATTATGTGTCCAAAATGTGTTTTCATGCATTTTTCTGTAAAAAAAATCTGTCCTTTTTTTTTTTTCTTCTGATGCACGGTGCACTCAGGGCCATATAAAAAGTTCCAATCCATGATGTAATTTTGGGACAATTTTGTAAGATATGTATGTCCCCCCCTTACATTTAAACCAATTTCAGGAACATAGGTTAGAGGTGTGTATTTGGGTGTCAGTTTGCAGCAATATTACCAACAAAAAAAAAAGCACAAATGGACATATGGTCTGATGTCTGGGATAAAGAAATGTGGGACTGATGGATAATTGTCCTCTAGCAGGGAGTCGAGGCTGGTCAGTGTCTACTTGTTAATAATTTGCTTGCTTACTTTTGAATAGAGCCCAACCAATTCCGTATTTTTGAGGCAGATCCTGATGTTGATATTTGAGTTAAAGCTGCATTAATCAATATTTTACACTAACAATGGGTGAAATGACTACTATGTAATGTGATAGAGGTTTATTACTGTGATAATTAAGAGAATTATCACCTGACGCATCTTAGTGTCTTTAATCTCACTGTTTTGGTTTTCTGGCCTTTATTTTACTGTGTTGGTTTAGTCTCACAGCTCTCATCAACACTGTTACCAGCCAATGTCGATTTTTTGCAAAATTTATAAAAACACATATTAAGCATATACAGTAATAATAAATTCAACACATTATCACCAGATAATTGATGTGAAGCTATTCTGTAGTTCATACAAGTATGATGCTTTTTGAGTGAAAACGCTCTGATAAAACCACTATACTATACCTGCCGAGCAATAAATGGCCAACAGGCAAAGTTAGTGACTAGCTGGTGAACATAGTGGATTATTTAGTTGCTTGAGAGTCAGATATTTCCTTCAGGAGTTGGTGGAAAACAAAACAGAGCTAAAAGGAGAGTGAATAATGGACATCCATTCATCAGGTGGACAGAAAGACAGCTGCAAATAAATGCTACGGTAATGTTCCTGCATGCCTGCTGGATGTGTAACCAGGCAAATGTTTGTTAACATATTAACCGTATCAGTTTAAAAATTGTTTCTAAATTATATTATATACACTAATACCAATATATCAGCGATACTCTTATTTAATATTCATACCACACCACTGGTTACCCAGCACCATGCTGTTTCACGAATAAAACACTCAAACCACTGAGGAACCTGCCAGTCTAACAGCCATTTTATCGAACCTTTAAAATGACTAAGAGAGACACAAAAGTAAGCAGTTAATGCTGATCTAATGTGTGTCCAGATGAAACAGTACAAACCCCTTGAACTGATGCAGTGTGTTCGACATTTTTCAAGAATTTTACAGTATTGTTGGAGTTGTTGCTGCCATCTCACACAGCCACATAAAACTAAGCTCTCTCTCACACACACACACACCACTCTTGAAATAACACAGTGCAGGTTTAGTGTCACACCTGCTTCAAACCCCAAATTGCCCCCTGTAATCATTATCTGTCTCTTTGTTGTAGAGCCAGTCCCTTCACACAAGCCAGTGTGCAATGGCTTCTGGAGAAACACCTGGCATTAGCTACTTAATGTGTTGCCTGTAACCAATAATGACTATCTGTGAAGACGACAGTGACCACACCAGGGTACAGCCCTCATTGGTAGTGAGGCAGTCCAGATTTCTGCGTTCTGCTTTGTGCAAGTAAAATAAGAGAAACTGTTGATAAAGTGCTCCTGCTGTTGTAGAATTATCTAACTAGATGGATCATATCGGTGGTTTTTAATTTTACTTAGAAACTACTTTCCATTAGTACTCGCCACACCATATGCATTTTTAGCATGCATTTCAATTAATTTTGTCACAGCATAAAAATCAACTTGCGGAGACTTGAAAACTGCTTTTCAACGTTATTTTTTGTCAAGACACCACATCATCAGTGAGAAGGGACTGATGAATTTAATGAAACTCACTTCAGTATAACACAGCCAGAACCAGTGGGCGGCGCTGTCCAGAAGACCTGTATCCTGGTGCGTCTGCGAGGTGTGCTCTCCGTCACTGCAGGGGCACAGTTAGTCATGAACTGTGTGTCCTCCTCATCAATGATCTAGAAACAAAAGGATGGATTCAGTGTTAACACATTGAAAAGCAAATGACACTGCTTTTGAAAATGTCACTATGATCTTTCTGAAGTCCATTTTCCATGAAAACGAGTATCCAGATGGCCCACAAGAGCTCTTCTCTTACAATGGTCTGGCAAGACCATCTGTCAGATTTGCCGCTGGCCAGCAGGCTTGGGCAGGAATACAGCGTTATGTAAATAGGATGCAGAAAGGTAGCTGTATTCTATTAAAATTACAGAAAAAAAGATGTAATCAGATTACCGATAGATTTAGTAAAATGGGGATTATTAGCAGGATTACAATTTGAAAATACATTTTAACTGCGGTGCCTCCAGGTGCAGCAACCATAGCTCCTTCAAACTTTGCTACATTTTGTTTGTTTTTTGGCTCTATTGCTGAAACATGTATTACTTATGGCAGAAATACACTCCTAGGCATTGGAAAATGAAGCATGGGTTTTGGATTAAGAGCAGCGGTGTTGGAGACAATCACTAAACTAATCCAGCTTGGACCAGAGGTTGCTCCTAGCTAATGTCTGACGAAATGGGTCTCAGGTTGGCCAAGCATTGGGAAATCAGAGACTGTTGTGCCCACGTCTTTACAGAGACCTGGCTCCATCTCACCTTCTGACTTTGGTGGTTCCCTGGCTTTTCATTTTGCACCATAATCATGTCACATTTCAATGACTCCAATATTTTGTTTTATACTTTCTAACAGTTTGACATAAGTATTAATTAGTTAATATTAATTTGACAATTACAGGTTTATGCTGAAAATGTCAGCTCATAGCAGTTATGGCAATCAATCTTTTTATTTAAAATGAGTGATCATCGTACTATACACAAACATCCTGTGGGTTTTAAAAAGGAATACAGGACATTTCCAAAAAAAACACTGTTTTCCGCCAATGCCCCCATGAGGAAACTCAGGTCTCCAGCTAAATGAAAGAGAATAATAGAAGCAACCTGGCTTTTTTGAGGCCAGCACAACTGAAACTGCTAGCTGTTGTTTGTTTGTTTTTTTTGTGCTGTTCCTGTGTTTGCTCACTTACAAAACCACATTAGCAGGGGCTTAGTTTTAAGACTATATCAGAGGAGAACTCCTGCACTTTGTTTCCTCGTAAATAGGTTGTGGGTGCAGAGTGCATCTTTATCAGTGATCAGAGAGCAACAGAAGCAAAACTGCGTGGGAACTGCAGAGTGCAAAGAATGAGTGAACTGTGCATGTCCAGTTTTAATATGGTATCAGTTTGGGAAGTAAGTCATTAAATAAACTCATATGTCAACAATGATCTCAATGGCAAGCTGATACTTACTGAAACTGATGTCTATACTTGATATTAAGACAACACCAGTAGCAGAAAAAATACCAATCTTTGATTCTGCTTTGAAAACATTAACAACTATTCCATTTTCTTTACTGAATCACAGAAGTGTCACCAGCTTGAGCCAAAAGCTAAGTTATGCGAAAGAAGGCAACTCTCAAAGTCCCTAAGTGGTGTTTTAGATAATAACAGCCTTGTGTATTCAAGACGTGTCTGGCCCAGTCCCTTCGGTACTTGGTCCTTGTCAGATATTTTAAAGACTAAACACACACACAGACAGACACACACATACACATGGCCTATGACCCTGTAGCTAGTGTTCCCCAGCTGCCTCGACTCAACAATAACAATGACCTAACACCTAGTCCCAAACTCCTGATGGGACATTAAGAAGGAGACAAAAGTCACAGACATTTCTTTCTTTCTTTCTCTTTCATTTTCTTTCCTTCACAAACTACCATTTCTGTTCCACAAATACATGTCCACACACAAGTACACAGAAGAACACAGAGTGAACAATATGAAATGAAAACAAACCTGGAAAAATACATGCATACAGAAGATACACACACATACACATACCTCAGTGTATTTTGTATTGACTTCCTCATGCCTACTTATGCACAGTTTGGTTTACTTTGTGTCACAAAGACTGCAGTTCTGTCAGTCAAAAGCAGACACAAACAACTGGCTAAAAGGCATAAAAAGAAAAAAGAGACACGGAGCGGGAAGAGACATTAAAGAGATAAAGGAAGAAAAGGACAAAGAGAGAAACATAAAGACGGAAGGCATAGGCTTAAGGAGAAGACAGACACACAGAGAGTTGTATGAGAGAGGAATATGGAGATACATTAGTGCTAAAATATGATACATTTAAACAGAAATTGCACAAAGAAAATACTTAAATAAAGAACTGCTGTGCTGTCTAGACATGAGAAAAGTGCAGCTTACCTACAGTAATGATGCTGTCAGCCCGGATGTATATGTACACTCTCAACATCTAAAGCAATAATAGTGACAGAGTGTATGAGTAGGATAATTGTCCATCATTGTATTCCTCAGAAAGGACATACTGCAGTCCATTTAATGAAAAAAATAATGTGCATTGTGACATTGTTGGCAAGTGTGTTGTGTGATTCAGTGGCTTGGAGCCCAGACCCAAGCCCCAAATTTCCTTGGACGACATTATAAAGTATATCTTATGTTATTTAAAATCACAAATCCAGACAGTTGAGTCCTACAACAAGACAAGTAAAGACAAAGTCCCAAACTTTCCAACTCATGGTCACTGCATTTGTTTTATTTTCATTCAAATACAACATCTTTTCAAAACGGCAACCCAATTCAAGACAGACAAGTCCCAAGTCAAGTCTGAAGTCAAGACAGTCATGTCCTAAATTGAACCCGAATTCAGGACAGTTAATCTTAAATCATATTCCAAATCAAGATAATAAATCAATCAATCAAACCTCCACAATAATTCAGGTAAATCTCAAATCCCAAACTTTAGATTCCAAGCAGTAGATCAACACATTTGAGTTGATCAAATCCCAAGTCAAAACAGTTAAGTCCAATGACCAGACAGGTAAGGCCAGAGTCAAGTCCCAAGTCCTTCACACTGGGTTCCAAAGTCAACAAAGTCAAGTCCAATTTCAACATGTTTAATGTCACGACAGCCAAGTCCAATCTGAAGACAGGCAAGACCCAAGTCAAGACCCAGGTCAAGACAGTCAAGCCTAAATTCAAGACAGGCAGGTCCAAAGTTAGGATAATCAAATCCCAAGTCATACTCCAAGTCAAAGTTCCCAAGTCAACCCTGTCAAGTTTCAAGTTAAGACGATCAAATCCCCAGTCCAGACAGCCAAGTCCCACAGCCGGACACAGAAGTCCAAAATCCAAGATATGGATTTCAAATTGTTGACTCTGCATTTTCATTCAAATTTGAGCAAGACTCCTCCACTTTGGGCACAGAGGGAGGTCAAGTCTTTCAAAGTCAGGAGTCAGTGGTGTTCAAAATTTGGGGTATTTTGTTTGTTCGTTAAATCATATCCAAGTTTGTCAGTTTTGGGACTCAAGTGTGATTTAAGTCATAATTGTGTGACTCGAGTACATGCAGAATAGTGGTATGGTATGTAATTTATTTTTTCAATTATCTGATGTGACTCTGCAGAAATCTTGTTTCCGGATGAGGTAATGTTATATAATTTTATATAATAAAATTATAATGATAAAGTTTTATTTACGTTACATTTAGTCACATTTATTCACATTATGTAATTTTTATTCTAATGAAATTTCCACAAGTAACGTTAACTTGCTAACTTACCATTACACGAGTCAACTACCCATACCATGACTGTAGCAAATGTTATTAGACGAATTCAGTCGTGAGATAGCCCAGTGCTTTTATCCGTGGTCAAAACAATCATACTAAAAATAACTTTATGAGCAAGTTGAATGTTAATGTAATATTATAACATTACCTTGCACATTAGCTTGAATACTGTGTTGCAAAATGTCAATCTGTATTAGTGTAAATGAGTATAATTCTGTGATGTATGATTTAGGGGGTAAAAAGGATGTGACGTCATTGACAGGAAATCAAACGAACACTGTTGGAAACATTTGGGATAATGCGTACACAACTTAACAAAATATAAAACATAGCTCTGGTCATTTTTAGACATTTTAATGCAGAAATGTTACATATTACACCTTCAAACAAAGAAACTTGAAAACAAGATAGGCACATTTAAGTTTCAAGCCATATTGTTCTATCATTGGTAAGAGAGAATGTGTGAGCGATGAAAGGACAGACAGAAAGAGAGACAGACAAAGAGAGAGAGTGTGGGAAGACTGGCAAAGGAGCGTTTGTTTTCACTGCAGAGGCTGGCATGTCTGTGTGTGTCCACGGTTTGTCTATCTCAATCTCTCTCACTCAATCTCTCGCTCTCTGTTGAGATGGTAAACACAGATGCTTCAGAGTGCCTGCACAAGCAAACGCCGAGCCCTGTTCAAACACACACACACACACACACACACACACACACACACACACTACCATCATCACACACACAAAGAGACAGAGCGCGGGAGACAGACAAGGCAAACCCAGGAGAGAACTGACAAGAAGAGTGATATTAGTGTGTGTGTGTGTGTGGGTGTGTGTGTGTGTGTGTGTGTGTGTGTGTGTGTGTGTGTGTTTGTTGGTTGGTGTGTGTGCAAACACTTTGCAGGTTTGTAATTAAATGCAAAGCAGTTACAAAGCAGTGAATACAGTGAAAACCTTTGGGACCTGAGTGATGAGATGAAACTTTTCCGAAGAAAAACACAGACAGACAGACAGATAGATTTAAATGTCATGTCAACACTTGAAGATGAGCTTATTTCATAAAGTAACAAAGTTCTCTTGCTCGATGAAGACCTCGAAGGCGCCGACATTTTGCCTTGAGCTTTCCATCAATCAAAGCCATACTATTACTGCAGAATACTGCTGAGATCTTGGGGCTATCACAAATATTGCATCATATTACATTTTGTGCCTGAGCCACCCAACCAAGGCAGCGGTGTCACATATCCAAACAGCTACTCTGTAAAAACTGAGAGAGTGTGTGTGTGTGTCTGTAGGTTTATTTCCTAGCAAATGGAGCCAATTCTGTGGCTTTTGGCGTTCAATAACACAAAACAACATTGAAGAAGAGGGAATGTATTGTTCATTGGGTCTGTTGAATATGAAACTGACCCCAAAGCTCTTTTTAAAATCCACTTTTTTACAGTTATATACACATTTTAGTGCTATAATGCTTTGTAAAGGTCAATTTAAGAGAAATTTAAAAAGTTTCTATGTGCTGTAATGGTGTCATAGCCTTCAAACCAAAGAGTGCTTGTGTCTTGTTTGCGTTTACCAGATGTAGAAATGGATCCTATCTGTTATACCTGTGAAGTAAACTCAAAGGATTTCTTTTGAGATTATTTCCCGCCCCTCTTTAAGTCTGTCATGTCCTTTTTTTCATCTCTGTTTTTCTTGTGCGAAAGCTCTGACGTTATCTGGGTTGGGTGTGAAAAGCTCTGACAACAACAGACAAGTCTGTCACCTTGACTAAAGAGCATACTCAGGGAACAGACTAAATGACACATGGATATATACAAATGCAATGTGGCATAGTGAAAGACTTTCTATGACGTGGGCTAGCCATTTACAAACACTGGGCATTCAGCTTTTCACCTGAAATGTGTTTTGACCTGTTTCTGAACCTCAATAATCCAGTAAACATAACAGTGTTTACTGACTTTGATGCATGAAAATATCTTTAATCCTTTTCTTTTTGACTTCTGCTGTCTGCAAATCTGAATTAATGAATACTATTTCAAACTGGTATCATAATTTCTTTCCCATAAAAGAAATGCCAAGCCATACTTAATAAACAGCTGTTTTGAGTTTTAGGGATACAGTATCTCCAGTTTCAAAACACAACAATTTAACCTGACTTAGACATTAACCAAAGTGTTGGGCTATTACTATTCTGAACAAGTAAACATACCCATTGTGTGTGTGTGTGCATGTGCGTATGAATAGGGTTGACTTTGTGTGTGTGTGCCTACTTGTGTGTGCATGTGTGTCTGTTTTCCAGCCTTGCCCACTCAGTTTGTTTAGGCTATTGTCAATGAGAAACAGCATGAATAAACTAGACAGGCTCCTGCTCAGACCAAGGCTGAGTCACAGAGCTGCTGAGACTACAGCAGTCATCCTCAGTTGCTTTTGGCTTCCAGACACTAAAAACTAAGAGGTGCCATTTTCTATGACACCAAATAGTGGTGCTTTTTAAGTCATTTTGCTTGACCTTATTATTCTAGCAGTGCATATTGTACTCCAGGTTAAAAAATACAGTTTAATTAAGCATACATTTGACAACATACATGATTATTTTTTTATTCATAGATGGAAAATCTTAGGATCAACTTCTAGTCTCTATCTTTTAGTGCTACAATCTTTTCTTTGTGATGTTTTTTGACTTCCCACAGATTAACTGTTAATCATAATCGTGTCAATCGTAATGGTGCCTCCAGCTGATTGTGCTTGTGGTTCATCAAACACAATATTTGTGGATGATCTCCACAAATGGTTCTAGTCTTTTGCTGCATGTTATATCTCCTTTCTCCCAGTCTATATAAATGTCTATAAATGTCTATAAAAATGCTCAGAAAAAAAGGTATCTCTGGCTCTGTTGTACCTGTGTTCTAAAAATGAATGTTAATCGGTGGGAAGCCAGTGAGGGATCAGGTCCTTGTTGCTGCATTTGTGACTTCTACATGTTGTTTAGGATGAGTACAAGGGGTGTCACAATTCTCCAAATCCATATATATATATACACACATACTTTTCTTGATTCATAAAGAACATATCAATGGTTTAATGCCCTGACAACATTTACATGACGTCATTTACATTTTCAAATTTTTGTGAAAAAAAAGTGTGATATAAACGGTGTATTTTTTAGAATGTACCACACTAAGGCCATTTGGTCAAATTGAAATCATTTATTTAAAATGCAACAACAATAAGCATCCTCTGACCTGTTGATAATAACTGAACAACTGCAGCTTGCGCTCATGTATACAGGCAGGCACAACAGCCAGACTGAAATGCATAGGAAATGGGGTGATCAAAATCGAGCAATGATCGAGCAATGATAGCAACCTGACCTTTCAGGACAGTGATAGAGCATCATTGCTCATGCTATAAAACTAGACAGTAGACCAAAGTGTCCAGAACAGCCAATGTAAAAGCTATTGCTTTAGATTACCTGTTGTACAGATTAGTATCATGACCATTTATTTAAATATAAATGTTTTGGATGACTGTATCAATCCATTTTGCTCCAAATTCTTACATCAATTCACAATCCACCCAAAATGATTTGTGACTTAGTTTTGCAAACTCTTTTTCTCAGACACATGAAGATCCACAACTGAATCCCTAGTGAATCAATAAGTAACAAATAGCAGCCTCACGCTCATAGTCTTGATGCATTATGTATTTAATAAGCCGTAATCAGTGCAGAGCACAACATTATTTATGCAGGCCTCAAGCGTCTGAACCAACCAGCTTGTCAAACATAATAAATAAAGATGTGTTAACCTTCTTCTGGCTTCACTGGAAGTTCCTTGAAGTAAACAAGTACACAGTTGTCCTGCTCCCGTTAATCAGAAAAACAGGGAGGGGGGCGAGACTTGGGCACCTGCATATCTTTGGGTGCTTGGAGAGCCAATAATTACTTTAGGATCACATTTGAGTGTTATTATACTTCATATTAGGTCACCATCATTCCAACTCTACACACATCCTTTTCTCTAAAGCCCTGTAAGCTCTGCTTGGCTTCTGTAATTGCCTCTATCTGAAACCTATGACTTGGCTGTGGCACTTTAAACTGATTGCGTTTGTTTATCCCCAGCTAAACTCACAACCCAAGATAATCTGTGCCGAAAAAAAAAGAAGATAATATCTCATGTCTGCTCATCTCTCCCCTTATCCAAACAAGCTCCGTTTGTCTCCCTGAGCAATAACACGTAGCTGGCCTAGATAAATATGACCCACGTCCCACACTAACGCAAGGAGGGCTGGGAAAAACACACATGCGGACCCACATGTATACCCACATGCCCATAAGGTGCATGTATAAGCACAAAGACACACATTCCCAAGCAGACAATGGCTGCAGACTCAATGGGATGCTGGGTCGCGCACACACACACACACACACACACACAGATTTACGCTCACAGACATTCTCTCTAAGGTCTGACACATTAAGACAGAAGTCCTTTAATGGTAGCAATGGGGACAGAGAGCAGATTATTGCTTAAGGAAAAAACAATGAGCAGCGACTCTCAGTTGTGGTGTTTTAGTGAAACAGCAGGCGGGCACATTCCAGGACAGCTGCCAGAAACAACCGAGCACCAGAGAGCGATGAGAAAGAACAGCCGTACAGGGAACCACAACTGTGTTCATTTGGCTCCTCTTCCACTGCACAATAACAATCATGACATTGCAAAACTAGCCTCATAATTAACTTGTGGAAAATAAACTGTCAGGAATATGAATTGTTGCATAAACTTTAATTTTATGTAAGTATTATTATGTAAACCTCTCTGATAAAGAGAAGCTGAGTTTGATGGATTGAGGTCATTTAGATAAAACGCCTGACTCGCTGTCATGCTGCATCTTCTCTAATCGACCCGCTAATATAACTGGGACACAAAGGACGGTGTATTTAAGAAAATTAAATCATTCTGAAACTAATTTCTGTTACCACATCAATCCAATACAAGTACAGTTTTCATTGATTTAATGTAGTGTCCCTATAACGTAGCTTCATGTAGACACATCTCATTTTATACAGTTAACTTTCCAGAGCCCAATATATTCTTTAAAGACTTGACAGTGTTTTGACAGTTGCTTATCTCTAGAGGCCTTAATCATTTTCCACATGTGGATAAAAGTGTCTATTACGACTGTCAATTACAGAACAAAAAAGTGTCTGAAGGATTTGCCAATATGTATTAAACAGATTGTAAAGCCAGATTGTCAACTTTAATTTTGTTTCGAGCTCAGCCCACACTGTTCCGGGTCTCTGCTCGCTGCCTACTCCCTGGTCTCAGCCTCACTCCAGGCTCTGCTGGGACTGCGAGGTGGAGACTGTGAGGTGTTTATTGTGCAGGGAGCAGAAATCCAATAGAGCAGAGTGAGCTGAGATGTTTGGGTTTGAACTGTTTAAACTAAGATGATCCAGAGTGGCCACAGCCTTCGTTCTGGTCTAACCCGGATCCTGCCTGCCCGCACACCTGTCTGCAATCCACTCATCAACCCACAGTTTATCAATCCCGGTTTTTCCTCCTACACCAGATCGTTGTTTCCGCCATCCTGGTGGCTACGCTCAGGCTCAGTTGGTTTTTGGAGATCACTGTGTTAGTTTTCCCGTGTTTGCTATTTAAATGAATGCGTGTTTGTCTCCTGTGCCTCAGGATCCTTGTCTGCCTGCTAACCTGCTTGCGAACCCACTCTCCCTCGCTTCCTCCGCCGACCACACCGCCTTGCCATTCTCCTCTTCCCTCTGCCATTTCCCGCCGTCCCATCTCCTGTGAAGTACCTTTCAATGAACCTGTTAACCTTCATCTGCCTCCCGGTCTGTGTTCTGTCTTTGCTTGGGTCCTCCATCCTGAACTAAACCTGACAAATTCAGACAAAACCAGGGACGGTGGGCTCAAAAACTACATGGTTACTAGCGGAGCTTACACAAAATCACTCACAACTTCTAAAACTTAAAACACAATTTTACATACCAGTTCTCCTATGTCATTTGTTTTCTTGATGCCATATTTTTTTATTCTTTATCCCTTGGCTGTTACTTGCTTCACCATTTGTAAAGCAGCATGTAAGCTTGCAAAGACTTTTCATTATAATGTAATCAAAAGCTGGAGAGTAAACCCGGAGGCAACGCTGCTGCAAGATGCTAAGGGTCAAACCACGGTCTGGCCTGTGAGACTTCACACCATATGAGAGGCCAAAGATACACTAGCAAGATGAACAAAGTGAATGAATCAAAGAACAAAAGAATTAACAAAGGAAGCAATAAGTGTGTCGACACATTCTCAAAAAAAGAAATCACAACTTGTTGTCAGAAACCAACCTCCCTACACTCTTTGGCTGCCCATAGAGACTATAGAGACTGCAGCGAGAAGGAAGTTAGGTGGTTCACGAGAAAACTGCAAAACATCCTTTAAAAACCTCCAGAAGCACTAATCATTTAGCACATGGCTGAATTTTGTACTAAATGTTATTTAAATTTAGTCCAGATTTTATAGAAAATCTGGTAACTAATTGACTAACAAACAGTGGAACTGACAACATCCTGGATCCATTCAATCCTTGATACAGTACATGGCCAAGATGTGGACACCCTTGCCATCGTCTTTCATGGTTTGGGCTCCTCAGTTTCAATTAAGAGATGATATTTTAGACATAAGTGGGCTTCCAACTTTGTGGCAATTCATTGTGTTTGGCCCGATCCTGTTTCAATCTGTTAATGCCTGGAGGTCCAAAAACAAATGTGTTTTCCCAGTTTGGTTTGGAAGAACTTGCCTGGTAGGACTTCATGGAACTGCGAGTACAAGCCAGACCTTATTACCCAACATCAGTGTTGGACCTCACTAATGCTCTTGTGGCTGAATGGGACCAAATCCCTGCAGCCAGGTTCCAGACTCTGGTGGAAGACTTTGCCAGATGAGTGGAGGCTGTTATAGCAGCACATTAATGCCCATGGGTAATATTTAGGTGGATTATTTAGGTGTCCATATACTTCATTCAACTGTTCACATACTTTTGACCATATAGTGTACATTGCACAGGCTTGCCAGCTTTTTAGGTATACCTAACTAAAATGCAGAATGCAGTATAATACAACAGCCCTGGAACAATGCATTAGTGCTGACTATCACATGTACAAGCATGGACGCTCTGCAATGTACTGCTGTGGACGGGATCAGCAGCAAAACATTTTTTAGCCACCTAAAAAGAAGTCCTACCTAAAGAAATCAAGATCAGTTTAAGTGTACGCTATATTTAAAATATTTTCACCATTTACCGTGCGGTCAGACAGGCCTTTCCGACAAGGAACTGAAGCCATTATATCCATTTATGTTCTTAAAAGCCACCAGACTCAAGTAATTTTGTGTGGCTTTGTGACTTTGGTGTTTTAACACGTTAGTTTGGATCTGAACTGCACACAATAACCCAAACAAACTAACCGATCGAGACAGTGGCAGACCAGCAGCTTTCATGTTCTGTAAGGTAAAATGACTTAGTTTGTCAAATGCGGCTGGTGGCTGTGAAGAGAGCGAGCCAGGCAAGTAAAGCGGTGAAAATATTCTAAATATAGCATACACTCAATCCGATTTTTTTTTAGGTGGGCCTTTTTTTAAGCAGCTGAAATACGTTTTGCTGCTGCCCCCGTCAACAGCAGCACGTTGCGTCTGTGCCCGTACAGCTGCCTGCTTCTCCAAACTGGACGGTGCCATCTACTATGGATAAGTACTAAGTTCTTCATACAACCCAACTTCAAACAATCCGAACTCTCTCTTTTTACGAGGAACAGGGTTTGTCCTCTCTCCAGTATGGAATGACGGTAGATGTCAAAAGCCTGTGTCAGTTTATGGATGATTGGTTGTTAATCCGCATACCAGGAAGTGGTTTGTTTCTCGCCATCATCACTGTAAAACCCAAACAGTTTAGATAATAGGCTGTGTAAATACACTCACTGGTTCGTCTGCGTATAGGGACAGCAGCATTACAACAAAATCTCACCAAACATGATTATTTGTTCAAGTCAGAGGGCAAAATCTTCTCAGTTCTCCCTTCAAACTGCTGGCCTCCTGCTCTCTTTGGTAAGAGTCTGCTTAGGATCAGCATGTGGAAACACAGCTACAGATGTGTGTTCCTGTTTACACTGAGCAGGAGGTAATTGAGGAAGTCTGGCTCTCACCTCAGGAGCTCTCCGCTGCTCAGTGGGAGCTGTGTTACTACCGAACCAAACACCTCACATCTCTCTCCTGCTCTCTCTGTACCTCTCTCTGTTTATCTCTCTTTTCTCTCTGTCCTCGCATGCCTCTCCCTCTGCCTTCTCCTTCCCTCTCTCCTTCTTCTGCTGCTCAGCGAGCAGGATGCCATGTCGGCCTCGCCCTGGTACATCTGCACCAAAGCGGCGACTAGATTCTCTTTTCTTCTCCGCCACAACAGGAGCGCTCAGTTTTCTGGCTCCATCCAGGGGAGCTGTGTTGCATCTGTCAGCAACACTTCCTTCAACCTCCATATCAGAAGACTGCGGGGAGCAGCTAAGTCGACTCCCATGCGCATTATGGCATGCAAATGAGTTCATCTTTTTCGCGAACTTTCCCAGAAAGCTCAGAGCACATTCAGTATGCAGCGATTCCCTTCTTCTCCTCCCCTTACACGCTCATCTTTACCTGGAACTGGCCGGTGTAGTCGTCATCCGTGGTGCCCTCTCTGCCCTCCTTCAGTGCGATGAGGGTGAAACCTCGGAAATAAGCAGGGCTGGTTGCCAGGAGGACCACTGTGAAGGAGGAGAGAGAGTGTGTAATTACTCCGCAGAGGCACATGCATCGACACATGCATCGACATGTCAGGGCCGCGTGTCGCAGGGTCACCCCCGGGTGACACCAGCAAAACTCACATGAAGGCAGCGTTTCTGTGAGAATCAGCGCGACGTGGAAGAGTGAGGGCTGTAAAAAGAGCCTTAGTGTCTCACAATGGAATACAA
Organism: Lateolabrax maculatus; assembly: GCA_031216445.1. Lineage (NCBI taxonomy): Eukaryota > Metazoa > Chordata > Actinopteri > Acropomatiformes > Lateolabracidae > Lateolabrax > Lateolabrax maculatus. The sequence continues at coordinate 5,633,691 of CM062214.1, forward strand.
GAGACGCCATAAATCTCATGAGGGGAGTTTGGTGCAGGAAAACGGGCCGGGAACGGGAGCACATATAATGAGCTGGGGTGGAATTGTATTCGGCTCACCCTTGTGCCCTAACCTTGCATTTTCATACCAGCCCATTTATCCTAAAACTGTCCCCCGGTGCTGAGAACAAACATGTCAATATTTTCAATCTTATCTGGTTTTTAAAAAGTGAAGTTTTGCTACTTAAAGGCTGTGCGAAGGCTTCAGGAATTCTTTTTTTTTTTTTTTCCCTTGGGTGGTGTCCTTCACAGGTCCCTGATAGCTGATTAGAATTTAGCCCTGGGTTGCTAAATCTGGCACAGCCCAACAAAAAAAAAAAGTGCATTATCTGGAGTATGATCTCAGTGGGGGAGTTTAAGACAAGGTGACCCTTGACTTTCATCTTTGTTTTTGAAGCCTGTGTCAAAATGGTCTTATTAATGTAAAATATTTATGAGTAAAGTTTGGACTTAAAAAACAGGGAAAGTGAAGCAGTAGTAAGAATCTCTGTGAGTAGGCCAAAATCTTTTTTGGCCAAATCCACCAGGCAGGATAGGGACTTTAAATTTGTAGAGGTCAGCTTAATTAGAGCCAGATTTGTGTGGGTGTGTGTGTGTGTGTCTCTGACTGTTTATATATGTGTGTGTGTGTGTGTGTGTGTGTGTGTGAGTGTGTCATTGCTTGCAGGAAGAGGAGAGGAAGTGAATATAGGTCAGACATTATAACACTAAGTAGCCTTATCAAACCACAACTCTTCCTGCAGGAGCCAGAGGAGGCAGGAAATTGTGTCCTTCTGGCTGTAATTCCTAGTAAAATTTTAGATTACTGTAGTTATTACTTACACTGTTAGGTTTCTAGTCATACTCAGGTTTCTGGAAATAAAATGAAGGTTACTATGAATTTCAGAGTACACATGCCCTGTTTTCCAACTTGATCAACAGTCTGCTGGTTCAATCTGGCGCAGGTTTACGCACTGATCGTGCAGGTGGACTCTGAAAAAACTATACCTCTGTAGGTGCTGCCGGGCTGGTAGGTTTCCGGGTCCCCCTCCATTCTGAGCCTGAACTCATGGTACCCATCCTTCCGGGTCCCCTGTGTCTGCGCCCGGAGGATCCGCCCGCAGTACCCGTCCGACCTGCCCCCGGAGGGCTCCTCCACGAAAGCGACGGCGTTGCACACGAAACTCGAGACGAAATAGTACTGCAAAAGCAGCAGATGCATATACATTCCCATTTCGGAGCCCGGAGATAAGTGTGCAGTGGCAGTTCAATCACAATAACAAAAAAAAAAAAAAAAAAACAAGTGGGAAGGCGAAACAGCGGACAGAGGATCAGTTCCAGCTCCTTCCCAAAGGAACTCCCACCAAACTACAGCAGCGTCACGGTCAGTGGGAAAGGTGACGAGAAGGAGACGAGTCCATCCTGAGCTGGAGAGAGCGCGTCCGGGGCGCACCGCGGTGGAGCGGTGCCGAGCGGGGAGAGAGCAGCCGCTGCTGTTCCCGGATCAGTGTGTGGTGTTGCTCGAGAGCCTGCAAGCAGCGGGGGGCCGCAGAGGAACCGAGCGCGGGGTGCACGCGGCTGTTTCCTTGACTTGAGGCGAGGGAAGGTTCAAGCTGGGGCTCCGCGCTTTAATAAGAGCCAGCCCTCCCCTACAACACACACACACACACACACACACACACACAGGCTGTCTGTGTGTGGATCTCACACACGGAGCTGCCTCCTGGGGGGGAAAAAAATACAAATATCCTGCCCGCTGTTCAAAAACGACGGCAAATGATATATTCTGTACACACTGTGGGCTGCGTGGGAGATGAAAGACATCATGAAGTTATGAAATTATAAACTAAAAAAAAAAAGTCAGTCGCATAGTTCTATTAAACGTGAAGAAAGGTAATAATTGTTTTTTAATCCTCACCTGTGCGCATTTTTGCTCCACAATTATGAAAAATGAGTATGTTCCATGAACAAATGAATAATGGCCATCACTTCATTACACTGTGGGGCTACATGGGGCTTGGTGTGTCAAGTGAGTAGTCTTAAATGTTTTGGGTGCTGTCCTGTGCGTATTTACGCAGTTTGCATTGCGCGGTTACGCGAGTTTATTGTGTTTCAAGAGCAAATGGGCAATGAACATCTCTTAATATCACTGAAAGACAAGCACAGAGAGATGTTAGACGCTCAGAAGTTACAAATATAAAGTACAAATATAAGGTCCGCTATCTAGATATGACGCAGGCAGGAACGCCTGAGCAGAGGCCCCAGAACACACTCTGAGCTGATAAGGGCAAAAAAGAACTTCAAATGTTGATTAAATGAATTGCTCCACACTGATGCAAAATCATTTTCATTCCAATAAACCTTAAAGTGCACGAACATATACTCCATTATGAACTGCTCATCATTTCCATGTGGATTAAATGCACCCTTTTCTGTACGGACATATGGTGTAGGTGAAGCAGGCCCTCAGCTCTCCACACAACATCTCACACACGAATTACAATCCCTTGTAAACACTTTCACTATACAGACACAGACACAGACATGCATTTACAATAGGAGACAGTTTGGCCAGTAGGTGTCGCCAGAGTAGCTTTGCACCTTCAGGTCCTCCACAGCTACTTAGTAAATCTGTCACTCTCCTCATCACTGCACCTTTTACTCTCCCATCTCCTCAAGTTTTATTATAGTGTAGAGAAAAGTATTAGGGATTATGGAAATGCATGTCTCATAATAAATGTGTAGTTTGGATTCAGCTGAAGCAGTGAGTTGAAGTTTGATGATATTTTGAGCCATTTCCTTTTTGTAATTTATTTTGTTCCTTTGTCATTTTGCAATCCTCCTTTATTCTGTCTGAATTACAGACATGCTGAACTTTTACTTAACTTTAACCTTTCTTGTATATTTAAAATATTACAATCAGTCAGTATCTATTTTTATGTAACAAATGTGCGTGTGTGTGTGTAGATGTGAGTGTGTAAATAATGAAACATCACATAACTGAGCCAGATCAAATAAACTTGCACCAAACGGATTTGTTCATGTTTTTGAGGCTTTTGTCCACATGCCAAACATGTGTGTGTGTGTGTGTCTTTGTGTGTGTGTGTGAGTGTGTGTGTCTAAACCTGGGGAGTGTTACTTAACTGAAAGCAGTTCTCAGAGCTGGAGATGGTTAAAGTAAACAGCATCAGCCTGGATGTCTCTGCGTGATGGATCCCATCTGGAGTGACTCTGCACTATAAACTGTCTGACGAATGGCTGATGTCTGGAGCATACCCTTGACCAGCAAGTGGAGTCAAAAACAACCCAATGACCTTTCAGAATGAGAACAAACTGTTTGCACTCCCGCCAGTCACTTTCCTACATTCAAACATTTTTCTTTTCAGTTTGAGGAAATCAGTAGAGTATTGGTGTGAAATCTTGTAATCTCTTTACTCCTGAACATCATGTGAAATGGCCACAAGTAGTTTAATCTCATTCAAATTTTACATCCAGCTGACTGATTCAGGAAAGTTTTCTTTACAATATTTACTTTTATTATTTGTGTCAAACAATTCACCAGGGTGTCAGTATGAAATACATGTTTGAATAGGCCGTCTTAAAATGCTACTTCTTTGTATAAATCCCTACTTTTTCAAAGTCCCGCAGCCACTGTGATAGCATATGCATTTGTCTTTAGTCAACATGCCTGTTTGAATAAGACTTTCATGAGGATAATAAGGTTCTGATGCAGGAAGCACGGGCCAAAGGGGTGTATTAAAAATGAAAATTGCACTGATCTTAGTGTGCGGAAGTCATTTCCTCTAACGGACTATAAGGGTCCTAAAAAAGCCCTTGATATTGTGCTCAAGTGTGTAATAGAATTTCTAATCATTTTACAAAGCTTTTTTTATTCTGCTTATACAGGCCTTTGCTTAATTTAGGTCATTGTTTCTATCTCAAGTAATGAATATGGATTATATGAATATGGATTATATGTATTCACAATTCAATATGGATTATATGTATTGAATTGTATAGGCTAAGTGCTCATTTGTAAAAGACATGTTCCTGTTCTCTTTCTTGTATTTCCATAAATGGTGAAGACATATTTTACTGAAGCAGAAGTGCCACCACTACACATGAATTTTACTTAAGTAAGAGTGCCTGTTTGGAAGATAAACATAAAAGCAGAAGCTTCCTATCCAGTTAAGTGCTTGAAGGCTGTTTGGTCATTTGTCACAGCTGTAACAGGATGACATGATACTCTCATGTTCAGCTTTCCGTGAGTAAACCCTGGACCCTGACTGACTATGCCAACCAGAGCCAAATAAGCTCAGGTGCTGAGGCTGACACCAGACCAGCCAGTAACAGTTCAATAACTTATAGGGTTACTACTCATGTTCTGGTCCATTGTGTGCGTTCAGTACGGGCGCTTGTCCGGTGCACGTGAGCTTGCAGGAGATCACTACCCCTCTTTTATGCCATCACCCTCTGGCAAATATCTTGCAACTTGCCAAGTAGGCCTAACTGTACAAAATTAGCGCTATCCTGGGATTAGCACTAACTGCCCACACTGAGGACCTAAACATGAGAAAATGGGAATCTTGGCTGCTTTAAGGCTGGATGGTAGTTCTTTTTACGCACAAACATCTAAACCTGCCAGGTTTGACAGTGGTTTTGGTTAAAAAACAAAACAAATACATAAAATCTGACAAAATAAATGCAGCTCTTACCTGCAAGATTTCAAGCACAATAGGTCATTCTCACGGCAGATATCTGGACTCGTCGAACACAGGTGTAACTAATAACTTAAATAATGGATGCGTTCTATTTTGCAGTGGTAGTGTTACTAATGTGCATGCTGGCTCACTGACAAAGCTTACCAGCACATATAAATGTGAGCCATTGTTAATGTTATGAGGTACACCTGTGCTTTTCTCGCAGCAAGAAAGCAGAATGTTTATAGTGTTCTGTCAATCTGCAAACCAACTTTAGATAATGCCAGACACTGGATTACTGATTAGGTTTATCATTCATTTGATTACTGAGATGTTGAGTTGAGATGTGCACCAGAGAGGAAGGAGATGCTTCTGATGTCATGTCTCTAGTCAGATATTTTGTGTCATGGGTAATCAGATATTAACTTAACTCATGATTAGTCATGTCAGTTGTTGCAAACCAGTGAAAACCATGTATCTAAATATTTGGTGATTTTTTTGATTTTAAGATAACCTGAAGGATTTAATGCTCTTTTAAAGTCTTATAATTGTTTCTGTGTCTTATTCTGGAAATACATTTTGGAGGTAGATGACTTTCATCAGATGGCAATGTGGGATAAGTGCTTAAACCATTAGGTTGAACAATCAAATCTAGTCACAGCAGATAGCTTTTTAAGTAGTGTAGGTTGCTATTTAAACTTCAGTTTTATAATGGCTTTCCCCCATTGTTATATACAATATAGGCTTTCTATGTTATCCATTTAACAGTGGAAGGAACGGAGCCAGATAGCCATCAGAGACAAATGAGATCTATATATCAAATTAAAGCACTTGATGAAATCCACTGTATCTTGCAAATTGGCCAAAGCTGAATTAAGTGGAAAAATTCTGAAAGCTGAGAAAGGTGCAAGTATATTGGATCTCTTGTATAAAGTTAGTTGAAATGTCATTTGTAACCTTTTGGCCTCAAGGCCTCTGATGTCACTGCTCTGTTCTCGAGACATCCATCATGTCATCGTTGTGTTTTTGTAAAAGACAGCGCACCAACGAGCACGGGCATGCAGACTCACGTGCGCACACTTTCACATGCACACACATGCACACTAGATGACCACACACACCACCGACCTGCTGGCAAATGATCGCTGATTGTATCACTGCACAGATAAGAGAACATCAAGCAGGTGCAATCAGCCCTGATCACCAAACATCATTAAAACAGATAGTGTGTGTATGTGTGTGTGTGTGTGTGTGTGTGTGTGTGAACGTGTGTGTTTTTAATTGCAAATGTATGAGTGTAAGTGTGTATGTATCTGCATGTACACTGACTGTGTTGTAATTATACAGTATTCTATAGTCCTATTGTAGTTTTGTGGCAAGATAAACATGTAGACAAAATAATTTAACATATATTCACAGAGAATTATCAGCCGATTTTGCAGTTCTCCTCAGGTTTACAGAGTGTCACTAACTGTTTTGGTTTTGCAGTGGTAACTTAACGATTGTGGTTCAGTTTCAGTGTTCTCATCACACTTATTTTACAGCTGCAGTGGGTAGCTGTTTCCCACTTAAAGATGCACTAATCAATATTTTTACATCATCAATGTATCAAACAACAGTGTATAACATGACAGGAGTCGCTTGTAGGGATGAGCCCACAATTAGCACCCAACTCTATAGTTCCTAAGATCTACAGTCCTTTTTAGCTCATTGTTTTGGTTTTAGAGTTTTACTGTTGAAGTCTCACCACTCTTTTCGATGTGTCCGAGTGTCAGCAGGCCTCTTTTTTCCAGCAAAAAAGCTCTGGCAAACCCACTTTACGCTCACTCACCAGCAGAACAGAAGCGTTCAAAAACAGAAAGTTAGCTACTACCTAGTGAACACAGAGAAGCATTTAGCTACTTAAGACCCATATATTTCCCTTAGGAGTTGGCAGAGACCAAAACATAGCTAAAAGGATAATTAATATTGGACTTAGTTCCATGCAAAAACCCAAATACTGTAAATAGGCTACTGTTATGTTTTATGTTTCACAACCCTGATCAATTCATCATGTCTATGTGCTGCTTTCAGCCCATTGATCCCAGTGTCGATGAGGCGTATTCCAGTGGTTAAGGCGCATGCTATACATCTGCAGACCTTTGTTGCATGTCATGTCCCCATCTCATCCCGTGTACCCCAAGTGGCTGAAAAATGAAGCCAATGGGGAAGTGCCAAAAAATAATCTTAAAGACAAAATAGTGACTTTAAACTCTGGTGTAATTTACTGTACAATCAAGGGTAATTTAACAGTGTCTCTCAGCTCTGACAATCAGCAGTCCAAATTGCAGGTGCATTTGCAACTGCAAAATCATTTAATATGCCAAGTGGTACAAACCATGCCATGCCAAGCGGTACCAACAAAGAAATCCAGCATCCAAAGCTGAAACTAACTGTGATAGGCATATGTAGAGTCTATGGAGGTTAGCCAATACTGATAATTGGCGAGGTGATTAGTTTTACTGGATGCGAAGTTTGTACAACTCTAGGAGCTGTACAAACTGTGGTGCAGTGTTCTGACTGATGAGATTGGAAGAAAATTAGGGGGAATGGAGTCTTGTGGAATTGTGGAAGATGATGACATGCAAATGACATACCAGTGGGTTCAACTGAAAAGACGAGACGCGCACAGTCCCACATTAGAGTCAGTTTCTATTCTGGTTGCCTCTTCTCACTGGAGTGCAGCTCCGGTCCAGTGGAAATCACCACCTCGAAACATCTGACGGCTACGCAGTGTGCCTGCCACCAAATTATAGGGACTGAACATCTATTACAAAGTGTCAGTCTGCTGCACTTATACAAAATGATTTTAAAATATGAAGCATAATTTACATGCACTCATACCTCCTCCAACTAAATGAATCATTCATGACAAATTGGTGAAGATATAACAGCGTGGAGGCACGTATATGGATATTACTTTCATCACTGTCCCCATGCATGGACATCTCTGTTCCATTTCAAAACTCTCACTGCCCTGACACTTACCACAAATATCTGGTTCTGTCAATCAAATTTAACAAGCTGTAGATAGGGCAGGGGGAGGCAGTGTCGGGGGGAGGGGGAGGTGGGGGCAGGCTGTGTTAGTGGCAGCCCTCAGAATAAGGGGAAAAGATTGAAAGTAAAGAGATTCAGATACAGAGGCGTGACAGAGAACTGAATTAAAGTAACCCCAGGTTGGTGACACCAGACTCGGTTCGTCAAGTGTTTATGGAGCCAAAGGATTCACTTCAGGTTGTCCAAGCCCTCCGATCACCAATTAAGGAGCGCCAGGAGCAAAATACAACACAACTGAGTCTCTTTATAGTACTGGAATAAATGTTAAGAGGGGGTGGGGAAAATAATCACCCAGCTCACAGTTTAATGAGAACATTTCAAATGTAATTCAACCTCATCAAATCTTGAAACAGTAACGGCCCTGTCTATCCTCTGTAGGATGGAATAATTGAGGTGACATTTGGAGAGGGAGCAGGCGATCAGCTTCTCTGTGTTTTGTCTTCTGTGCCTTTACCTCCAACTGTTCTACAATTTTATTAATTGTATTCTGACTGCACCTGATTCTCCTGATGTTTTTTCCACTTTCTCATCCTGACATTTTGTACAGACATTCATGGTCCCCAGAAGAGGAATCGCAATGACTGTGGTGATCACCTGACTTTTCTTAAAGCGCCAACGTGAAGTTGACATTTGTGGTTTGTATTTATTTGATCCGATACTTTAGTTTATAACTAAATACCTCAAAGCGAATGACATCTTCAACAGCAAAAGTATAGAAAAATTAGTGCTGCCAGGTTGACTCCTCTTTGGCTCTGGCAGGGCCTGCCTTAAGCCTCGTGAGGACAAAAACTGTCTGCCTGGTTGACTGGCACGTGCCGTCTGCAAATACTGCATCACCTCATTTACAAATGCCATTATCGTTAGCTTCTTCACCGTGATAGTCTCTTCAGGACTGAGCATCACTGGCCTCACTGCTTCTCAACTCCGAATACAACTATGAATACAGTGCAGCCGTGTCTGGAACATTGCTTTGACTTTTTCATTCAGTGGTTCTGGTGAGACTTTACATCATAACAGACAGTCAGTCAGATGAATCAGAGCCCATGAAAATTATCTTTTGCTTCCTTTGATCCTTTTTTTCTTGCTTATTCTCCACTTTTCTCTCTCATCTTCCTCTCTTTCAGAACCTCCCCACCCCCACCCCTTTTCTCTTCACTCTTACCTTTTTTTAAGGATATGATAAAAGATGTTTTTCACCTTCACAACTAGATCTAATGAGATCTATTCAATGCTGTATTTTTCCCAAAATATGCTGCATGCATCTAGTCAGCCTAAACAACAAAGTAGGTGAAGGCATCACTCTGAATGAAATGTGAAATGCAGCAATTAGTGAAAAAAAAAACAAAACAACAACAACAAAAAACACAATTTCAGTGGCTAGATCCCACTATGGGGATAAGATTTTATTTAAGTAAGACTACAATGTCATAAACATGCCATTGCAGGCCTGATTATCAAACTTAAAGACACTATTTAGCTTTATGTGTTAACATTTTAGTAAAGTGTCATATGTGATGTGGTTTTGACATTGGCTGTCATGAGACCCGTATAACTGTTTGATGGCTAGACCTGCACCTAGTGGTCCTATTAACGGGCTCAGCCCAGGACACTGGGATTTGTGTCCAGTGCGAAACCAAAGATGCTCAATAACTAAAGATAACACATTTCAAGCTGCGCCAAGGAATGGTTTACAAATGGTATACACTTCCTGTTTCCTAAGTGGGCTCGGCCTATCCCCGTCTGAACTGTCACTGGTGGAACCAAAAGTCGATGTTGACATTTATTTTTAGACTTATTGACTTGTTATTTTCAGCTTTCAGTCGGAGTTTGGTTAGGTTTAGGCAACACAACTACTTGGTTAAGTTTAGGAAAAGATCATGGTTTTGCTTAAAATAATAAGTCAATGTTGACTTTTGGTTCATGGGACACAAACAGCGGCTTTCTGCCAGAAAGGCTTTCTGAGCTGAAGCCAAGACGGCAAATCTCACTCCAGCCAGTTCCCCAAAGTTGGCAACCCAGTCAAAAGGTTTTAAATGTTTTAAATACTTTTTGTGACTATGTTTTGTTTGTTTTGTTGCATTTACTGTTTATTTAAAATTCTGTCATTAACTGTGTTTGAAGTGTGGCACGCTTTGGACGTTGGCCATCTATTGTATTTCTCTAATCCTCATTGGATGCTACAATATGACTCATATGCTGGAGCTGTATCCATGAAGTCAGAGTCAGAGACACTTAAGTCAAGGAGTTTATAGACAAATCAGGTTGTTTGCAGAAGTAAACACATGGCCATTACTGTGATGGCACCTCACTTTCACTCAGTTTCAATGAGTCTATTTAGCCTAGTGCTATAGTCCATGTTTGCCCTGCTGATGACAGTACAGTTCTCTATGCTGGACCATTGGCCATTCTAGGACCTCTCTCTCTCACCTCTTTCCAGATGTTTGGATCTGGGCTTTCACCCTCCAAGAGATTCAGCTTCTCCTCTTGTCTCTCTCTCCCTCTGAGTGTTCATTTCTTTTTTTCCTACCAGTATGAATGGTGTGCTTGTACTTTGCCTGGATGACCTGCAAATCACCAAAACTACACTGACTAGTCTGTGCTGTAATCAGCTGCTCCAACAACAAACTTGGCTGCTCCAACAACAAACAAAAGTTACGTATATATTTGGTTTTACCTACCAAGATGTTCAATCGTGTGCATCCTTGAGGTCTCGCAGACATGTCGAGGGCGTTTCATTCCTCACAGAACACTTGCAAAGCTAATTTTTCCTAAAAGTTCAAACCCAATGCGTGTTTCCATTTTCTTTTGCCGATTAAGTTTCATAAAGTCTGTACCCAAGTTTTCTCAGTGTCAGTAAGCTTTTCATTCATAACTAAATCTTGAGAACTTTTTCGTATTCCTCCATAGTGTCATGACTGAACTCAAAAGAAAGACAATGGCGGAAAAGGAAATCTTTTTTGACATCAACACAAATCTGCTGCTGCAGCTCGTGACCATGCTGACTTTTTCAGATTGTATTTGTTACCAGCGTACTTCAGGATATTGGATGGACTTTTGATCTTTCTGCCACTTGAAATAATAGCATGGATGATTGAAAACGGCCATAGGTAGAAAATGAAGCTGTTCAACTGGTGGGGTCAGTGTCTCTGGAGTTCTTTGGGCTGTGGGTTTGTCTACGTAGCAAAGTGCTGCTGAGATCATCCGGGTGGAACTGACATGAATATATAAATGGAAAAGTTCATGACACTATATTCTCAGTCCAGAAAAACGGTTGCATACCTCATCAGCAGAACTATAGCTGGCGCGTGCGCACACACACACACACACACACACACACACACACACACACACCCAGAGCAACCATGTGGCCCCTTTTCTCTCTCTCTCTTTCTCTCTCTCTCTCACACACACACACACACACACATTTAGATTTACAATTTTTGTTCCAAGTCTCACCCAAAAATTGAATGCCAGGTTGCATTTCTTCCTGTTCATGATTTTATAATCTACATTTCCTGCAAGAATGCATATAAAGATTTGGCTACTAACAGCGCATAATTGGTTTATGTGGTGTTTGTCGCAGTTCACTTAAAGGTTTCACAATCTGTTGTTGCAGGAAAAACAGAAATTCTCTCAACCTGACTGGGATCATTGCATGATGAATGGAGGAAAAAATTACCTCTTGCAAAAACAAAAACTTGCTAAAACACAGAAGCAGAAACTTCAAAAGAAAACATTGTTGTGTGTGTGTGTGTGTGTGTGTGGGGGGGGGGGGGTTGCTGAAGAACGTATTGCAAATATGCTGAAGTTTTTATTTTCTTCTGAAACTGTGGGAGCCAGCTGCCGATATGAAAATGTGATTCTGTGTCTTTCTTTTTACGTTTCAGGTTGTCAGGAGTCCATGAGAGGCATTGTATGTCATAAAACAATGAGCCCTGCTCGTCTTATTGTGTATTATTGTGCGTTATCGACAAAACCGAGCTGCAGCGGATGTCTCCTTAAATATTTCTTGATCTGGTAGCCAGGCTGAGCCTCTTTATCAGACAAATGTTGCAGCAGTATCATCCCGAGGGGAACAGATTCTGGAGAGCGATGCTTGAAAATAATTTGAAAAAGGATGGGTCAGCAATCTGTGTAAGAGGGAGGAAACTTTTCCTCAAGTTGCCTTTTTCTCTCTCACCCCTGTTAGAGAAAAACACTAACTGGAAAATGGCAGTAAGAACTAACTGGCAGCTGCCTTGGCAGAAGTGCTGTAGGGATCAGTGGGTCAGCAAATGCTCTCTATTTCACCTTAATTACATCTCTACACAGAAAGGGCTAAATTATAACATTCAGCTAATATAGATTGGCCTACAGTATGTTGCGAGTGTGTCATTAGTATTACTGGATATGCACACTACAGTATATGTTATTTATGTTTGATTATTATTTGGTTGACCTTTCCTGAACCTTAATCATGTAGTCGCCAAGCACAGATATTTTTTTTAAATCCTTGAATGTGAAATGCACACTCATAATTTTGATCCTCTCCAGATATTTTTTAACATTTATATATAAAAGACTATTCTTTGAATAACAATGTGTTTGATGTTGAATTACACAAAAAAGTTAGATAACATGGTTAAAAATTATTAAAATTACATCTACTCCTTCTCCCTCATTATGGAAACGTGTGTACACTATATCTCATAATCAAACAGGTGGATTACTATGAAATTTGCTGAACACATTCATGTTTCTATGAAAATAAACCCTCAAGGTTTAAAGATCCCATGACCCTAATGACCCCGCCTTAAGAAGGAAAACATCTATGTTGTTTGTTCACTTTCATAATGTTTTCTGTAATGAACACTGCAGCTTTCAGCAGGGTTTTAGCCTTGTGTCACTAACCCATACCAGCTGTTGCCCCTTTGTCTGTCGGCTGTTAGAGTCTCACAAGGCTATTAATTGGACGTCCTTCACCTTGATTAAAAGACAACTGTTTGCCGCTGACAGCCCAGCATTGCCTACAGGTGATGTGCTCTTAGTGGCAGCAGATGGTGGCATGTGTTGGCTAATGAATTGGGCAGCTTATTGTAGACAGAAACCAAGCCTGCACTATTATATTAATCAACTTCACCACAGGCCTGATAGGAATACGCTCTGTAAAATCAGTTTTGTTTTGCTAAAGAAATCCTGACAGCTCAGTCGACAAATCACTCTGTAATGAAAGGTTTATCAGAGCACCTATGGCTTGACAACGTTTTAATTCTATTTACATAGGGGTCTTAGGCTTTTTGGGTCGTTTGTGATTACTTTTAAATACCCGGTAGCCACAGTATCGAGGTCCCTGCCATAGACTGATCCCTAATGTCGCTTAATACAGTTTACTGCAGAACAACCCATTTTGTCAGTTTTAAACAGACAATCACGGTTATTAAAAGTGAATTAGCTAAAGTTACTCTCTTTTTGACGTTCTTACTCTATGTACAATTCCCAAAAGTAAATCCGCAGGTGCCTCTATGACTGCTTCAATCAGAGCAGATGTCAATCATGACACTAAACCCCCATTTTATAGCATCAAATAACTAAGCAAAACCAAATTACCTAAAATGACAGAAACCATCTTTGGGAAAAATGTATTTGACTTGTACTTGGATTTGATTTGATCTTTAGTTCGGCCCATCCGCTAACATGGGGGCGAGGGGGTTTATGACCTATACTGCAGCCAGCCACCAAGGGGCGATCAAGCTGTTTTGGCTTCACTTTTGCGGGAGATGCTATGTCCATCTTTATGTACATCGTAGGATTCATACTATCACTATCCATGCAATACCACACACAATTTTAGTTGTATTGAGCGGGGACTGAGCCACCTAGGCCTGGGTGGGTTCATGCTCATTTAATTTGAGCCAGTTTCCTTGCACTTATCAGCACTTATCAAGTAAACCCAGCTTTTAGCATAACCCTTAAAAAGTATATGTCCTCTGATTCCCTCTTCTATTTTTTTTTTGCTAAATCATTTAGTAGCTTGCCTTAAACCTGAAGAACGTCACTGTTACAATCTTCCATTTGTGAGATGAATTTTTTAGACTGCAAGGTTTCCATTGCAGTGTAATAGTCAGATACTAATGTTTTTAAAGTTTTGGTGGAACATTAAAGTCCTTGAAAATCCCATTTAAATTCTTGGAATTACCTGCATGTGTGTGTGTGTGTTTAGATTCTGTAGTAGTTGCAACCTTTCCTGGAGCATATACTGGCTGTCCTTTATTACCTCTGTAAAGGGCCTAAGGCCTTCCAGACTTAGAGCTGTTACAATAGCTGTACAGCCCCAAATTGTCTGGCGTCGTCCCTAAGCAAACTCATCCATTTTGTTGCATGTATTATCATATTTCTAAATCCACCTGAAACACTTTTGGAACTAATTGACCACTTTCTGTGGAAATGAAGCATCAAGGACAAACAGGGAGCCCCTCATCTAATTTCTGTGAACACTTTCGCTGTCGCCTCAAGAACGCATTCACACATGTTCGTTCACACACACACACACACACACAGGCCTGTTAAAGTCTTATAGAGTTTAAAACTCAAATTTTCTAAATTCCCTGGTGAGCACACTTCACTCATATGTATGTTAATGAATCACTGTCTCAGCAAAACATACCCAGAGCGGCAGGCGAGTTTAAAGACCAGAGGCTCTAAATGAACCTTGCTGTCCCGAGAGATTCACCTTCCAACACGTCTCCCCTTTCTGTACCGTTCTGATGTCTTTTTAAAACGGCTTTAGTCATTCCTCAAGTCAGCATTTGCGACAACAGTCTTTGTCCATGCTAACTGCCTGAGGCAATGTCTGGCAGTTTTTTTGTTTTTCTGTGTGTGTGAACAGATGCGGATAAAAACGTATGTTTGTTTGTGTGTGAGCTTTGTCTCCAGTGTGACTGACACCTGATACTGTGAGCAGCAGATTCTGCATAGCGCTGGCTAGGCACATTGTCATCTTATCATTTGGTAAAGAAAAGTTTTGGGGAAACTTGTTATCGACCAGAATAAAGCAGCGGCTTTGTCGTTTCACTCATGCAAATGGATGCAGACAGTAAGGCATAATGGGACTCTTTTCAATAGTATCCTCAGGCTACCAACAGCAGCCCTTCCTATCACCCCGGCCTCTGTTTGTATATTTCTCACACCTGGAATTGGCTCAAACACCAGTTGTCATGAAGTGACTAAATCTTACTTCCTTCTCAGGCGCTGCAGATGCAAATTTAAATTTAAAGCGCTGGTGCAGTTGCTCTAACCTCAACATGGTCCTTAAATAAGAAACAAACTAAACTTTACTCACACTTCAACTCTCTCTTGGTCTCATATTCGGATTGAAACATGGTCTCAAACTAAGCTTTTTCCATACGTGATTACAGCTTGGACTTACACATGATAACAAACTGGCTAAGATGCACAAAACCCACAGCTCATATTCCATTAAGATTTAAAACTGCTCCATATGTCACAGGTCAAAGAGTGTGTAACATGTGCACATTAAAGCTGCACTAATCAATATTTAATAGAAATAGTGGATCAAATGACTATGCATATTCAGTATTAAACTGTTTCCAAAAATGCACTGTAGTGTTTATTGAACACCTCTTTCATGTGCACTACAAGAAGCAACGTCAACGTTTTGGGTCTCTCATCTTTCCTTTGCGTACCCTGCACCGATCTCTGATCTACACAAGTCGATCGCTACATGTTTAAACTGCAGCATCGCTAATGCAGGTGTTAAATATAAACCAGCGTCTTTCTGCTGTTGTCGATCAACACATCTGGACTGGGTGCCACTGTCTGGACACAGGTGTAACAGACTAGAGTATGATATGGATACCTCTCGCTCAGTCACCTGCCTTTTGAGAACTGGGTCTGCTGGAATCTAGAAACATGGCAACATTGCTAAAAATAAAATCAGGCGGGGCAAGAAACACAACAGGTCAAGCAATCATGCAGGTTTTCTACAAACCTCCACACTTTTTTGGCAGAGAAAACCAAGGCAAATGGTTGAAAAATACCCAGAAAAAAGTATCCTGTGAAATTGCATTATTGACATTGCTGATGCACTAATTTCTGCTTTTACCTCCAAATAAAGTGGTTTAAATAATCCGGCTAAACTGTTGGTTTACTTACAACCTGCATGATGGTCTGACTGCTTGTGTATCTGCTACATTTTAGGGATGTCACCATGTTCCCAGATCATATATTTTTACAGGCCAAAACTACAAAACTATGACCCAATTTCTAATAAACAGCCAATCCTTCAAGATTGTTAGTGGAATATTTGATTACACAGTGATCCCTTTAAGGTATGGGATAAAGTTTGGGGATTATAGTTTTAAATGCAAGCGCTACATGCCAATGATTTATTTGTAATTAGTGACAAACACAGCAGGAAAAAAAGATAGAAAGGAGAGGGCAAGAAAAAGAAGCATGGAGGCAGGAAATTAATTCAGCTTGATTAAGTGATTGTTTATGAGAGACCAGAACCATTAAGTAGAATGTTATTTTCCCCACAATCCCTTTTAAATAGCCCTTGTCTTTAAACATTGCTTCATATCCGGCTGCACAGCTGTTGTTTGTCACGTTGCTGTTCAGATTGAGCAAGTGTGTGTTTGACAAAAGTTTGGATATCCAGATGGATGCCTTTAGATGTGCACTTCCTCTATCCCAAAACAAAAGACTTGATTTCAGTATTGCTTCGTTATGATGCTTGTTTTTCTTCTCTGGGTGATGATTGCTCAACACATTCATCATCCAATAGAGGGAATCAGTATCAAGACTGTTGTTAATGGTAATGAAGGCCTCTCTGACACTTAAGTATTTCCTGTTCTTTCTCGGTTTCCTCTTTTTCCACCACAATAAAATCAGGGCAGGGATTACTGATGGACTCGGTCTGTTTACTGTGGAGAGAACTGATGGGATTTTTACATCAGGGAGAGGGAGCATGTCAGTACCCCATTATAGTATTTTTAGATGAAAGATTTTAAGGTAAAAAAAAAAAGCCTTTCTGGCATTATTTCTGCTTGTACAGGAGGTAACAGCTCATATTTGCTGTTTTTTTTAATGTGTTTAACATGTGCATCACTTATTGAACAGAATCATCTTGTCTTCTCTTCATTTAAACCCTCTTTGCTCCATTTTCAAAATAATCTTTCACAAGTTTCACAAATTAAAACTGCAGTTTGTAACATGAAGCGTTCACATATTAAACTGTGGGATAACTAACGTAGAGCTTCTGAATACACTTTCCTTCCATACAGCCTGCCAACCTGTTTTGCTGTTTAGCTGCACATTTACAACAATACAGTGTATAAACACCTTTGGGAACCTTGCAAAAATGTCGCAACAACCCATTTTACAACATAGAATAGTGCTATGACCAGAATGAGCAATCGTGAACGTTGATGTAGACGTTAAGCAGCCACGGTGACAATAGGCAAATACCGACAGTAAGGCCACAGTTAAGTTTCATTGTTTACACACATGGGCTAGCAAGAATCCATTGGGCTGGGAAGATTTTAAGCGGCCCAAACACACAATTTTCTATATCAGACTTCATCAAAATAACATCAGACATGCTTTGAAAATCCAGAAGGTGTTTGTTCAGAAGGCTGACCTTTGAGCAGACACTCACTTTGCTGGATATTCCCCTTGCAAAAGTGAGGAAATGCATTTTAAGAAATAAAACTTAAAAACCTAATTCAAGTGCATATAAGTTTTATATTGTTTTATATTGACTGTCTGCTGTTAACACAAAAAAATGAAATTACGTTGTGGCCTATGATTCCTGCAGTAAGCAGGAAATGTGCAATGCCTCATCATCACTGTGGTCATAACATTTGTGTTTTAAAAAGAAAAGAATTAGAGCATTAAAAGTGCGGTACTGTATGATTGTGAAAGGAATGGGTAGGGGTGCTGTAGAGTGCATAAGAATCGACTATTATGTATTTTTTGATTTCCAACATTTGGATGAGCCCATTTACACCCTCACCTCCACTTCACCAATAGAAAGGCAGAGCAGAGAGTAAAACCAGTGATATAAAGGAGGGTAGATATGATGGCACAGAGAACAGGGTCACATGGCATCTGCTAAAACCATGAGTTGGAGGTGAACCCGGCCTATCAGTAATGAAGATCCCCTCAAGGTTCTGAGGTGAAAGTGATGGATGTTACTTATGAAACTGAGCCAATACCATGTCTCTCTCAATTTTTTGTGTTAACAATGGGTCAAATGACTACGTGTATGAAGAATTATCAACCAAGTCTACGGTCCTCATCAGCAATACTGAGCTTTTTAGCCCCCTTTAGCTCTTTATTTTGAACATTGCATTATGAACTGACTGTGACAGTCGTGTTGATGCTACTCAGGCAGTGTTTCCCCAAATGAAATACTGTGAAGACGGGCTAAGGGAGCCGCAAGATATATCCATTTCCATTACATTAACCACATTTTATGTATAACATTTCTATACATATATCTATATCTGTATCTAACATATCAAAATGCAGGATAAAAGCAGCAAACATATTGATGTTTGTGAAAAGCCTATTTAAGTATTAAGTATTGCTGCAGCTACAGTGCATGGCTGACAGTTGCCATAGTAACGCAACCCGCTTCCCAGCATGGAAATGGAAGATCTGTCAAAGTACATAAAGTTCATAGAAAAGCAGAGCTAGCTGTTCCACACCAACATGCCTCATCTGCAGAGGAACGGTGGCAGCAAAAGTGCAAAGAAAATTCAAAATGCCCCTCATCACAGAGCCAAGACTTGGAATACTTCAAGCGACTAAGAGAGCTAAATGAAAAACAGAATGGTGCGTATCTCTGACAACCCACCGTATGCCACCTGCTTAGGACCAAACAGCAAACAGACAAAAATAGCAACTATCTGGTCGAGAGTCAGGAGTTGGTGGAGACCAAAACAGAGCAAAACGTGTACAGAGCATTGGACTTATATTAATCAGGCGGACAGAAACACATCTCCAAAGGGATGCTAATGTTGCTATGGGTCTGCTGGATGAATGTTGGGCTGCATTCAGACCAAATCAGGCAGTGCGAGAAAAGAGCCAGTCCTACCATTCATTTGAAAGGGGGTAGTGCAATTAGGATGCAGCAGTGGGGATCGCAAGGGATCGTGATGTCATAAAAAAAAAAAAAAAAAAAAAACGAAAAGTTGAAACAGAATCAACTTCTGGAGAAACCCAACCCAGATTCACGCTGCTGTGACCAGTCACGTAAGCCATTGATCAGACCGCTGTTCCATGCCATGAGGGTGTACAAAAAAGTTTATCGCGTCGCACAAATGGGCTACGTACTGACACTCCCAGACTGCTGCACAACTCTGAGCTAATCGCAGTAATGCCTGATTTGGTCTGAATGCAGCCTCTGGCACAACAACTTTATACGCTCCCCTTGGGAAGAGAAGTTATCTTTTTGTGAAAACACCACTTTAAAGCCTAAAGTCTTCCTTGTTAAGATATGACAAGTCCTGACAACAAGACTAAAAAGCTTGCTCATATTGTAATAACAAGGACACAGACACTCTGTGTCTCGTTAACTTTTTCTTAGGCTGGACAAATAGTCAGATTCCCTGATTCACCAGTACTGTAGGGAGAGATAGAGGCACAGAAAGGATACAAAGAAGACACCAGAGACCAAGATTACAGAGCGAGGAGAAGTGAAGGTGATACTCAGCCCCATTCTGTCATCTTTTTTTTCCAATTTTTTTACCTTCAATGATCTGAAAAGTAATGTTCTTAATTGGTGCAGCTGTCATTTGTAAAGTGAATAATGCCATACAGCTACATGTCTGGAAGTCACAGTGGTTCACTCCAATTAGCTCGATATCAAAAGCAGAAAAAGTTCCCACTGTGACAAGGTGTTTGTATAACCTCAGCACCTGACATTTGAGGGCGCAGTGTGTGTGGTTTTGTGCCTGGAGGTGTGTGTTGGAGTGAATAAATTAGGTGACTTAGTTGCCCCTTTCACTATACTATAAGGAGTCACTTTGACAATCCTAATTGCAGTTATCGCAAAGGTATAGTCATGCCTTTTCTTCTCCAGAAAGCACATTGAGGAGTATGATAAAAGGTTTAAAAGAACACAACATGCAGCAGATAACCGTCAACAAAACATCAATTAGATCTTGCAAACAAAATGTAAAACTTTAATATTATATAATATCGCACATACTGAATCTGACAAATGCATTAAAGCAAAAAAAAAACGTCATTGTAGACGACAGAAACACTGTTTGTCATTGTCTCATAACTGACCTGCAGTGACCGAGTATTCCTATCAAAGTAAACCAAAAACCAATTACAGCTGCAATTATTTTTGTTTCTCATAAAAGCAGCAATGAGCACACACACATACACACACACACACACACACACACACACACACACGGGAAACTAACATAAACCCAATCCCCAATCAGTGGTCTGTCAGTAGAATAAGCCACACTGACACACAGTACAAGTGTCCACGCCTCCCATCCAGTGTTATTTTTGCCACTCTTTAATGATAATTCTCAGGGTGCAGCAGAAGCACAATATACACTCTGAAGGCAATTTGCCTTGCTGTGTTAATCCAGATTAATTATGTTAGGGAAAGGCAGTGTTTCATTGCCTTGTTTCAAAACAGGCCGACGGTATATTTCCTTCAGCCTCGGTTTAGAAATGAGATTATGTGTTACAGTACGTAGGCAGCGGCAGTGGGCTTTGCAAGTGAAGCTGGTGTCAAACCAGTCACTCAAACCCTGAATACTTGACGAAATGGCAGCATAGCTTGAATGTGTTTTTGAATGTGTGATAATGTCGGCTATCATCCAACTGTTCTCGGCTTCAGTCTCGCTGAGGCTCTCTCTGCAGCTCTTGTGAAACTCGAATGGACATTTTGGAATAGTTTCAAAACCCCCAACAATTCTCGCTGAACAGCATTTAATCAAGCGAGGTGTTGCTAAGTTACGGCAGTGAGATGCTGCGAGATAAGTGGACACCCAGTGGTCACTTCTTATAAAAGGTCTGTCAAAATTCTATAACTGTGGAAATATGCTAACAGGACTTAAACATGTGGGAAAAAGAGCTCCAGTACATCCACATGGTTGCTGTAGCTGCTGTCGGCTAAAAAAGGAAATCAGTCATCATTACGCCTCACTTGGCAACTGACTTCCTCATACGATATTGTATCAAGCCAACTGCCAAAGTAGGTTTTTCTCTAAACCTTCTTTCTTTCCATTTGTTAATTTCTTCTTTCCCCTCCCTCTCTTTTTGTTTGTTTCATTCTAAGTTGATGTGAACCTGACATTATAAACCGAAGTGTGAGGCCGTGGTCAGTACAGGTTGTGGGGCTGCAAACTAACTGTTCACCCGCTGTTCAGCACTAAGCAACAGCAACAGACTGACTTTTGATTCTGTAATTCTCACTTAAAGAATAAAGTGATAAGATAATTACATCTTATCAAATGAAATTACTTTTAATAGACATACAAATCAGGCCATTTAGTGAAAGGTGTTATTTTGCATTACTTGAGTAACAACTTATAATTGATATATTCAGCACTTGTGTTGGAGACACTTAGGGCATATAGGACCGCTAATTGCATAAATGGTTATACACTTTAATTAAGGCAGAACAGGCTCCGCTCCATCTGGTTCTTCTCAGTGAATCCAAGCTACACCTCAGGATTCTGTGGTGATTCAGTCCACAATAACCCCCTCATGGGCTGAGCAGAGACAAGTGACAGATATCACTTGGGTATAAGATACACAAAATGCACAAAGCAATAGACGCCATCGCTAAGAATGACAGTGTAAAATTAGACCAGGAGGAGCCAGTTCGGCGAACACAGACATCAATCACAACAGGCAGAGCAGCAGCTTGAAGCAGTATTAGAAATCTAGACATGGTCATTTTTCATTAAGTAATGGTGTGTTTAGATTAATTATAATTATTATAATTCAGGCTTTGTAACTGTAACTATAACACTACATTACCAGTCAACTTGTATTTTGTGAAATGTTTGTTTTGTTATATGTTGTGTTTTGTGAAGTGTTGCTGTGTTTTGACCCTCAGAGCGAACATAATTATTTTGATTAACAGGACGTCTGGTTGTTTATTTAGACTTCACTCTCACTATTGAAGTACCGTGACTATGAAACAAACGGATGATGATTTGAATACAGCTTACCTTTCTAAGTGCCCACAGGATAAGCTTGATAATACACTTGTGTCTTTATATGCAAAAATAACAGTCAAGGTAGTGAACACTCCGAGTTGTCTTATCCACATACTTGTGCACGTACTAACCCAATGCTGGAAAAGCATTCATAAGCAGTACTGCATCAGGTTGAACTTCTTGTGCATTCTTTGTCCACTTTTAAAAAGTAATCAAAACACTAAAACTGCAAAAAAGGCCAAATTTAAAAGTATTTTATTTCATATCAGCTCACCAAATTGCAAATTTAATGTCTAGTTACAGCCGCCGTTAACAAGTTTTCTTGCTTTGTCTCCGTCTCCACACTCTTTCAAGCCTCATGTAGTGTATCTGTCCTGCTTCATCCACATTAATGAGCCCCTCCTGCTGTAAGCTCTGATTTACACACCACGTTGCTTAGGGCTGAGGCAGCACAATTCTTGCACATCGCCACCGTTTCTGCTCAATAAAACAAAAATAACACTCCAAATATTCATCCCAACAGTATTTAGTCCATTATGGAAAAAGAGGGAGCGAGAAAGAAAGACAGGAGATGGGAGAGGGACAGTGAAAGAGAGATAAATGGGAGAGTTCATTATCCATTATGAATGACTACCACGGTGCTCCCCTCTATTCAAAATTATTTTTATAGCATCACAGAGTGCTGATGCAGTAAAAGTGTATTGTCTGTCCTGAATGAGCAGGGCCAGTCTTTTGAGGTGGCGAGGTCCTTTGTGTACACGCCGTACCCACTGAGCAGGCGTTTCCAATAGGTGCTGCGGGAGCAAACAACCCCTTAAGAGTCCGAAAAACAAAAGAGACATTCAACGGCGACTTGTTATTGTCTGGCGAGCACAGGTTGGCATGAGAGGTGTAATGAATCATGTTAATGGTCCAAACTGGTTCCTCACACATCGGCACATAAACACTTGTGTTAACACATGCACATACACTCATCTGCTGAGGGTGGCAGCCTGTACAGTAACCACAGGGAGAGGAATGATGATCCTTCAAGATAATGAACCATGTATGACAGTAGCCAGCGGCCTCACTAGGAACACTGTCGCAGTTTGGGTGTGTGTGTGCGGTGTGTGTCTTTCCTTGTTAAGATTTCCTTAAGGGTAAAAAGACGTATGAGTAAAGTTTGCCTGTAAAGAATTTAAGGTGAGATTCACAGTTTTTGTTTAACCCTCTACTGCATATAAATCTTTTTAAAACCACACACCTTTACCTTCACTGTAAGCCATCCAATTGTTGGTGAGATATCTCACTAAAAAACAAACAAATGTCAAACACATGCTTGTGCTTGAGTAAACATCAGGGCAACACAAAATATTATTAGAATCTGCAAACCACCAGTGTCAATCCATGTAAGATATGTTTCACAGAATAAGTGAAAACGTTGACTTGATGGTGGCAATAGAGGTAAAGATAAAGAAAATATCTAGGTGGGGGCAGTGTTGTAGTGGTGCCTTAGTAGGAGTCCATACTGAATATTTCCTCCACCACTGACCACCAAATGCCCCTGCAGTGCCCTGAACACTAGTGTAATGTCTTTCACTAATATGATGATCTCCTTCTGAAAGTGCTTGTCCCTGTACCTTGTAACTGTCATCAGTGTCGACAGTTTTTAAATTCTAATGTTTGTTGAACCTCAAACTGAAGCTCTGTTATTAGTCAGAAAGAACGTGTTAAATTGAGTGCTACACTGATTTTCTTTTTAGCATAAAAAACCAACATCTCTGGCTGTGAGTGGCCAGTTTATCGCCTGCAGTGTGCTAATCAGTGAGACAAGTTTAAGGAAAGCTGCATGCGGTGTTCCATCTCTACACTGATTACAGGATCTTTCCAAAAGACTGATGAAAGTACAAATTTTGCATCAAACATGAGAGGAGTGTGTTATGCTGTAAGCAGTTATTTACATTTCATTGAAGAAGAGCAATCTGATTTCATGGTTGATGCTGGTGATGCATCTTAATGCCAGGTGTAAATCAGACATGGAGGGTGTCCATGTGGGAAAAATCTGCGTCCAGTATTCATGTTAATGCAACACTCTTCTCTTCTCCTTCATAAACCCTTCAGGGTTTTGTTGTTGTCTTGTCATCATGTTGATTCAGTCAGAGATTGCTATAAGAATTGACATATTGCACACCCACACACACACTCACACTCGCACAGAGACACAGAGGACAAGAGACAAATTGGAAACTTCAGTCATGCATCTTCTATTTGTCAGCAGGTTGTAATTTTAGTTTCGCTGGCAACTGCTGATATGTAGACAAGAAGATCTGCCTCGAAAACAACGACAGTTACATGCTGCTCCTAAAATTTCGAAGACAGAGGGCTGCAACAGAGAGGGTTTAAAGTCCTATAAACAAGGTATTTACTGGAACTGGGTTTACATTTTCTTATTGTAAGCTTTAAGCGCAGTTTAAGACTGGAGACTGTCCTCACTAGACAAATGACAGCATCAGTTGTTGGTTCAAATGTCTACAATGACCTTTGTTTACAGTAGAGCCCAACCAAAACCATTATCAATAGACTTAATGACTACAGACCCGTCGCCCTGACCTCTGTGTGCTGTCCCACCTCAAATCCATCACTGACCCACTCCTGGACCCCCTGCAGTTCGCCTGCAGAGCCAACAGGTCTGTAGATGATGCAGTCAACTTGGCCCTCCACTTCATCCTCCAGCATCTGGACTCCGCAGGAACCTACGCCAGGATCCTGTTTGTGGATTTCAGCTCTGCCTTCAACACCCTCAAGGCTGCGTTCTTTCCTCTCTGCTCTTCTCCCTGTACACCAACAGCTGCACCTCCAGTCACCAGTCTGTCAAGCTCCTGAAGTTTGCAGATGACACCTCCCTCATCGGGCTCATCTCTGGTGGGGATGAGTCTGCCTACAGGTGGGAGATTGACCATCTGGTGACCTGGTGCAGCCAGAACAACTTGGAGCTCAACGCTGTGAAGACAGTGGAGATGGTTGTGGACTACAGAAAGAACCCAGCCCCACCCACCCCCATCACCCTGAGAGACTCCCCAGTCGATAATGTGGAGTCTGTCTGCTTCCTGGTCTCTATTATCTCCCAAGACCTAAACTGGGAGCTGAGCATCAGCTCTCTCACCAAGAGGATGTACACTACACGTTACATTAACGTACAGTCCCCCGCTGTAATGTGGTACATTAACGCACACCTGTGAACAAAAATACATCATACTCTTAACTGTTGCATATTCCCTGGACAACATTTTGCAAATTCCTGCACAGAAAATTCCTATTGTATTCCTATTTTATATTTATGCTTATATTGACTTTTGCACTACTTGTCTCCTGCTTGTTATGCACCAATACACCACAGCAAATTCCTTGTATGTGAAAGCCTACATGGCAATAAACCCGATTCTGATACTAGATTTTTGGGTGCTGATATATAACTGAATAATATATTTGAACTGAAACTAAGCTAGTTTGCATTGCATGCTCCAGTCTATATTCTATTCTGATTATCTTAATCTTACTAATGATAAATTGATCTTTATAGTTAGGTATTTCAAAAAAAAAAAAAAAAGACTTTCTAATGTAGAGATGAACAGCGCCTCTGCTATTCAAGGTTCAGAGGAAGCTTTCAACATATCCAGTGGAAAACTAGACTTTTACATTTGAGATTTAGTAAATGCAACGACTGGAATTGTTCAGTTTGGCGGACGTCCTGTCAGTTGTTGTGAATACATGTAACGTTACTGTTTGCTGGTACCGTTTCATTTGTGTGTTGTAAGCTAATCACAACATTAATGTTATATAAGACAACCAGCAGTCTCACGTTAGCTACGTGGAAAAAAGCGTCACCAGTGAAAGATTGCACAGATTGGCTGAATTTTTGTATAGCAGGAGAAAGTGGAGAGACATGTTGTCCGTCTTTATATCCAGTCATTTCCCATCATGCCTATTGCTGGACTGACTGGTTTAGAGATTAGTTAAGTTTGCTGGTTTATGTTCCAAACTTGAAATGTTACTTTTTGTTAGTATTTGAAATGTGTCTGTTCAGAGCAACTCATCCAGAGAGGTGATTCCTGCTAACCTGCTAACGTGGCGGCCCTGTGCAGCCGAGCCTGCCGCGGGAAAAATAGAGCGGACTGATCGGCCGGAGCTCAAACTCTCGATCCGGATTCCACGGAATAAACAGCAGGAGTTCGTCCAGTGTGTCTTGAGCAGCCAACGCAATGGCTGAAAATGTCTACTTTGAAACCGCAGCGTACCATTCCCCTGGTTTCAGTCAGGCAGGGTTTACATCAGCTGATGTACAACACAAACGACTGAGTGGCTGAGATGTTGTGAAAAAGACACCCCTGGATCTATACAATACACTGCAAAATGTGGAGATAGACGCACCAGAGACTAATTCTACTGATTACAAGTTTCATTCATAAATTACAACAAAATGTGCCATATAAAAAACATAAAAAACATAAAACACACAAAAACAATGTGCCCCCGCTATTAAAAAGCTGGATACAGTTATGACTATACAGTTTGATATAAATTATCAGGTTTCTCATGTTCCACAGAGACATAATTTCCAGAATATGATGTAAAAAAACTAAAAACCAGAATACTGATGTCAATGCAGGCTGTATGTTCGGAACAGTTAAGGATAATACAGCCATTAAACATTAAAAGGTGAAAAGTGTTCTAGTCATTGTTGAATTGGAATACAGGTAGGGACTGAAAATAACTGGAGCACTGCTTTTAAATGAATAAAATAATAATCAATCCATCCAACCAGCAGAACACCAGCTGTTATAATTCTGTAAGGCTGCGGCCACTTTAGTTTTCATAAAAACATGAAGCAAGAAATATTTCTTTGTATCTGCCCCATTCTGCTGAAAACTGGTGTTGAGGTGGTGATTAGATCAATTTTCAATGTCTTTTTTCAGTTACCATGTTACAATATGGAGGCGCGTAAATGTAATTAGCTAAAAATTGTTGGCGAAGATGGAAATACCCAACGCAGGTGCTCATGTTGTCAGAGTGAAGGCAGGTGTTTGCCAAGCTCAGGCTCACTTATTTTCTGCTTGATGGACAAATGTATTTGCAGAGCCTATCATCAGTGTTGATGGAGTCATCACTGCTACAAAGGACTGTTTTTTTAATTAATAACCATAATGGGTTTTTCCTTGTAAGCATTTGGTTTCAATTATCTTGTTTTTTGCATTTTTTGAAGCCAGGAGCAATTGGCATTTGTTCACAATGTGCGGCATGCCAAATGAGTTCAAATATATTCAGGGAAGATCACTTGCACCACATTTCTTTTTTTTCTATTTCATACAGTAGCTATTGGTTTGCAACAGTTTTTACTCCTCCTGATCGTGGATTATAAGGCTGTAAGAGTCAATGCATGCTCATCCTAAAGGCTTGAACTCATTTTACAACTGATCTCACTCAGAGAGGCATAATGAAAATATCAGCTGCCTCTGGCTTTACAGTACATGACATCTGTTTTAATCCGCTACGCGTTCTCCGCAACAGCTGATTTACCACCGCCGGCCGGCCACCAAGGGGTGACGATGGTAGTTATATATGTTACAGTAGGTGATTTATGAAGATTAAGCCCTTGATTGAAAACATTTTAAACAAAAACATTAATTTAGTGAAACATGACACACATGACACAACATGTCTGTCATGCCTGGTTTACAGTAATTGTACCCGTGGTTGACCGCATTCATTAAATAACAATTACTTGTTCTTATTAAAGAGAGCTTGCAGCCCAGAAGATGGGGTGTGAAGTTTTTTTTCAGTCAACAATATGAGACCTCTAAAGAAAAATAAAATATTTTGATACACAATAGCTTATTAATGATTACAGTAATTCAATTTCTCACAAAAAGCATTTGACAAAATACCCAATAAGAAAAAGCTACTTTCATCTGTGCATGAACACTGCTAAATATAAATGTTGTGAGAATCCACTGACTCACTTGTGTGCCAAAGTTTTATTTCTAAGAAAACGTGTACATGGAGGAGGTCTTCATGGCCTGCCTTGCAGTATGGTAAAAAGAGAGTTTCCTTAAGGTCTCCCACTAATCCCAGACAGTAGGTTTCTTAAGCTCAGAAACCAATAGGCCAATTAAACATCCTGTTTTTATCTAAAGCTTTTCTCTGAGCCGAGGATCAATGGCATGAAAATTCCCAGGGTTGAAAGCAAGTCACAGCCTAAATGTTTAACCAAATCCCTCTGGTTGCATGTGTGCCAGAGGGATTTGGTTAAACACACGCACAAACCAAACTTAGTGACTCCTGAACATAAGGGCTGAGCCTTGACCGATAACGAATATCATGCTACTCGGACGCAATCCCACTCTGGTGCATTAAACCAAAGATTTGAAAACAGAGCGTGATAGTTGACAGAACATGTCCTGATCCCAATCCATCCATCAGCTGTTTCCTTCTGATTTCCCCACAGAGCACATGCTGATTGATTTAAATCTCTCAAAGCCCGTCTCAGAACCTCCTCTCAGAACTCTTTAACTCAATCACTTTCTACTCCTCCTCCTCCTCTCTTTCCTCTGACTTTCCACAGGCATGCACTCAGTACATTTGTAAATTAATCTTACGCTACAACATGGTCCCAGGTAGGGAGCAGCTCTTATCTCTCTCCCTAATGCCAAATGAAGATTTGGGTTGATGTACAATGCTCTTTTAAAAGCCCCATCAGCTCTGGAAACTAGAGACCAAAGAAAATCCCTCTTCAGTAAGTGTGAAAGATGTTTTTAGATGCTCTTTAAGTAACTGTTATTCTTTTTTCAAAGACAGAGAAATGAAGCTTAGTGGAAGTTCAGGAAGAATAAATTTATGGTACATTCACTC
The DNA here is from genome assembly GCA_031216445.1 of Lateolabrax maculatus. NCBI lineage: Eukaryota > Metazoa > Chordata > Actinopteri > Acropomatiformes > Lateolabracidae > Lateolabrax > Lateolabrax maculatus. Next base: position 5,662,590 of record CM062214.1, read on the forward strand.
ACATCTTCTCTCTCCCCCTCTCTCCCTCTTCTCCCGCCTGTCTTCTTAATCAGCTGATCCATGGGCTGTCACTCTCAGTTAAACTAACCAGATTTTGCCACAACCTCTGCCAGCCAATCATGTCGTTGCGGTCAAACTTTAAATCTGTTCTCCTCTCTGCTGTCTGCTGCCAAACCATTGTGACCCTCCCCCACCCCATTCACCACTGCCCAGGTTTGAGCTCATCAGAAGCCCGCTCGTCATCGCATCCATGCAGTTCTTCAGCCATTTTCTTCATCCCACCACCACCAGTGTGTGAACCCCATCAGGAGGGTATCCTGTACTTGTGGCTTCCCCCTTAAATATGATGCCGTCAAGATGGGGTGTAATTGCCAAACACTCTTCACATATCTCATCTTTATTGTGCACATGTCAATCAAATATTTGTTCATTCTTAATGAATCTCCTGATTAAAATAAAAAAGCATCTCTGGGTAAAGAATGTGATCAAAACAAATGTGAGAGCCTGTGGGCTGGTTTAAGGCTCTGATTTGCTAGTGGTATCAGAGCTCTCATTAAACAGATCTCAACCATTTTAACTGATAGACACAGGGAAAATGTTGCAGTACTGTACTTACAGCAGGAGCACATTGTTGAGATGTGTGGAAGGCAGAAACGCGGTTTAAGCATTTAAGTTGTGTTTTAAGTGTTTTTGTAGCCAGAAGTGATGTTATTTGGACGACAGGGCTGTGCTGTCTCTATCCTGAATGGCGGTCGCTGTAGTAACAACTTGTCAATCACATGGTAGCCCCACCTTGAAGCATACGCTGCTTTATAGTCTATTTTACTCTAAATATGACCATAATTTACAAAATGAACATCCTGCTGCACTGAAGAAGACTTGAAACTAACGACTGAAACCATAAACTCATTAGGAAAATGTTTACTGAGGTAATAAATCAAATGAAAAGTATGGTCATTTTCTCAAAGACTTCTATACAGTCTGACTTGTTTTTGCAGCCAGTGAAGTCGCCCCCTGCAGGCCGTTAGAGAGAATTCAGGTTTAAGGCACTTCCACAGTGGCTTCACTTTTCAGACCCGGTGGTTGCCAAACACAGACAGACAAAGTTTGCACCGAGCTGGTGAACATTGTGGAGCATTTAGCAGCTAGAGAGCCCAATATTTTTCTGAGGAGTTGGTAAAGGCCGAAAACAGAGCGACAAGGAGAGTGAATATTAGACTATTAGCTATTATTAGGTTGCTAGAAACATGATGAATGCTAATCTTGCTCCATGTACTACAGCACTTTCTTTAAGAAGCAAATTTTTCATGATTGATAGAGTTGAATAATGATTCTTTTGACAGCATATAAAAACAAATTACAGTTCCCATGAAAATTTCTACGTGTGGCACTGCGGGTACCTTTGTCATCGTATCTTAGGTTTTTTTTCCAGCTGTAATCTCAGCTGTCTAACAAGTGTTTACACTGTTTGGACCCATCTGTCCTGCTGTTATTACAGACATGTCTGACTTTGAAGCAGCCCCTCAACCTTCCCCGTAATCTCGGCTATTCTGTTGAATTCCAGACATTTAACTCCAACACACTTAAAACACCAAAAGAGATAAGAGATTTAAAAGAGATATCCAAAAATAAATAAATAAATTCAGTCCTGGTTGATTTGGCCACTCCTGTGATTACTGGTGTGAATTGCAAGCTTGTGTTTAATACTACAGGTCCCAGAGTTCCACGTCTTTTTGGTTCAAGAGCTAAGTCAGACATAGGTTTCATTACATTGCATTACATTAGACATTAGATGCTAGAGCAAACCACAAACAGCAAAGTAAACTTATTTAAAAGTAAAGGGGATCCAATATCAATACATAAAGCACTCCATTTTAATCCTGTTCCCCACTTTACTGCAAACTGCTGTGGGAAAAGCAATTTTGAGTAGAGCATGCATAAGCTCATTGTAGCAGATCAATACAAATTATGGCGCAGGGCATCGCCTTCTAATAGTTCTTTTTTTTTAATGACCTAATTAATTGGGTACAGTACTGTGAGGAGTTTACAGAAAACAGTCAGCAGATTGTTACAGGGTTGATTTCTTGCTGAGCACCATCTATGACGTTAGTTCTCCATTCCAACCTGTTACGCATGCCATTACCCAACCGCTCCAGTGTGCCAGATTTTGTTGTTGGATGTACAGTACGCACACACACATGCAAGCATGTGGACACACCTTGGCACACACAGACGCCAGGCACTTACACATTCCCACACTCTGGGGTCGATTTATAATCTCCAAGATGACTTTCCTATAGTCCAGTGCTCCGGTTATTGCCCTTCCATGTAATTTGATTTCAGGGAAATTAAAAACTGATTGCACTGGGGTTTTGCTCCGGCCTACCAGTGCAGCAACACACACACAAGAACAAGCACGCGCGAACACACACACACACAAACGTAGTGCTAGTAGTGAAATGTAATCAGTTCGGGAGAATATATGAAGGTATATTTCTGTTCCCATCTCATCATTTGATGATACCATGTGGTAGATTAAACTGTCTAGTAAAGATGCACTTATGGAAATCAGTTTGTGACTTGGTGCCCTGTTTGATCATTTCATTAGTGTTGTACTTGTGTACATTTATCACCTGGAAAGCAGCTTTCCCATCCTGCACTGATTTTCTAAATGACTCCTGTCAAAAGTTCAACAACCAAGCAACAGTGAGGTTTCTTCAAGGGGAAATTATATGTGGAGGAAAACAAATTCTTAACATGAGTTAAAGTTTAATTTCCTCTGTATCTGCACTTTCTGCCTTTGTTGTTGACAAGCAGGAGTTGAACATAGCTGATGACAGACAGAATAAATTACTTTAAGAGTGTGAGCTAATTGATATCCATATATACCTAAATAATACCTCTCTGCCATCACAGTCTCACATTCATAAATAGAAAATCAGTTGTGTACTAAAATCTGTTCAAATGTCAGTTTTACCTTTGTTTCTTCCCTCCAAGTAGATGTGCTGCTGACTTCAAAAGCCTTATGATTTTAAACAAGGAGTGTGTGTTCTGGTGCTGCCTGGACGTGCGTATTGGGATTAAGCATTCAAACAGAAAAAGATTCTCTGCTGTCATAAATTATTCATCAAGTAAATAACTTGTTGATTTTTCCCCCCTGAGCTGGCTGTACGTTATGTTTCCAGACAATTAATGCTCATTTGTTCAGAACCTTTTCTTTCTTTTTGGGGAGTTGTTATGTAAAAATTAATAATATCCCAAGCTTTTTGAGGATATCTACTGAATGGAAGTGATGAATTTTTGTGGATTGGTCAGATGTTTATAATGATAGGGGCTAATGGTGCAAAGCATAATAAGTACTTCATTTTGAGCAAAGTGTGCTAATGTCTGAGCTTGTTAATGGTCATCTCCCGCACAAAACAAAGCAGTTACAAGATTTAAAGGTCAAATGATGCAAACTATTTATCAAATGTCAAAGTGAATGTTGACTAAAATTTTTTCGTCTTATGTTTGGCGCATCTATGTGCTGTTTTTAGCTCAGAGTCCATCAAGTACAACACTCGAAAGCAGACAAGTCTGTAAAGTTTCCCAAAGTATTTCAGAAATTCAAAGGCTGTAAAATGTTTTCATGCAGTGTTATTGAAGATTTCTGTGTTATAATCTCTAGGATTAGTAAAAGTTGCATTTTCAAATTGAGCAGCACTTAATCATTCAATATTGTCAACATGTGTTTTGTTATTTTGAGTTGCTTAATGAGTAATTGAATGTGCATGTGTGTATAAGTGTGTAGCCTAAGTGCAAATGTACAATGTAAAATTTAGAGGATTTGTTCACAACTTTGTGTTGAGTTTTCATGCTGGTAGAATTAATGCTGGCCATGCTGCTCATCATGTTGCCAGAAGAATGAAATGATTGCACCCACTAGATACTCTCTGCTGTGATTATTGATGCCAGAGGCTGCTACATGGTTCATCTTTTCATAGTTTATCTTTCAGATAAAGAACGAGCATTATTTGCTCCAGCTGTAACAAGGTGCATTTCCAAGAACCGTGAAAAACATTTAAATTCTTTGAAAGAGCCGAACACATTACACAAACGTGTGTGTGTGTGTGTGTGTGTGTGTGTCTGAACTAAAAAACTAAAGTTGTGAAGCTGCACTTATTTGCAGTGAATTTGAAAAGATGTTGAGGTTGTAGAGAATACTGCACTGTAGCCGACCTATATTGTAAAGCTATAATTATACAGTAGGCCTACCTCCAGTATAATAGGTCGTGAACTAAAGTGGGCTAAAGTAGTTCGACGCACAAAACTACCAGGCTGAAAATGAGTCGTGCTCCGGCCCTGGACTAATGTACACCTGAGACGCTTTGCTTATCTAATTTCATGTACTGTACAGTATGTGTTAAAAAGTAGCCTGTGGAAATGCATCATGTTTGTTACATCTCAATAATACACACAAAGCTCTAAACTGAATGTCAATAAAACTCAACAGAGTACCTTTGAATTATTTATTATTGATCTTAAATTATTGTCTCAGGTTAGATGTTGCAGTTGCTTTTGAACGGATGTTGCTGTCTGAGGCTGGCGTGTGAAGATGTTGGTTGGTTTAATGTTATGAGTTTAATGCATGAAACAAATTTATGGCGACTTCGCTTTTGCTTTTGTGGTGTTCAGAAGTTCACTGCCCTCTTTCAAGGGTTGGACTCACAAATTGATCAAACGTGCAACCTTGCGGCTGTGCGGACAGGGGAAGTACAATCTCGGAACCCATCGGGTATCATGTCACAACTAGTTAGCCCCCGGGGGCAACGGCCAGTTTTTTGGGGCTTCCAGTGTAGCCAGCGGACATCTGGGTAACGGATATCCCAACGATAGACGATGGGTTCCAATGCGATCCGCCTCTTTTCTTTACACGGGCTGCATGCCACCACTGCCGGTTCAAACGTGATTGGTCAATTACCACTTGCACTACAAACAGACTACGAGAACTATCAAAATTTTGTCCCTTGCTTACAGATTCTTCATTCATATGCAGATATCTATTTATAGAGATTAAGGAAAGCATAATTGTTCTTAGGTTCTCAGTCAAAACTTTTGTTGGTTCTTATCCAAACATTAAAGATTTATTTATGTGTTATTTATGTGTGTGTTCGTACAGGTGCCACTGGATGGGTTAAATGCGGAGAAATAATTTCACATTTGTGATGAATAAAGTAAATAAAATAAAATAAATAAATAAATAAATAAATATAAAAAAATAAATAAAAAATGTATACATTTTATTAGGAACAATTTATACAAATCATGACTAGGGCTATTTTTCAAGTCTGGATTTGTCAGAATTTCCATTGAATATCTGCTTTATTAAATTACGCTCTCATTTTTACTATATGTATATATTTATATGGAATTTTTCCCTTAAACTGTTATCTGAATAATGCACTGGGGCATAAAAACAAGTTTAATACAGTCATCCCCTTAAAAAATCTTATTTTTCCCAAGAAAAGCAATAAAACCTGAAAGTGATTAACCTCCGAACACATCACAACAAGACTGAAATGTATTCAAATGTCATTCGTTATTCTTCTGGCTGAGAGGGTCTCAGAGAGAACCGGCTATAAAACAGCAGCCAAGAGCTGGAGGGATATCAGTGTCTTGCTCAAGGGTAAAAGTATCGCCCCAGCTTCCCCCATTGTGCCACCCTGCACCAAAGTCTATCTGAATGAGTCTTTTTTCTCCATTCTCTATCTTCTCATTGAAACTTTCATTACCTCTAAGCTGCCCAGCTCTGAACTTTTTGACTAGTTCCTGTCATAAAAACTTGGTTGTAGTATTGGATTGAATGCCAGCATCAGATAAAATCAGTCTGATGTTCCAATAAAAACAGTGATAATGATAAAATGTCAGCCGTTTCTGATCCTTTTTTTTTTCTTTGTTTACCTCCCTTACCACACTTAATAATGGTGAATCTTATCTTTCTGTTGCAGCCTGAGGAAAAAGTTTATCACATAATGAAGAGATCACATTTGATAGTTTGGGGGAATACATGTTTGGATCTATGATATTGCGTATCTGTACAATAATGAGTACATGGCATCAGTGTGGGGGACCACAGTCGAATTATACTCCTCTACACATTATCACAAGATTTTCCCCCAGAAGTTTTAGTTTTTGTAAATCATCTGATGGCCCTGTACAGTGAGCACGGGTCGAACACACATGGACTCAATTCGTTTTCAAGTTCAACACATGAACCACTTAAAGGTTGTGAACTCAACCTCATTGTGCAGACACAATGCAATATACAGAACTGAAAGCAACATTGTTGAATGAGAATATGAAGAAGGTTTACCTTCAATGCACTCTTGATGGTTGTTCCTTTTTATGACCCCCACCACTACATTACACTGGAAATAAATGTGCCAAAGCTACTATTCTCCCCACCGGAAGGCTTTCTCACAACAGCTGAACTAACCAAGGGTGAAACAGTGAATTACAGTGATCCAATTTACTGTAATTGTGATGTTGGTTCATGTGAGGTTTTCTAAGTTCAACTTTTACCGACACTTTGATTGAATTGAATCTCTTGCGTGCAGTTTAAAAGCTCTTTAAACCCCAAGATGTAAGTTTATTAACCTCTCTGGCCAGATTGTACAACTTTGTGAAGCTAATCACAGCTGAGCAGTAATATTTTGCTCCATCTTGATGCTGACACAATAAGCAGCTAATTAGTACAACATGCTACAAGGTATTTCTACAAGGCATTTAATGATACGCAGCGTGCTGCACGTCATTAAATACCAAAACAATGAGCTAAAAGCCGCCATATAGCTTTGTAAAGCTGAGGAGCCCTGCAGAGCTGGATGATAATTTCCTGTTGGTTCATAATTACAAGTAACACTTTTATAAAAATGTATTAAATTAAAAAAATGTATTATAGCCACTTCAACATTCTACAGATGAACACTACTGTGACCTTTTACTAAATCTGTTCATTCATTATTACACAGATAATGAAAATGTGCTGTAATGTGTATTGTATTTTGTAAGGTATTATACACTGTTGCATGTGTAAACCAATTCTTTCCCCCAAATTTCCATTTCTAAAATAACGTGTATACATCTGTTTTCAGTAAAGGTTTGGTGGGGACACTGAGAGTTGTTCTGGAAAAACAAGTCAATCCTTGAGTTTGAGGTGAAGAGGGTCAGCAGCTTTAAATTCCTGGGCGTCACATCAATGATGACCTCACCTGGACGTGCAACACCACCCAGCTGTTGAGCTGTGGGAGCTTTGTCCTCACACCACCCTTGAACTCTTGAGGCTGATTTGTGGGTACACCCCCTCGCCAGACAGGGCGATGTCCCGTGGCGTCATGAAAGTAACCTGCAGCTGAAGCCGCCTTCTGAACACCTCAGGGATGCCTGACATTGCTCTGCACCAGCATCAGTGTGCCCCAGGGAAGCCCCCTTCAGCTGAAGCTGCTCCCTGAACACCACAGGGATGTAGAGCAGCCGCAGAGATGTTGCACTCCAGCATCAACAAAGCCCTGACACACACAAAACCAAACACACACAAAAACTGGTAAAAAACTAAAAAACTAAATGACCCTCAACCGCAACCACTCACCATTAACGTCGAAGTGTAAACCGTTTTTCTGTTTGCTTGTTTTTTTTTGTTTTGTTTTGTTTTTTGCTGGAAACAGTAACTTCTTAAAGTTTTGACATCACTTTGAGGTGGACAGATTGTTGATAGGCAGATTTTGTTACCTTTAGACAGCGATGCTGGCTGTTTTCAGTCTTCGTGCTAAGCTGAATTAGCCAGCTGCTATCGGTTGCTTCATATTTACAGTACAGACAGGACAGTGGTATCAGTCCTCTCATCTCACTCTTAGCATGTAAACAAATGAGCGACTTACTATTATTTTATTATTATTATTAAACGTCTGATTATTCCTGTAACTGTCAATTAAGTCTAACCTGACTTTCTTTCACGCTATCAGCTTATCTGTACTAGTTTTATTGAGAAAGACATTTCTCGTTTAATTTCTGCTACACAAAAGCTATTGTAACTAAAAATAGTTTTGTTAGCTCAACACTGTACACTGCTTTTCTTTTTCTTTTCCACATTCTGATTTTAAGAATTTGTAGTTTAAAGTCTAAATTGAAAGTTAGGACTTCATGTAGAAAAGTTGTCCATGACTGAACAAGTTGTTCTTCCACTAGGCGTTAGTGTGTACAGTAGCACTAAATTACATTATTGATACCACCACTGGTGATATCATACCACATATCATAAAAAACCCTTTCCCTGCCCTTTCAGTCGTTTTGCATTTCCTGGAGAATAAGTTAATGGATAAGAATGTATGTACATGAATACATTTCAAGTAACCATTACAGTCAAATTATTTAAAAAACATAAACACTAAACTTTGTCCTCTTTCTTGTTTTTTTTTTTTTTACTTGCAGGCCAAAGTGTAGAAAGCGCAGCAGGTCTTATTACATCCCCAGCTGGGAAATTATGATGGACTGTCCAGCTGGAATTAATTGGTTTCACATCACAAGGACACACAAGCATAACAGACCTTTCTCACAGTGGATATTTTGACATGTCATGGCAGGGAGAGCGCTAATGTTGATGATGGCTGTGTTCCATTTAGGTGTGCCAGTGAGCCGGCATGCACACCAGCAGGACCCTGGCACTGAGCACCTACATGGAATCCAGTCATAATTAATGTTATTAGTTACACCTGTGTCTGAAAAGCCAAGCTCTGTAAACTGAAGCATGCCGCGGCACATAAATGCCCACTAGCAAGTATGCAAACTATACAAATGTGCAAGTTGGCACAAGTGCAAATGGCATTTATATGAACATACAAAAAACAAAGCATGGCACGGTTCAGCTGTTGCAACATCTGGGGCATGAAACAAATTAGAAACTTAAGTTAGAGTTTGATAGTGCTGAGGGAATGGCTCTCAGGCACTTAAGAGGGTTTTGACACTGAAATATAGTGTACGCATGCTTACACACACACACCAGTCTCTTCAAGATGCAAGTCTACACACATGCAGGACAGTAACGGGGTAACTTTGTGGGATTAAAACTCATTAGTATTCACAAACAAATGTCACGTTTCGGAACTCTTAAAACATAATGGACAAATAATTGCAGAGTGATTTGTATCTGTGCCTCTAATTTACCACTCGTATATCATCACTTGTACATCAGCATAGCATTTTTCAATGGAAATGTATGTGAATCTCATTGAAAAATGCTATATTGACATACAAATGATGATTCGGTTTTTGCGTGGTAAATTAAAGGCACAGATACAGATTTACAGATACAAACCAACAAATCATCATCATCAAATTGTGTTTTACGAGTAACTTGACATTTGTTTGGGAATACTAATGAGACTGTTTTAATCCCATAATACTTGCCTGTCACCACAGACAACACACATCTTCAGTTATTGGTTTAACGTTACTGTGGAATGTAGATGAGAGCATTTTACTGTAGTTTAGCATACAGGTGTGAGCAAGCATCTCATATTCTGCATCTTGGAAACCAGCCAGGCTATGACAAAAACAGCCCTTCAGTGCAATGAACACTTCTAACACCATGAAATTGATTGTATATTGTATGTTAAACCAATAAGCTAAACAAATAAAGTGACAATTTGCCTTTCTTGGTATTTTTCTGCATCTCTTTTATAAAGGAGTAGCAAAAAAAAAAAAAAGATTTCTTCGTTACGTAAAGCTGCTTGCAGAAGGAAAAACTTTCTTGGTGTAATCTAAAAGGGAGAAAAAAATGCTTCCCAAGGCCTTTTTGGGGAAAAAAGGCAGAACATCTCCCAAAGTAGTCAGCTACTGTGCGAATCATTGTGCATAAATATAACCCACTCATGGGAAACTTTGAGTCTGTCATAGTAGTACATTTCATGGCCTTTTGGGAGACATTGGAACTTCTCCAAACAGCAGTCAGGGTGCAGATAAAATACAACCTGTGAGCGTTAATGTAACCTGCAAAGAGAGGGAGATGGTGCAGGAATGGTGGAGAGAAACATGTGGAGGGACAGAAGAGGAGGGAGGTGTGAGATGGGAGGAAGAGGAACTAGATGACTGCAGAGAGATATGGATGACCACATTGTGTGTTTACAGCTGTCTTTTGAAAGGAGCGGACGTTTTTAAAGGGCAGCAGTGTGTGCAAGTTGGATTTATTTGGCATTAGGTCCATGTTGCCTTTTTCGTAACAGTGAGGACAGTTTCCTCACAGTGATGAATCACGTGTTTTGTCAGATGCGGAGAGTTATGCTCCTTTAATTTCATTTTTTAAGATATCTGTCTTCCATTTTAGCCCCTCAGGAGATTCAAAGGCTGTGATTCATTTTAAAGGGCTGGATTTTACTGGCATTCTGACATCAAACAGAAAAAACTTTGCATAGAAAGTAGCAATTCTTTTTTGATTAAAACAGTGTGGATGTTTTGATTGCACTATAATTGATTGTGTAAACAAATGATGCAATCTTCGTGAGACTGTAATGTAGATTTATGTTGGTGTTGGTTTGAGGGATTTATCACCATAATCAAATGCGGGGGAAAATATTTCCACATAAAGTCCTGCTCTGCCAAAAGATCATCACAAATCACGTCACAAATGACTCCCTGTAAGTGCTGCTTATGATTTGATTTCAGCCTCAAAGGTGAACTGCGGTTTAAAGGCGTTACGAAAATGGTCCAAGGGGGAAAGAGATACAAGCAGTCAGGTGATCATAACAGGGTGCATTTGGTAAGAAACATCCAATCACAGAGCTTAAACTCTGCTGCTTCAACTAATGAAATTCCAGTTTCAGGTGAATTTTGGGTGAATTCAGCAACTATGGTGTTTTGAATTTGCTACGGCTCTGATTCATGCCTCTGACTGGCTTTTCCACAGCAAATGTGTTATAAATACAGTATGAAGCTTATAGTATTGTAGTATTCAGCGCTGTCCACCATGTAAAACCCATAATTTCCCAGAAATACAGCTGAATTGATCAAAACTGATGGCCTGGTCTCCTGGAGTTCAGTGGTCACCGAACGTGCATGCACTGATGGCTCGTAGCTCAGCTTTGGTCTCAATTCATATAGGTTAATATAAGCCTGGCATCACCAGACTAATTCACAAATGCGTATTAGTCTGGAGCCTCTCAGTTAATTTTTGATTTCCAAGGGGTGTTATTGAGGGGCGGAGACAACCAATCAGAGCAACGAAACGCCATCCTGTCGTACAGTACGTCCTGTCAGAAGTTCGGCAAACACATATTTCTTATCAACATAAAGTTTAAGTGCAGTTGTTTGTTCTTCTTCTAGAGAAAATTTTACTGTCGAGTCCATTTAATACTGCCGCTGTAGCTGGCCGGGGAAAGGGAGCCACCATATTGGATATTTATAAAGATACCTGAACGGCGCTCGTCTCTTTCAGACATATCTGCCAGAGCAAATGAAACATGAGCAGATTCGTCTGGTTCCCAGGCTAGGTTAACATATAAACGCAGACCAACCTGCACCAGGGTTATGATTCATTGTCCATATCTGCAGCATGCCAACTTTCTTGCATTTGTGTTTCCTTAGCAGCTGCTCTGACAGCTGATACAGATCCAAACCCACCTTCTTGACATTCGGCAATCATTAGGTAAAATGACCGTGTATACTTTGATGAGTACAACATTATCATAATCAACAGAATGCAGTTTTCATTGAAGTGCTAATTGGGATTGGGAGGGCTACTTTCAAAATACAGTCTGTTAACATGTGTGAAAACACTACTCATGCACTGCCCTACAATGCAGAAAGGATCACATTACTTGCACTTCAAGCATATTAGGGTTTGCTTTGCCTGTTATGATAAGAGGACAATTAAAATAAATATACTGTGCATTCATAAAGTAATTAACGCAAAACATTTTTTTAAGTTTTGAAAATTGCATAGTCCTATAGTTACAATATTCATTCATTACAATTATCATCTGATTATCTTGTTTTGTTTCAATGATCGCACTTGATGCAAAGCACCTACTTTGCCATTTTTTTGTGAGGTTAGTGCAATTTTCCATAATCTGCTCTGGTGCCATTTTATAATCAAGTGGCTCATATTGTCTGTCAAGAGTGAGCATCCATTCAAACTGGGACGATAGAGAGGGGGACAGAGGAGAGAAAGTCAACGACAGAAGAGGAGCTCACAGTTTGAGATGCAGGAGATTTAACCACTCGACTATCTCTGGACATAAAAACACATCAGTATTTCATCGGCGTGTCAGCCCACCACTACACCAATTTTGAATATCTCATCTTGGATCTTAATCTTATCTGTGATTGGGAGAAAAATGGATTGTCTTTCTCTAGCAGTGAAGGCTGCCCTTTTTGAACTCTCGATCTGTAATGATTCAGATAAGGCCCGCTCGGTGGGAGAACGTTATCATCTCTTGACATATTGGATGCTAGAAAAAGCAGACTGATCAAACATGCTTTGAATCCACATTGGCAGCTTGGCACAAACACCCTGATTAAAAAGCCATGGCATCAACACACGAAAACATGGCCCTACATATTCACTCCAGGTATCACACAAATTCCACCTTTTACATGTATTCTTTACTGCCAATGTACTATTGATCTGACCTTAATAAGAACTGTCAATTGGATACTCCCAGTGTGTGTGGAGGATTTACTACCGAGCAGCTAGCTCTAGGGATGGCATAATTGGTCAGTCACACTATTATTTCCATTTTATTTGTTACAGACATTCATGATGCCCTAGTGCCACCGACAGGTGAAGATTTCCACTTTAGTTCAAGACAAGATTCCTCAAAAATGAATGACTGCCAGTCTCAGCTATATCTAACATGCTAAAGGTTGCCAAACCATGCTGAAACCATCCAATGATTTTGCCTTCTGCCATGCAATAAATATGATAGTCGGACAGTCGGTTCACCTTTTTGGTCCAGACTGAAATAATTCAACCACTTAAATATAAACCAACATTCATGGTCCTGAAGAGGATAAAAACTAATAACTTGCAATGAAAATTGGTACATACATATGTGTTCCCCTCATCAGGTCCCACATATTATTTGTCCAATACTTTGGTTCGTGACCAAATACCTGCATGCCATTCCCACCAGACTCAAATGTGCTTTTGTTTAGTGCTAATTAGCAAATTTTAGCATGTGGACCTACATGTTCTGAGGTTGTATCAATGTATCATAGTGAGATTACACACACAGTCAACTCAGAACTCTCATGGACAATTGTGCTGCCAGAAATAATGGCGTAGACCAAACCCATCCAATTTCGTTCGTCTGACAGAGCAATAACTATTTTCAATCACTCTTTGACAACATGCGACTTCCCCAGTCATTGCTAATTCAGATCATCCTGCTTCTACAAACTGTGACAACTCAGTTAAAACATTTCCCCCTCACGGCAACCATCGCTTTGGGTTGACTCTGCAAAGAAGAGGGAGACAGCAGATAGACTCCCAGTTCTGATGAGAGCACACAGCCACTGCATTTATCAGCACGCAGCAGAGAGGAGATTCTCACTGACATGCTCACGCATGCACACACACACACCTACACACACACACCCACACACACACACACACACCCACTGACACACACTCACATACATATACGGTTGCATGATGAGCCATTAAAGGGCAATGGATCATATCAGTCATGTTATTAGACTTTTCTCCCCTCTGGCTCTGTGTCTGTGTGCCTCTCCGTGAAGCTGCCTGCTAGTTGTTGCCTGCAGATGTTAAATAGTCTATTAACACAGGCTGTCACAGTGTTTCTTTACTTGCTGTTTGGGACTCTCAGGAGGACTTTATAAGATTATTTTGGGTTATTTGTTGAAAATAAAGAAATACATCTGATAATCAAATGCAGTAACTTGTACATTTCACATGAACCTTTTACAGTGAATTTATACTTCCTGCTAAGATCATTTTTATGGTTGGATATCTCAGATTTTTGTGGATGCTTAGAGATAAAATCAACTTGTATATCATATGTGCATTTTTTCAATATTTCAAGCCAGGTTTCCAGAGGCTTTAACAATGGTTGATCATCCTAAAACTACACTGGCACCTCCATCATAACACATCAAAAATCAAAGTAAGCCTTGACAAAAAAGTCTCTTTCCCTCCCAAGAAAATGTCTTTTTCAGACAGAGGTGTCATTCTGATCCACAGCCCAACCCCAAGCTAAACTCTAAATGACATGACCAAATGAATTTGTATTGAACCAGCCCTGTGGGTAGCAAGGACCGGGTGAAAGCTGCTTATTTCTGAGCTGATGCAAAGCCCACACAGAAAAGTAATAGTCAAACTCAAACAGTGAGGTAAATGGGTAAACATCAGCACCTGCCCCAGGGGTTAGAAAATTGGTTCTTCACCTTGTGCAAGTTTCCTCTGGAGCTTTTAAAGAAAACTGTCACTAGATAGTAATTGTTCGGATAGAATCTATAAAGAAAAATGTTATCATGACCACATACAGGGTAATGTCTCATGTATAAACTTACAACTTGCAACTTGTGTTGGGGCACAAAGTGTGCCTTTACCTTTCTTTCCACTGAATGCCTTGTATATCGCTGAATTTCCAGCACCACAAACACCATCAATTATGCATGATTGCTCCACTGGGATTTGGTTACGACCATTTATCAAAATTCCTCAGCCTGCAGCTATTAACGCCTAGTCTTTCTTTTATTATGAAAAGGATGAACACTTTGCCGCAATCACTGAACAATTCAAATAATTATTGTGGTTATTATGGAGGCCCCAGCAGCTTGCCAGGTCCTTTTTCGTACGAAACTGCTGAAACACAACTGAGCGATTGAAGCCAGCCAGAGACCAAATGGCTAAAACTAGCCACTCATCACTAATAGTGCTTTGTTACCGTGTGAGAATGAGCCCACTAAGATAAGGCTGCATTGACACAGAGGATGGACGCTCTGAACACTCACAGCTACTTCGACAAAATGGAAACATAACCAGTATCACAGCTGTTGTCAAATTACTTCAATGATAGAAGCAATGGGGCTACATTTTCCCCTGCTGTTGGCAAGGATTTTATAGGGAGGTCAACTGATCTGTTGATCAATCCATCCAATGATTTGGTCCAGAAAAAACATAGTTCACGCCATATTCCAACATCAACTGGACAGATCATGTATATATATTCCCCCTGAGGATGATTCTCAATAATTTTAGTGACACACTGACCTTTTGATTAATGCCCCTGGGAGTCAAAGTTTCCTTGTGAAGAAGAACATGTAGTCCCCAGTATGTGATTGGCCCTGATGATGAGACGCAACCCATCCTGCTTCCTGACTGACATCGTGAGGATTGTGATTGGAAGGGTGCCCAGCCCGTCTCACCAATCAAGTGAAGTCAGTTTCATCATTGGATAGTTAAGAGGTAGAAAGTTAAGTCAGCCCAGGTTTTATTTTCCTTGTCTCTTGTTTAGAACAAGGTAAGTAAGACCTTTTATGCAGTTCTCTTCTGGTTTTATTTTTTAATCGATTTAGAAGGGGTAGATCCAGATTATCTTCAGTTCCATTGGGGGGCACCCAAATGAGAGTGAAACATTGCGGCGGACTGATGGATGGGGTAAGATCCGTACCTGCGCCCATTAACCCATTTTCTTTTGTTGTTATTTGTAAAGTTGAATTAAGAAACAATCAATCCTGCAGTAAATACCTTTATTTTACCAAAATCCATTCATGAGTGGGTTAGTTGTCAATTAAGTCAGACAAAGTTCAATAAAATGGTTAAATAGTATATAAAGTTACTTTCCAGAGAGCGTAATATGCAATTTATTTGAATGAATGCTAACATGAACTATGTCATTTATTACCTTTCTGAATGAACTAGCCCTATTGCGAGTCCTTACTTGTGTCTCAAAACTGGAGAGTATCTGTTGTCATCCATCATTCCTTCTGACAACACCAATTATATCCTGAACCATGCAGACAGCAGGTCTTACAGAAACATGTCAGCAGGCCACGAATATAATTGCATCCTCACACGTAGTCACGTCTTGCTCTCTAACTAGTCAGACTGCGCAACAGCAATGACACTGGCACTCCTGCAAAGACAACAAAAATTTCTCACATAGTAGTCCTCCTTCAACACAAGTAGGAGTACTATGAAAAAATAAACTTCTGTCTATTTTTAAGACATCTAATTATTTCATTCACAGTGAAAGTGTCGTCTCCACAGCACTCCAGCTGTATGCTGGCAAGATTTTTGACTTGACGTACAGACCACTTGCTATAAAGAGTGAGGGAGTGAGCCGGTACTTCTCCTTTTCATTTATAGAGAATAACTGAATGGCAGAAGGAGCTGAAGGCCAGGACGAGTTGATGTTCTTGATGTTCTCTCATTTCTGTAATCATAATCATTAAAATAAAAACTAAATAAAAGAAACTGAAATATTGTAGAAATTATTTTACACTCCACTCCACCAGAAGGCCCCAAAATATGAAAAAAGAGTGACATTTGGTTTTACTAATAATTTACTGGGAAGTTTTTAGGAAGGGGGAACAGTGTTATTTGGTACAAATAACAGGAAAAACAGAGACAATGTTCAGACTAATCTCACATTTGCCCATGTCCAGCTCACCCGCGCTGCACACTGACTAAAGACAAATTTTTCCACAACAATCAGGAAATACTAGCACTGGTTAAATAAAGTAATATTATCACATCATCTTAAATATGTTCATATCAAGCTAATACCCACCTATTCACATCCTAATGCAAACATTGCAACTTCCTACATTTCCTGCAGTGCCTTTGGGTAACCTCTATTGATCCTAGTTTCATTCAAAATTGGGTGCTTTGTCATGCAAATATGCAAGCCAACTTGATTGTTAACACCGCTGTATGTGAACAAACAAGCCTCTTACTTCACGATAAGAAAACATTGTGGGTGGTCAGGCACTTGGTGGAGAGATTACTATTTTCCTCTCTTCTGTGGTGGATGCCTCCCTGTGAGACTATAGGGAAGCTGTTACTCTTTGATTGTGAGGGACTGACAGTAAAACCTGACATTTACAGCAGTATTTGATATTTGTTCGCTGCCCGTAGTGTTTTAGGGGATTTTTCTTTTAAGAGTTATCGACAAACGATAACCTCTGTGCAAGATGGCACATCCTTCATGTCAACACAGAACCCCCCTTATTTTATCTTTTGACATGGATAACTAAAGGCATCCTACAAAGTCTTCATTATGAAGTTGTTTATGGACTTTATTTGGCTTTATATACACACACACACACACACACACACACACACACACACACACACACACACCCAAAGGTAGGACCCAGGCAGAAAACCCAAGGCTATGCTCTGTGATTTATTCATTCAATAACCAGCAGGACGATCATTTTTCTCCATTTGGCTGCATTACCCCTAAGAGGAAAATGGTTCAAAATGCTAGTAAATAAGAAATAGTGAATGGAGAAAAAAGCAGTAAAACTACATTATTGAGTCTGACCTTCTACCAGTTGATGGCATGATCGCCTGATGGTAAAATCTGCAGAGCACATAAATCATGCCAGATGATGAAATGAGGCAGGAGAAAAGGTTTCATGAAAACTGCTGAGTGAGATGCAGCTGAATACATGTCACCTTTTCATATCCAATTTCTTTCCTCCAACCCTTCCCTTGCCCTTTTATTCATTCATTCTTTTGTTCTTTTGCCTTCACCCAACTTTTCCTCCAGCCGTACCTTTGATCCATCTTCCCTACCTCTCTTTATCACACCTGTTAGAGGAAAAATGCGGCTTTTCAACTTTCTCTTGCCTGGAGGCAGCTTCATGAATACCTCGTGCTGACTTGTATGTGCTTGTGAAATACATAATCGTCTGAGGTTTCCAGGTCATAAGATAAAGGGAAGGGGAATGCAGGGGGAGCGGCTTTGGAACTGAACTGGTTTCTGGACTGGACACTGTTAACTTGACTCTGCATGTTACTGCAATCTGAAAACGTATTATAACAGACTGAACAATTCCCTGGTTAGACGAGAATGAATCAAGGAAAAGGTCGTCACTGAACTGCCGTTCCTGTTAAGTCATAAATTGCAAAGGTCACATAGTTAAGAGATGACAATGAAAGTGATTGATTCTGAATGTCTTAGTATCTGGGTTACTCTTTCTTTAGTTACTGTCAAATGGTGGCATGGGAAAGTACTTGTGGTTTTCATTATCTGTCAAATTCAGGCTAAACTCACCAAGTTTCTGATCAATCGTACAAAAATGGGGTTAGGATTAGGGGCAGAACAAGATGTTGTTTCCTGGTGGATGTCACAGTGTATTTCCAAAACATTATGTGACTGAAAGTGGTGCATACTGCAAACAGAAAATTAAAACAAGCCCTCCAAACTAAATTATAAAATACATTACTTGTCATTGCCTTTGTCAATCCATCAATCCACCTGTTTTATGTGAGGGTTTTGTGGCTCAATATCAATGGTGTTTTGGCTAGTCAACCCAAATCACATTTAACTATAATGGGGTTAAACTTGAAAAAAATATATAATTTCACTGTGTCTTTAAAAGTATGTAGTAGTAGTAGTTATGGTGACCAGTTAACATCCAGCAAACGTGGAGCAACATTATCATTCATTTGGAGTCATGTTTCTGGCCATCTGATGAATGTCCAACATTGTTTCATATAATGTCCTTTTAGCTTTGTTTTTGGTCTCCACTAACTCCTCAGAAAAGTATCTGGCTGTTTAGGTGCTAAATGCTCCAAAATGTTTGTCTGTCTGTGGTTTGTTGCTGGGCAGGTAGTGTACAGTGGATTTATCAGAGTTATTTTTGCTGAAAACAGCTTCCTGCTGAGACTAGAACAAAGCTGATTGTGTGGAGTGTTTAGACTGAATCAAAACAGTTAAGTCACAAGCCACAAAACGAAAACAATGAGCTGAACGTCGCAAATACGGGTCATAATTCTTGGTGGGTTTGTCTCTACAAGCAACCCATTTCACATTACACATTTAAATATCCATTGTTAATGTAAAAATATTGATTAGTGCAGCTTTAAACCCTAAAAACTGCTCAACCCAATCGCAGAGCCTTTGAGAAAATACACAAGTGTAAATGTATTCTTTCTTTCCCTCAACACTTTGGTTCCAAATAACCTCGCTCAAAAAATATGGTGATGAATAGAATTTATACTATTGGGATTATCTATATTAGAAGAAACAAACCTCTTGGTTGCAGAGGGATGGAAAAAACTTGCAGTAAAACTATATATGTTCTACTCAATTCTATTCTATCATATATTCGTCTTCATATATTCTGTCTGTGGATGCAAATATTCTGTTAACTAGTTTATTCATAGCAACAGTGATGTTAAAACTCAGAGTATCAAATGTTCATGGCCTCTGCAGAGCGTCTCTCTGTTCCCTATCGTCAACAGCTGCAAAAATGGCAGCACTAATAAGCTTTTCAGAGAGAAAAGAAGGAAACGAATCCAAGACACTCAACTCTTCGACTCTTGAAAAATTAAAAAGCCAGATTTCTGTTGTGTCTGCTACTCTCAGCAGCCTTTCTGTTCTTTTTTCTCTTTTACAAGTCATCACTGTGTTGTGATGGAAATGGAGCCATAGCGGAAGTTGATTAGATGACTAATCCTCTTCCCTGGTGCCACCCTTTCATTTTTCTCTGGGTCTGTTATTCTATTAAGATTCATTATCCTGTTAACATTTTCATCCTTTTCTTAGAAATAATTAGCTACTTGCATCTTCTGTTAAATGCATCTTCGTTTCTGTGTGTTCCTTCACGCCACCTCTAACTGACCTCCACCAGTGTCAAGGCTCCATCATGCAAAGGTGACGATTACTGATGCTATATTCACACCCATTTAAACTTTGTCTGCTTTAGTTTATACCGATGAGTAACTGTCAGCGGGAAATTAGTCTGGGCCACAGTGGAAAAATTTTGCACAGAAAAAAACTGAACAACGCTCAGGCAATGTGCTGTTCCCTTTTTTGCAAATTGTGTCACTCAAACTTTTAATTAAACTTAGTAAGTAAATAAACCAGATGCTAAGAAGGTAAATATGGTAAGTAGGCACAGAAGTGAGTGGGTGAGTGAGCTAGTGAGTCAGTGGGAGAGCAAGTAGGAAAGCGAGCAAAGCTACATTAACTATGGGAGGAAGTGAACTGTGGAGTAGTTGTGTGAGAAAGTGAGCGAATCAATAAGTATGTGAGCATGTGGGTCAGACAAGAAGCTAATAAAATCAGTGAGAAACTGAACGATGAAATGAATGTATAAATAAGGATGTTTTTGAATAAAGGAATTAGTAAGAAGCTACATAAGGGGGAAAATATGAAAGTACATAAATAAGTAAGTATGCTGTACATGACTGCTTATTTCATAGGTGTATTTATACATAGCTATAAATATGCAAATAAGGCTGTAGGGCCATTTTGGCTTCAATTAACTAATCTTTATGAACATGGTATATTTTCACAAGAAAACAACAGCACTGGCCATTTGTCGAAATGCCAAATATAACCTATGTTTCCTGATGAGGAGCCCTTGTGTATGTACAAATTAGAACTGCTGTCATTGCTGGCATTGATGGAAAAGGCATGGTATTATTGTAGCACTGCAAAACTCCTTACTCCTTACTAACACCCACTGAACGCAACACGAAGGTTCACCCTTATATGGTACTCAGGTGAATCGCCTACACAAACGGGGTGATTTGCTAAAAATGTACAAAAAGCAATGCAGTGACAGCTGGCTTGTGAGCGTCGACACACCCACAGCGACGAGCGAGGAGTGAGTCCTGTGCAATTTGTTCACTTCCAGTGGGTCTCAGTGGCTCTGAAGTTGATGGAAAAAACGCAAGTGAATGCAAATATGCCTCGCACAAATTCAGGTGAAGACACCTCCTCGTGTTTTGAAAATGTTTAGGCTTGGAAAAAAAAAATTCAAGTATTTGTGTGACTGTGTGACTGCACTTCATAAATGTACCAAGACAAGAGCACAGATGAGACACCGGAGGAAAAATAAGAGGAAAGACTGGAGTTTCTGGTGAGTTCTGAGATCAGTCAGATGTAATGTTTCCTGCTAACAGTCAATGCTGTACAACCAGGACCACAAGCTTTCCCTAACAATATAGCCTTTGTGCTCATACCTTACCAAAACTTTACCACAGAGGTGATTGAAATTACAAAAGACATATTTTGTCACAAAGTTTGGAGGACTCTTCTGCATGAGAATACTTCATTAAAAAACTTTTGATGGGCAGCTAGGGGTGCTTTGCTTTGCATTTATAATGATATTGTACATCATAAACCTGTTTCACTGTATTATAATTAGTGTCTTCTCTGGATGCTCTACTTAGTTTTTTCCCCCTTTGTTTACTGTATTACCAGCACTAATTACTATTGATATGACACCTCTCATTTACTGTGTGCTGCTGTCCCACATTTTGTTCTGCCTCCTGAAAACAGCCACGAACCAAAGTGATAATGTCACTGATATTGATGTGCTCTCACCAGGAAAGCTGATTAGATTAGACAGACAGAGAGGAAGGAGAAAAGACAGCAAAAGAGGTGCAGATGGAGCTAGAAAGAGAATTACCGGCAGCCGCACAGACTGAGAAGCAGAGAGAAGGAGAAAAAAAGCAGAAACAACAGAGGGGACAGATAGAGCGAGGGAGGGACAGACACAGAGTTCATGTGGTTCAGAGGGGAGCTGTGGCACTTGGATGTAATTCACTTTCTTCTCTCCAGAGGAATCCATTTACCCCCTTCCTGCAATTATGGGGCCTTGTTTCCTCTCTTAATCCATCTGAATGTTTGTTTGTGTTTGTTTCTTGTGACTATTAGAGCGCACACATATAGGATGCTCACATATACACACACACACACACACACACACACTCGCACGCACCACAAAGCCACTCTCCTCTGTAATAAGTCCCTCATTACTGGCAGTAGTTGTTTTTCTTTTTCCTCTCTGCTGTGTTCTGGCAGTTGGAGCTGTTTTCCCTCGCTCTGCATTATTAGCTTTGTGCTGTGGAAACACAACATGGAGCCTCCTTCCCCCCACAGTACTGGGACATGGGGAGGGAGAGACAGAAGTGAATACACACTTTAATTAGGAATACAGTGCTACTATTGCCACAAATAATAATTCTGATACAATAACCAAAGCAACTGTTACTGAGTTGATGTTTTTTCCTGTCATACTGTGTCATCGGTGATCGTCAGCGACATCAGAGCACCAGATGGCACGTCCACCATTAAATAGTACTCCAACAATCTAGTATTGCATCTTCATGGGGAGACAGACTCAATCATCAAAGCAGCAGATGCTGAGAAATCTTGACTTGTAGTCCCTAACATTGGTCAAGCTCCAAAATGGATCATACATTTCCCATAATGCAACCAATGGCAAATTTGCGTTTGACCCTTCCGGCCAGGTAGAGGCCCATAACTTTTAAACTCCATGCCTCCAATCTGTTTTGCAGGCTGTCTGTTACACATTTGATGTCTCAGAGCCCAAGCTGTGATAGCTCATGATGCAATCAGTTATTTTCTCAGATTTTAAAAATCTCAGACACAGACACAGAAGACATTAGTGTATACAATTGTTTGCACAAGCTGAGTAGCACTCCTAGTGATGACTGATTTTCATGTATAAAACTGACAGAACTTTGGTAGTCATGTCAAAGGGTCAGTTCACCCAAATTACATACATATTTTCTCACTTACTCTTAGTGGCATCAGACTATGAAGATATGTTTGTGTCCAGGTTTTGAGATATGTTTGAGATTTTTGCCTTCACATCAATACAGTGGAGGTCAATGGAATTTTGTTTGTGGTGCTTCACTGGATCTACTTTATACCAAAGAAATGCTCCCTATTAGGGCAGCTACAATTATTTTCTCGATGAATCACTTGGTTTATAAAATGTCAGTGGAAAATGCCCATCACAATTATCTAAAGAGAACGTGATAGCACTAGTTGTCTATACTAAGGCGTTTGGTCTCCATTCCCTCATAGGGCAGCTCTATCATGGCAATTTGCTATTGGTCAGCGGTGTGAATTTGTGTATCAAAATACCAAAAAGATGGACTTTTACCACAGATAGTGTCGATCCGTTGTATTGGGTTGGAGGCAGAAATGTCAGACGCAGACGTCCCAAAGGGACAAAATCTGTTTTTTGTTAGGCGTCTCTGTAAAGCAAATGGCTTCGTCCCAGCGTTACAAGCCTGTGGGGCATGGAGGAGCAAAATGTTTGAAGGCTTTGGGCACGCAATAGTTAAGGTTTCTGAGAGGTTGAGATCATTGAACCGGTAACGTTCGTTCTGGTCATAAAGTTTAGTTCAGCTCAGGAAAACACAGTGCATGCATGAGAAGGTCTTTCCAACCACAAGGCCGTCATTTTCCTCAAGTGAGGATCAGTTTAATGTCAAGACTGAGGTCAGAGCAGCAGGTCCTTTGGCAGATGTGGAGCTATTGGTGGAAATACCAACATTCTGTGAGGTCAGTACAATTAAAGTGGTACGAGATGTAATCTTAAGGTATCATGGGTTGAGTTATTCTTATCCTATTGGGTCATATGACTGGTGCTGATGAGGTGCTCTACTTCCTTTTTCAGTGACAATAATACAAAGCTGATATGCTGTGCAGGTGGCTTTTCCATGTAAAACATATCTAGTATGATAGATGCCGTAGATTTGTTTGATTCTACTACTAAAATTTCTGGGGTACACAAATGAAAATATATCAGGTGAAGATTCTCTGTGTATTTTTTCCAGCACTGTGCTGCAAAAGCCAGTTCTGCACAGATCAAGGACAGCAAACTTCAGAAGGGAGAAAAGAGCACTGGACTGATTAATTTACAGCCTTTACAAGTGCACATAGACTAGCATTTTGACACAACTAAAAGCAAAATATATCACCATGGCATAATTCCAAAAGGGAATATCATTTAATCCCACATTGAGCATTGTGTTTCTGTCTTTGGGGAGCCAGAATCTCATCTGACATACCAAAGTGTAATCTGCAGCTGCTCCACCGACAATGAACATGAGACTGTGTAAACTTAAACTTTGTGTGAACTTTATGGGAATGATCAGCAGGGCTAGAGTGATATTTGACCACATGGATTTCTTGGCTGACGACAAGACATAAATTATTACCAGCTTTACTTTATGACATTATGTTTTTAACGCTGATGGCATCATTTGGTTGATGTTAATTAAAAATAAAATATGACATTATCTGACAGCTACAGTTACTAGTTTCTTTACAGATTAAGATTCTACATGCATTTAGTTTATAAGAAAAAATGGGCATTATGGATGAAATCACAATACATATATCAACATAAATCAATATATATACGTAAGCATAATATAGTAGTTTAAAAAAGTTCCTCTTTAACCAGCAACAAAATGAAAAATACTGCTTAATGTACAAATTACAGGAAAATTCTGATTTTCTTATTACTTACTTATTCATTTACTTATTCATATAAATGTGTCCATTCTGACCACTGTAATATGTCATGCTAACTTTACCCTCACCACCTCTGTTGTAGAGATCCAGCAGAAAAGAGCAGAACTCTTTTTTTAAAGTTTTTATCTTCCTGCCCTTCACAGAAACAACATGTCCGGCAAACAGTGGAGGTGTGTTTTTTATTTAATGTTTAGCTTCAGCAGTGATAGATAGCCATGCTGTCTGTCCCTGCTCATGCAAATTACCAGTTATTTTTCTGCCGTTCACTCCAGGCAAACCGCTGTTGTTGTGGCACGGAACTTAAAACAAATGATCCCAGTGGGTGCTGCAACAGCACCTCTTCCATCAGCTGTGAGTTTGTTGAATCAACTTTGTTTCATCCAATACAGACGTGATGAAAATTACAGATTGTAAAATGCTAAAGTTTCGGTGAACTAGTTCCTACATTCTCGGCTTGCTCATGTTTCCGCCTGATAAGATAGACCTGAGCTTGTGTGGAGTTTACACAGTCTATCTTTTCTTCCCACAATCCAAACACATGCTGGTCAGGTGGATTAACATGCGTGTGAGTGAATGTGTGTGTGTGTGTGTGTGTGTGTGTGTGTGTTAGCTCTGTGGCGACCTCCCCGGCGCCTCTTCCACACAATGCCAGCTGGAATAAACTCCATGACCCGGAAAATGATTAAGCTGGTAATGAAAATGAACGCTTGCTTTCAAATGGTACTAGATGGTTTCATAATCAGGCTGATTTTTCTTTTAACTGACCATACATCAAATGTCATATAAGGTTACTGCCATTGATTTACAGTAAATACGGCCCTGGACTAAAATAACATATTCTTTTGTGCGTGGGAGCATGAGTGTGTGCAGAGACATGTCCAGGCGAGCAGGCGACGGACGGTGGTGATTTGACACCAATTAACATGATCACACCCCACCTTGTTGTCAAAGCCTCCAGCAGAGGACACAGCTATAAAAATAGAGTAGGAGAAAATGAAGTGTTACACTGATAGATAGATTGATAGTTGGAGAAAGGTGTAGGAATGAGGGAGTGACAAATGAAAAGATAATGTGTGTGTGTAATAATGTGTGTGTGTGTGTGTGAATGTGTGTGTGTGTGAGTGTATGTGTGTGTGAATGTGTGTGTGTTTCCGTGGGGTGGAGTTGAGGGAGCTCCGGGAGATCATGGGAAAATAGGGCTGGTTTATATGGCGGATAGATCGACTGAAACATGTTGTCAGTCAGGGGGTGGTGGTTGATGGTGTGTAAGTAAATGATGGCTTTCCTTCATAATTTCCACAAAAGACAGAGTTCTCAAGAGGGTAAAGTTCATAATCTCGGCTGAAAAGTGCCATTGGGCAAAGGAATCGCCCCCGTATGTAGTACATTTTGTCCACGGACAGATGCATGTGCTTTCCAAAGCTCTTGCTGTCTCCACTGAGCTATTTTGGAGTTTGGTGGACGTGATAGCTGTCAGTGTCTGGTGCCACTTATCTGACTCCAGGGAATTTTACACCCACTCAGAATCATTGGGTCATTACACATGATGATGCTGTTTCTTCCAGGGAAATAAATCTTTAGGAGCCACATGTCTCTGTTGTTGTGTAACAATGTGGACCAACATTTCTTTGTTGTTTTTTACAGAAAGACAAGAACCAAAAAAGACATCTGGTATAATCTTATCTATTGTGAACCACTGCTTGTATTGTGTGACTGTATAAACAAGAGTCTGGGGTTTTGGAGGACTTTTCTCACTGGTGGTGGTGCAGGGGATTTGTTATTTCTCCAAGTGTATCACACAGTGCCATCTACTGGTGGTCTCTTGTATCTGTGATGTCAGCTTCAGCTACTCACAGGCTAAATTGAGCAGATGCCCTGAGGAGCCTGAAAGCCACAGCTTGTATGCAGGTATAATTATAATCAGAAATGAGCTATCGAAATGAAAAATGACCTCAGGGCCACAATCAAACAGGGGACTGGTGCCAGTAAAATGGTCCTATTGTATTACTTAATGTGGTATGTTTAATTATAACTATATAGAAAGAATGGAGTGGGGATGCTAATTACCTTTGTGAAGTGCATTTCACTGTATGCCCTAGTTTCAATTAAAATACATTTTAAAGGGGTACTTTAGTATTACAAGTCCATAAAGTTAGTGGACTTGCAAGAAAAATATTTTAATAAGAACGCTAAAAATTTAGACAGAGGGCAAGATATCCTGACTTTAAGCTGTTAAAATGGTCCGAGCTCCAAAAACACTTCCCCCTACATTTCCCATAATGCACTTTGTTATGATCTTTTTGTAAGACCTCGTTAGCTGCCTGGGAATCCTCAATCCTCCCTTTTTTTTAACTGTTCTTCAAGCTTTTTTGCACACTATTCACACTATTCAAGTGAAATTGCGTAGTATTCATACTAAGTATAATGTAAAATTAGGTATGTAGTACGACTGCATAGTATGTGGATGTTCTGTATGCAAGAAAAATGCCCGTACATATACTAGATTAGCAATAATAGGCAAAGTTCCTCCAGAAACACAGAGAACATTATACAGCTGTTTAAGATTAAGCTGTTAAATTATTTAATGATCAAACTGGAGGTACAGAGACTTACAAAGTAATGAGGCCAGAAGCGTCAGCAGCAGTGTGCTCTCAGCTTTGAGGGGACCGGTTTTCCCAGTTTGGTGTAGAACAACTCGATCTCAAGCCTGTTCAACACATTTGGGATGAACTGGAACGCAGACCACAGGCCAGGCTTCATTGCCCAAAATCAGTGACCGCCCTCACTAATTC
Organism: Lateolabrax maculatus; assembly: GCA_031216445.1. Lineage (NCBI taxonomy): Eukaryota > Metazoa > Chordata > Actinopteri > Acropomatiformes > Lateolabracidae > Lateolabrax > Lateolabrax maculatus. Next base: position 5,689,924 of record CM062214.1, read on the forward strand.
TCTCAGCAAATCCCTTGTAGTGTTACGCTCCGGCCAACTCGTGTTAATTGATTTGTGGATTAACAGGTGTGAGAGTTGGCCCAGTGGAAACAGTAAAGGAACCTTGTTAGTTGTATCCATAGAACATGAATTGTAAAAAGATGAGGAGAGTGTGCGAGATGCCCACGAAGCCAACATTCATGTTACTGCTTCATTCATGTGTATTTTGCATTTTACTGCTGTAGATGTTAAAGGTTGAGCTCATTTTAACTACTTTATATATATACTGTTGGGTAGTTTTATCTAAAGCAGTGTGTCCTGGTCTGTAAGATCATCATGTCCTGTGAGAAGCATGAATCTCTAAAAAGTCAACTTTTCAGGAGCTCAGAATGGAATGAAAACGCGTAATCTTAAAAGTAACTAGTAACTAAAGCTGTCAGACAAATGTTGTGGACTTCATCTCAGAGGCAAATATTGCTATTGGCCTCTGAGATGTAGTCAAGTCAAGTCAAGTCAATTGTATTTGTATAGCGCCAAATCATAGCAAAAGTTATCTCAAGACGCTTTCACATAGAGCAGGTCTAGACCATACTCTTTAAAATATTATTTTAAGTAGTGGAGTAGAAGTATAAAGTTGCATACAATTGAAATACTAAAGTTAAGTACAAATACCTCCAATTTGTACATAAGTATAGTATTTTAGTAAATGTACTTAGTTACCTTCCAACAGTGGAAACACAGCTGCCAGATCTGGGATTGACTAGAGGAGAAAGAAGCAGACACTGTGTGTCCACCAGAGCAAGTTACACACATACTGGGCTTTCAGGCTGGAACATGCCCCCGAGCCAGACAGTAAGTATCTCTCTTTGCTGCGTCAGGTGTGCAGGTGGGACACGAGAAGCACGCTGGCTGCAGGGCCTCACAGAGTCGCCGATGAGAAAAACAGAGAAGCCTGGCCTCGGTGGTTGGATCATCGTAGCAACACAAGTCTTAAACCTCGTGGCTGGTTTCTGCACAACAAACCAGCAGTGGAGCGTTTACCTCGAGCGGAAGAGTTGGATTGAGCGGTTGAACTGTGCACTCGCCTGTGTGTGTGTGTGTGTGTGTGTGTGTGTGTGTCTGCCTCCCTCAGGGCACCAGAGGAGCAGAGGGCTGCTGGGAAGCTATCTGACCATCAGACTGTTGCCAGAACAGCCTACACATGCTTAGAGTGAGGAGGAGTGAGGATGTTTGGAGCTGGGCAAACATGGAGGATTATCGAGTTGAACTCAGTGAGTTCATTGGATAAGGCGTCAGTGAGTTTTATTTGTGGGAACTATTTCTGGTGAGTAACTGCATTCATCTTGTGCGCTGTATATTTAAGCTGTGCATTCTACATCTGCAGGGAGTTCAGTGGTGTTCGCTGTACCTTGTTCTGGGTAGAACAGTATGCACACATTCTTATAAAGATTCATTTTTGATAAAATTTCCCTATATTGGCGGAAATTGAAATACAGACAGGAAACACTGGGAGAACGTGGGGTGCGCCCAACAACAAAGATCCCTGTCCGGAATTGAACATTTGGCATTTCAGTTACATGGTGTGCATCTTATAGGAATAGTGGATTATTGGAGTATTGCGAAATACATTTATGCACTTTATTGCCGATAGTTTCACGAGAAGATAGATACCACTCTCATGCCTGTACGCTAAATATGAAGCTGGAGCCAACAGACTAGCTGTTTCCCCCTGCTTCCTGTCTCGATGCTAAGCTAAGCTAACCATCGCCCAGCTCCAGCTGCATGTACAGATATGAGTGGTATCAGTCTCCTCAAGTAACTCATCTCTACCCACAAATATCTACAAAATATACAAGATTTTACAGACTATCACATAAAAAATTGTTACCATTTAACCTTTGAGCTGAGGAGGGAGCTGATGAAGATGAAGGATAAAAAAAACAAGAAAATGAAAAAAACTTTACTGCAATTATGCAAATAAAACAAAACCATCTGCACAGCTGGATACCACTAGAGCTAAATGAGAAAATAAGTTGTCTTGTAATTTGGGTGAACCAGCCCTTCAACATAAGGCACAGAAAACTGCGTTTGAGGTACCAAATATTGTCATCTGCTAGGGACAAGTAGATGTTTTTTAGTGCCGTAATGACCCGTCCAAACAGCTCTATAGACATAACTTATTGCTTCAAAACCACAGAACAGCTCCAGACTCGCAGCTGAAGGAGGACTGCTCAACAACTGGAAACAAAGCAGACTGATATTCCGGTCCTGTCTGCACTCCTTCTTTTTCCTTTCCTCCTACAACCCTCTTCCTCTCCCTCTCCCTCTTCATCTCCTGTACTCTATATAGAACTGTAATTACAGTGTCTTCTTTTTCTTATTAGCAGATAAGACTTTCATAATGGTTCCCTGGAGAACCTGTCCAAACTTAATTAACGCTGGCTAAACAGTCCCCTCTCTCCTTCTGTCTCTCTCTCTCTTCCTCTTGCCCTCCATCCTTCTTGCTCGCTCCCCCCCGTCTCTATTTGTCTCTCCCTCTTATTAGACAATGGCAGCTGCAGGGAGAAGGAGCCTTCCAGGAAGCCTTGCACTGGAAAATGGAAGCTGGACTTGACACAGGCTTGATTCAGACAACACTGAACAAACATCGGGGGGGGGGGGGTTATTGCTGTTGCCGTTGCCGAATTGAATAGTGTGTGTGTGTGTGTGTGTGTGTGCGCGAGGATCTAATTCCTCTGAGCGGTGTAAACCCTGAAATCGTGCTCTGATCTTCGGCTGAGTAGCCCGCTCTTTTAGCTCCCATTTGTTTGACTTAGAGAGATTAGCCATTAATTACTGGCTGGAGAAATTAAGCACACACACACACACACACTCACACATGCATGGACACAACCGCACACAAAGAGTGCGGCGTGCGCTGTTAAATATCGCTCATTACACCGGCCCTACCGCACAGGCCAAAGACATATGGAGCTGAGACAGCATCGTCTAACAGGACTCACACTAACACACACACACACACATTAACACACACACACTCACACTCACACTCACAGCTGCTGGGGAAACTATTGGCCAAAAGTTGCTGTTCTGGGCGATATCTGGCAGGTTTTAGCTGAGTACAACGTCAGCCTCCCGCATGAGAGCGCAGGGGATTAGCGCCGCAGAGACAAGCTGACTAAAGCAAGGACAGGATGAAGAATATCACAAACACGAGGCACCTGAGCAAGCACAAAGACGGGCTGCTCGGCGCTCGATCTGAGCCCATCAAAGCTTCCCAGCATTCTTCACTTCCACACCGTCCACATGAGCCCTTTGACCCCCCAAAAAGAAAACATGAACTTAAAGCTGCTCTCATTACATTTTTTCCATCGCAGCAGATCAAATCGCAACGTGTAATGTAAAAAGGGCCGAGTGTAGTTTTTTCTGTTCCACAAACTCATCAAGCTCATTTCCCGGCGCAGCCGGTGAACATAGAGGAGTGTTTAGCAGCCAAAGAGCCAGACGTGTTTCCTCAGGAGTTGGTGGAGACCAAAACAGAGCTAAAAGAAGAGCAGATGTAAGTCCAGACTGGATATTCATCAGGAGGCCGGAAAACACGACTCCAGATGAATGTTAATGTCGCTAAAGTGAAGTTATGTTAGCTCATGATGGTGAAGTGACTTTCCATTTACATAGTCGACTGCTTTGGATTGGACAGCCATACAGATGTTTCTAGCAACTGATTTTCACATTACTGTTATGTTCCTTTAGTTTAAACTGTGAAACCAAATTTGGTAAGTTTGAAATTATTTACTGGACGCTTAGAAGTAACACACACATTGAGTGGTGGATTTACAAACAGCTGGCACAGTCCAGGCCTGGAGAGCCATTCTTTCCTTCGCTTTGAGTGCAATAAGAAGGAACAAATGCATCAAAACCTTCATCTTGATTATTCCTTTCCTTTTATTCCAAAATTCTCTAAAGTGACGTATTATTATTTCTTTAGGCTACAATCCGAGGCATAAACAGCTGGGCTGTCCCTGCTATGATTCATTGCTGTGTCGGTTGCAATTTACAAGAAAGAGATCCTCCTCACCTGGGCCGTGTTCCCTTCTGTTGACTAACAGTTTGCTTGCGTTTGAGGAGTCAAGGTCACTGACAGAGGGCGGTTATGCTGCTCGGCTTTCATCTCAGGGACAGAAATGATTCTCCAGACATGTTTTATTCATTACGCTACTGCATCACCTTACCAAAAAAACGTATTTTCCTTATTTTGCACATGACTGCCAGCACAAACAACACAAATATGAACGGACAGGCACTTCTGATTACTTGCTGTAAGAGTTTTGAGGTGGAGAACACCGGCTGAAGCAGTGTGTCTAAAAAAGAGCTGAATAGAAGGCCTGTACTGTATGTGTCTGCCTCCCTCTAGTGGTCAGACAGGGATCTCTATACTGTAAATGCACAGTTCATATGGACCGTACACTAACAAGGCAGCAACTGTTGTAGCACAAATGTATTGTAAAAAAATATATAAAAAAACAAACAAACAAAAAGGAAAAAAAGCAAGAGAGCCGAGAATTGTAATTTGTCTTTATTGTTTAAATTCACCAAAAAGTTTTCTGCATAACTTCCTCCAACAGCATTCATCGCTGTCGTCACCGTGACCTCATCAACACCCCAGTGACGATAGTGTGACATCATCAGTGCCGCCATGACGTCACAGCATCATGACGTGGCTCAAACAGCAGAAAACAACAAACCACTGACAGTCAGTCCATCCCAGAGTCCGTCGTCAATAAAAGCATCTCGCCGCTACCCGTTTAAAGCACAAACATTGCACATCAACTTTATAGCATAGCATCAAAGTCTCCTTCTAATAACTGCTTAAAAACCCCAAACCCACCCGCCTGTCTCTTTTAACGTGGAGTCAAATAAAATGATGAACATGAGTGGAGGTGTTTGCTTGTACGTGGGTTTTATACACCGAGTATGATTTCAGATGTGATGGTTGCTGCAGGTCTCCGGTGATGATAATGAGGAATCAAAACACCAATAGCACCGTGTGCACTCATAATGCTCATACCTTCACTTTCTTTCCCCTAAATATCCACATCTAATATTTTTCATGCGCAGGCCTAGATTTAGACAGGGGGAGGAATTTTAAACAATGTCTGAGCTGGAGGACAGACAACTCCTGATCGGTGCTTCTTTCTACATACAGGCTTCATTTGACAGATTGTGAATATTATGTTGTATATTAAATGTATGTAGATATAAACTAGATCCCTCAGTGCAACCCCACCCTGCTAAGACATTTTTTACTAGCCACAAAAACAGTCTGAAAATGTTCTTTTTCCACATTTCCTATATTAATTTAACTTTCAAAATATTTTTCTCCCTATAAAACCATCTGAATGCTGTTTCAAAGCTGGCATATTTTTGTTTTTGGCCTAAAACAGTCAAATTTAAGATTTTTGACTCTAAATAGAATCTGGATTTAAAACTAAATCACGCCTTATTGTATAACGTGCACTCCTACTCCTCCTAATACTGTGCACATGTCTTGTGTGTGTCAGAATTTAGCTGAAAATTTGAATCTTTAAAATGTCTTTACTTTGTGTGTAGTTAGTTCAGGCTTAGTTGAAAGTTATTTTAAAATGTTTTATAGATTTAGAGACCTTAATTTTTCATGCTATACAACATTTTTGCATTGATTCTGCCAAGATTTGGGCTCTTTATAAAAGTGCTCATTTCATGAAAAATTAACTCACTATCCTATCCCTCTATTCCCTGCCTCATCATTTCCTATCTAATATACTCTCATTTGGTATCATTTGCCATTTTTAACACAACACTATATCTTAGCTGTTAACTGGTGAAGTTAATATATGGCTATAATCTCCTTTAGTACCATCTAAATGATGAGGAGTCCTACATACAGTGTGCTCAGATTTCCAGTTCTCCTCAGAAAAAATGAGGGTAAATAGAATTTAGACTGACATTTCTATGTACTAAAAAATTGCATTATTTCTACTTTTATGGCTATATAAGCTTTGTTCACTGTAACACTCCATCGGTGTCTTTTGTAATCTGTAATATTTTCTCTTTTGTGTTAGCAATTCTATGAAAAAAGATGATCCAGATGATACTGAAACATAGAGTCATTAGTCCTGGAGTTTCAAACAGTCTCACTGTCCTTCATCATAAATGCAGTAAAACTAAAAGAGAAAAATGGCGTAAGAACAATGTCCAGCGAAGTATCCCTTACACAGTACTTGCATAAATCTCTTCATTAAATCATCTGCTATATACAGTAATACATTGAATCGTTATATATGCGGCTCATCCGAGCCCGGCGAGACTCTTGAACAGTACTACACCATAGTCCATGATCAAATATTCATCCCTATTCATCAAAACCAAAATAACAAAAAGTCAAATTTCCTTATACAGTAGAATACAGTAGACATCTTTCAAGTAAAATAACTGTTTTTCTAAGAATACTAGTGTGTTCACATAATTGTAACAGACCTGAGTTAAACCTGAACTGAAATCCGCTCAAATCCACGTGATCAAATAATAAATGTTTTTATCTTTTGTGAAGAGTCAAACGAACCCTGCAGCGGCTGCAAAGCTACAGAACAGAACTGCATGTGAGCAGGATTTCAGTTATATTTGACCCAGGTCTACCTAATGGTCAGCAGACAAAAACTTCATAATCAGATGATGGACAGAACATAGTGACTAATTCTTGTTTTCATTGCTGAATCTGATGAAGGAAAAAAGTTAATGAAGTAATTCTTTTTAAAAGTACAGAAATGCCATCATAACCACAGACAACTAAGCCACCGATTTCTGTTTTGAAGAATGTCATTTTTTTTTTTGCTTTGAAATAAGGTGAGTGAAAGGGAAACACTCACTACGTCTTTTTTTTGTACAGTAATCCATTGATAATAATCAATGCACAAAAGTAAAAGACAAAAGCACACAAATATCCAAAAACTAAAATTGAGACAGCTCAAGACGAGATTTTTTTTTTTTTTCTTTTTCTTTCGATTTTTTTTCTCACTTAAGTTTAAAATACACATATTAACCAGCTGTAGAAGGTTTACATAGGAATTTGGATTCATCAAAAAAGAGCACAGTTTTAAGTCAGTCCAGCTTTCCTGACTCTACAGTGGACAAGTCCAGGATGGTCCGGTCCAGTCCAGTCCAGAGGAGCAGTAGACTACTGGCCACGGCTGGGGCACTACCGTACTGATGACGCAGCGCTGTGGGCCATCGTGTGCTGGGCGGGTGGCAGTTACTGTACAATGATTGCAGGGGCGGAGAACTTGTTGAAAAGTCGCACTTGTCACACGGCATGTCACGCTGTACTGTACTCACCCTGTTCCTCCACACGTGTTATTACGCAGGGAGGCGCGGCACAGCTTCACATGGCTCAGCTCAGTTTAGTTCAGCAGTGTGAGGGGGCCTCTTGCTGTACAGTGGTGGTCCCCCCAGAAGAGGCAGTCTACATAGAGATAGTGACAAGGGGCCCAGAGTGGCCGGTGAGAGCCAGTGAGGCCAGGGGCTCAGGGAGCAGATAGAATACACAAAGAGAGAGAATTATGGCGGAACATTTGCAATTGTAAAGGAGATTGAAGCAGAGCTTTGACCAGGTGAAGGGGCTTATAGGGCGGGAGGAGCTCTGAAGGATGAGAAACACTTTGAGCTGCAGATGAAGCGGGCTGAGAGAGGATAGCCAGGCCGGGGGGGGGGGGGGGTCCACTGGTGATGAATGATTTAGACAGGAGGAAGGCCGGGCCGAAGAGAAGGGGGGGTGATGAGGCGCCAGAGAGTTTTCGGTCAGAGGGAGGTCCTCTGCCCATCCAAAGAGACACCTGGAGACAAACACAGCGAGCACATATCAGTGACCTGCCATTACATGTCAGGTGTAGGTTCATTTTCTGTATACCTTCAGTATAAAGGCCTGATCACACCAGGATTAAAACACTATCCAGGCTGGGACAGCTAGCCACTTGTTTCTGTAGGATGTGCTGTTGATTTTAATCTTCTTATTATTATTCCTCTTTATTTCTATATTTTGATCTAATTTAAGGCGTACCACTGTAAGCCAATACAGTTTAATACTTTTATTACCACATAAGCTTAGAATTTTCTACCTTGAACAGGTTTAGTTTAAAACATTTTTTAGACTGACTTCAAAAGGCATCAGTGCAGGTACAGCGCTGCCTTCTGCTGAGCACCACTGCAGACATTTAGTCCTGTCAGCTTTTCACCTGAAGGCTGGTCTGGAATCTAAACTCTAAAAGAGATCATGTTTTTGCTGTCTGGATGGGATAACTTGCCAAAGGCTTTTAGATCAGGAAAGAAAAATAGACACACAAAACAAACATTTAAAGAATAAAATGTTAACAGACTGATGTGACGTAATATGTTAAAGGATTTACATGGTTTTAGATTGTTAAAGATGCCCTGTGGAGTTTTCTTGTATACATTCAGTGTTACCCACCGAAAGGCAATATGTGTATCCTTGAGACCAAACAAGCATGTTGAGTGCATTTCCTTCCTCATAAACTATTTGCAAGGCTGATTTTTGTTCATTTGAAAGCTGCATTGTTTACATTTGTTTGCTTGCTAGCAGTTTTCTTCTTCCCTGCCTTTGTTGCCGTATTGCTGCGTTTCCTGGCACATAACCACCACTTGTGGATCTATTTTCTCCACTCACTGAACATGCATGACAACATAACAGAGCAGTGCTGAGATGATGGGACCCACCAAGGTATCGTCTGTTTCCGCTCAGTGTCACAGGCAGACGACTTCAACAGATGGTTTCAAGATGACGCGAGTTCTGCAGGGAGAGGAGAAGAACTGCTTCACACATCGAACAAATGCTGTTACAGAAAGTGTTTGCAGCTTTGCGTGTATTAGATTATGCAGGAGCTGTATGTGTCTCACGGGTGTGTCGTTCCACTGCCGCGGCAGGTCTTCTGGCTCAGGTGGGTAGGACATCCAGGACGGGCTACGGTACGAGGACGGCGGTGACATGACAAAGTAGTCTGAGTAACCCGGGCGGTTGGCTGATATAGCGTAGACTGCTGTTATTGGGTTTCCTGTCAGATGTAATAAGATGATAAGATGGGTTTAGCCAATGAATGAACTTCACTTCTCATAGCTACTGTCATGCATTTCAACACCCCACCACTCTGCCATACCTGAGTAGGTGGTGATGGACTGGTCGACGGTGACAGCTGGGAAGGGGGTCCTGGACAGCGGCAGGTACGGGACGCCGTTGTGCTGCTGGGCCTGCAGGTCTGAGGCCTCCGACACACGAGGTTTCAGACTAACATCAGGGGTGGAACTGTCAGGGAGGAGGGACAGATGTTAACCTAACACACAGTAATCACACAACTATAAAACAAATAAGTATGCTTTTTACAGCCGGTGTTAAATACAGCAGCACAAAACTAAAGCTACATGTAGATGAGAGGTCAGCTGGGATGGGGAAGGTGCAAATATGTTACTCTCAAATACATTTTATAATAGAGGAGAAAATCTTTGTTTACTGCTAGGTTTCTGCTGCAATAAGGTGGATAAATTGAGAAAATAAATCAACTAGAAAAGAATAATGTTTCTTGAAGGTTGAAGCACTTAAAGATGTTAATGGTCATTTGAGGTTGAAGTGCCGAAAGGGTGCAAAGTGTCTGCTGAAGTGTAATCGCTGAAAGCTTTCGAAATTTTAGTTTCAAGTTTAAGCCCTGAAGGCAGTTGAGTTGCCAGTTTGTATGTAAGCACTGAAAGCAGGTGATCTGTTAGCTGAAGAGTAAGAGATGAAAGCAGTTGAACTGTCATTTAAAGAGCAAGAGCTGCAAACATGCAAACTGACACCTGAAGAGTAAACGATCTGACGTCGATGTCGAAGCCATTAAAGTGGTTGCGGTTAAAATGTCAGTTGATGAGTAACAAATAAAAGCAGTTGAAATGTCAGTTAAAGTGTAAATCATGAAAAAATTTGAAATTTCAGTTACAGTTGAGAAATCAGAGATAGATCGATGTGTGTAAGATGTTAGTAGTTGAAGTGTCAGTTGGTATGTAAGCAGTGACAGCAGTTGAAGTGTCAGTTGAAGAGTCAAAATTAGGCCAGTTAATGCGTTTACATTCAAAGAGTAGAGTCTACACTAGACAAGCATGTTTGTTCATGTTTGTTTGTTTTTAATAGACACACCAAGTATGGGCTAACTATATTCAAATTTGTTTTCACCAAGGTCTATTGAAGAAATAGTACATTACAGTTTTATGTTTTTTCTACAGGAAGAGAAAAAAAAGAGGCAAAAAGGTAAATTAGTTTTTGTCATATAGCAATACATAATTAGTACGTAAGTTAGTAAGTTGATTTGTATGAAATGGTTTATCACGTAAAGTGAGTATTTGTTTTTGGTGTCTGGTTGAAATTTCAGGGCATTTTGGGTACTTGGATTCATGACCTCACAATCTGAAAAATCCTAGTAGAGCCTTGTTATTGCTCTTTGTGTAGACCACAGTTTTTCTATTTTTAGTGTGACAGGTTTTGTCATTATCCTTCTCCACCTCTTCTACATTGCAGCACCCTCCACTGCACTGTGGACATCCTACCTACTGTACATGTTACACTACAGTAGGACACCGGAGGACAGATGATGTCATTGCCATGGCTCAGGACCACAGTGCACTGTGCACACTAATGCCTCACAGTGCATACTAACGAGGAATTAAAATGCTGCCCTTTTCCTTCCTGAGGGCACAGAGGCAGTGATGTATGATGAGCCGACTGATTAACTACTAAAACATTTCAGTTTCTGGTTTGAAAGCAACAATTAACAACCACACACCCACAGTTAAAAAATTATGGATTCCAAATGAAATTTGCTGTAATTAGAGAATTGTAGAACCAACAGAGCCGTCTCTGTCATACAAAATACAAACATTCAGTCCTGTATTATATCTAAGTGATTTCCTAAATGATTTTGCATTTTCCTGCACAGCGTTGAGTTTGTTCCTGTCATTCTGCAGTACACTGCAGCTGGATGTTGGATGTAGCATGGACATGTTTACATGTAAGTGTTTTTTTCTCAGTTTCTCCACTAGATGGCGAACATGCCCCTCCACGCAAAACAGCTGAACAGTCTATCCCTCTCTGCAGTGCTTAAGTGCCCAGCAACATGGTGCACACAGCAACAGCATTTAAATGAAGAGGTTGCTCAGTTCAGATGATGCAGACTAACATATGGGCCTGAGAGAGAGAAGTGAGAGGCACAGATAGAGTGGAAGTGGAGGGCAGTCAGTTCAAATGAGGCTGATTACTATTCTGTAGCTTCTTTTCACTCTGTACTCCCCCGTGCGTTCTCCACTAAGGATTTATATATTTATCTAATACAGTCATTAACCACAGCGCTACATTTTGATTGGTTATGAAGTCATCCAGGAATCATTTTAAAGGCCATATGTAAACATACTCTTTAAGTTTGATCTCTGTATATAGTTATGGGCCACATGTTAAAACGTGTCTCACTAGCTGAGTTAGAACACTAACTTCAGTCTACATCTTGTCTTTTACAGAGGGTACAAATTGCTTTTTTTTATTATTATTTTAAGGTTTTGAAATATATTTTCTCATCAAGTATCTGTAGTTGTCTATATTTGTGTGAGTGTGCATGGTACCGTCGTAGTGAGGTCCCAGGTGGTGGTCCTGGCCTTGAGGGAATCAGTGGCGGGGGAGACCCGATGCCCATATCAGGAAGCTGGGTGAACCGGAAACCCTGAAGAAGCCACAAATGTAATATAGAATATATTTTACTATCATCTGGACTCTACAGTATGAGTACAAAATACAACCTTAAACCAAAGTCGGAAGGAACAACAAGCCAATCTTGACAAATAGAATAGATCTAGAAAATCAGATGGATGTCTGATCAGAGCTAAACAGAAGATAAATACAGATTCAAGCTGCTCGAGGCAATTTTATTTGTTGGTGGGTGTTCAATCCTCAGCCGCTTTAATCTCTGTAAAGCTTCTCCCTAGCTGATCAGCTGTTGGCAATGCACACACTGACAGCACTAACGGCAGCTTTTCTGAATGTCCAACATCTTTGTGTAAGTCTGTATGCAAACATTTTAAAGGATCTAGTGCTATAACAATTTAAGGATGTTGGTTTTATGAAATGTCCACAGATAACAACTCAATGACCTTGACAGGGTCAAAGATGCTGTATTTTTTACCAGCACTACTGTTCTGCATAGTTTTTACTGCTATGCTTTGGCCATTGAGTGACCTTGTGATATGTAATAATAAAAGCTATAATGCTGATTTCCACAGGTGTTAAGTACATTTACTTAAGCACTAAACTTACTGTAAGTACAATTTACAGTATAATAAAGAACCTGCACAAAATGAGAATACTCAAAGTACAACATTGTACTTTCAAAAAGAAATATACTTTTTATTTAATTTTGTATCAACTGAAATAGAAGCAACTTGATGGCTTTAAATGATAGTTACTTCACAAATAATTACATGCTCATAAAATTCAATAAATTGTTTCAGATTCCATTAACCATTATTAATAGTTAAAAATTAGTCTAACATGGACCTGCTAATTAATGAATGAATTAATTAATATTTTAACATTCTGAACTCATAATGAGTACTTTAATTTTGATAATTAATTACATTTTTGCCCATAACATTGGTGTTTTGAGTCACTCTCACTGCTCTCAGCAGCACAGTTTCGAGCAGCAGGTAGTCACGAGCTGGTGAACATACTGGATGGTTCAGCAGCTAAAGAGCCAGACATTTGTCTCAAGAGCTGTTGGAGCCCAAAACAAAGCGAAAGGAGAGTAAATATCGGATTTACATTTGTCAGGTGGACACAAACATGACTAGATTTTCTTAATAGGCTACTGTTTGTTACATCGAGTATGTGTATACAGTCTATAATTTGCCATAACAATAGGTGATACATCACCACTGCTGATTTCACATATTAAACTATTTTAATCATGGAGGAGAAATAGAATTGGTTTGATTTTATTCAAGCAGGATTTTCAGACAAAAAAGAACCACTTAACTTTCATTTTTATTCTCATCTAGTAATCAGATAAAATGCCTACTTGTAACAGGTGTATATTGTGCCGTTTTTCTGCTTTTAATATTTCTTATTACCCACCCTATCATATCATATGCAGACTGATCCTATTCTCTCCAAAACTACTTTGTACTAACAAAATGGTACTGAAAGTCTTATATAGCTGTAAAGACAATTTTTTAAAGTAACACCACCTATAAAATTTCATTGATCTCCATTGTATTGGGGTGGAGGCTGAGAAACAGGCATCTCAAAAACTGGACTAATAAAACCAAAACTATCCATGTGGCTAGATACCATTAGTGGTAAGGAAACATTTTCTTTTGGTAATTTGTGTGAATCGACCCTTAAACTTCCTCCTAGTGCTTACCGGTTTGGGCAGGCTACACTGGTGCATGTCCTCGTAGCCTGTGCTCCTCTGCCTGCCTCCACAAGGATGGTTCATGGTCCCCGGGGCGCTGGTCACCCCGTCGCTGTAGTGGCTGGTGTGGGACGGGTTGTAGGCTCTGTGGGCGTGGTGGTGGTGATGGTGGTGGCTGCTGATGAGAGAGAGGAACATTAACAAAAAACAAAAAAGTTGAGTCAACAGATACACACCCGTTCTCTTCCCTGTTTTTCTCCAGTGTTCTGTACATAATCAAGCAGACATGTTCAGAAAAATCCACTTTAATTTGTGAAAAACAGCTTGGAGTGGGATGTAGACTCACTGGGATTTCAAAGCATGTTTCAGGTCACCTCTCTTTTCTTAACTGCACAGTGCTATAAATCATGCAGCTGCGCTAAGAAAGAAATAATCTGTGAAAAACATAAATTTACTTGGTTGGAGGAGAAGGAGGGTCGTGGTCCGGAGGTGCCAGGCTGAAGGCGTTGCCTAGCAACATATGCATCTGCGTGCGGACCTCGTCAATGGATGGCTGAGAGCTGAGTGTGGAGGAGTCGGAGCCACGGTGAGCTTTCACCCCCAAGCTGCCGTTCCCGGTGCCAGTAGATCCACCTCCATAACCCAGGGAGCTCATCAGACGGTCCACGTTGGTCTCCTCAAACGGTTCTGGTTCGCCCTGTAGAGCACGCACACTCGGTCAGCAGGACAGGGGTGCATTCAGCAACTTTGTATTGCATTATACAGAGAGAAATGGGGTGAATAAAATAATAGAAACCCCAGTGTGTACCACGCAATACAATCCAACAGCACCACAAACTACATCCTTATTATCCAGCACACACATCAGGTATTTTATTTATATATGTCGACTTCTCTGCTTGCCTCCACACACAAGTACCCCTGCTTGGAAATCACTAAGCCAAATGTAAGATGTAATACACACATAACTTGCAGACTAGGTGATATGATTAAAATGAATATCACAATGTTAAAGGTAACATTAAATGATATGGCAATTTTACAAAAATCACATACAAAATCAAATTAAATCAGTGTTCAATGCAATTAGTTTACATTTAATTGACTCGCATCAGACTTATAACAAAAACTTCACTAACTCATTTTGTCATTTTCTAATAAAGAATTAGCATGGATTAATCAATTTGGACAAAAGAACAGTGTAATAAGATATCAAAATCTGATCATATCAACACAACAGGATTCCACTAAAATTAAAATATTACCCAGCAGTAATACATTGCCTACCCACACATAAACAGTCCTAAAAAGTACAGACACACACACACACACACACACACACACACACAATCATGAAGCAGACCAACCAGCTGTAGCCCCAAACCAACATAAATACAGAATATACTGCGGTATGTTGCTTATAGCGACAATTCTAAAGCATGAAAACTAAAGTATGAAAACCTACCTACTGCATTAATACACACAAACACACATGCTCCTGCACAAACACACTCTGTTCTCCTTGTGCCGTTTCAAACAGCTTGGTGCATCCGAGGCTATTAACCGAGCCTCCCATCTGAATCCATGAATAGGCTATAATCATATTCAGAGTCATTGACATTCAGCTAGGTAGCACGGTCGCTGCTGTTACTGTGGTGCAGCAGAGAAGCAGCATAAAGAGATTTCACTCACTCATTCTCTCTGTCCCCATTTTATCTCCTTCTTCTTTTCTCCATCTCCAGCTGTCGTTAAAATGAGGGAATCATTTTTTCTCAAATCTTTTTGTAATTTCCTCCCTTTCCGTCTTACCCTGTCTTTATCTCTCTGTTTGGTGCACGTTTAAAAAGTTCATCGAAAGGTGATTTGTTAATCTTCCAGGTGTGCGCTAACAGCGTCAGAGAGAGAGCAAAGGAGGGAAAGAAAGGATTTAAGTTCTAAATGCTCTCAGAAGATTATTTTATTAGTTTGACAAAGTGGCAGAGCTTTACACTGCCACGACCATCATGTGACCTGTTTGGAAGAAGAAGGATCCATGGCTCTGTTTAACTCACCTGGTCAGAGGTCGGACCTGAGCTGCTTTATTACAGTTTGTCACAGGATCCGACTTCAACATTCTCCAAAGCTTTGCATGGTTTCTTTTCTGAATATCTTGAACAGTAAATCCCTCACATCCTTTACCGTACTCACACTCTTGTTCCTGGTGAAAACTTGAGGGCTTTAAGAGTCATCTTAAAACCAATTTTTATTCTGCTGCCCTAATCTCTGGCTGAGTGACTTAAAATACATCAAAGAACACTGGCTTTCATCAGAAGGTCCCTGACTCGTCCAGTTACTCACATCATATCCGTTGTTTCGGATGCCTCTCCTGGATCTTTCTCTCAGCACCAGCATGTCCATCTCCGTCTCTACTGGGCTCGGGCTGCTCAGAGATTGCCGGCTCCAATAGGTGGGCTCCCGTGGGTGGGAGTACCTGATGGACAGGTGTAAGAAAAGACATTGTGATTTCAGCTCAGGACCATGGTGTGGCTACTTCTGATGTTTTACAGAGTGAGGAGAGTTTACATGTAACACACACACACACACTTTAACTGGTTATTATCTGTGGTCCAAATGTTGAGGGAGGTGGGGTTGCATTGGGAGTAGATGGACAGAAAACCAGTTGACATAATCACGTAATCCTTTTTACCATTACAGTCAGAATTCCATGGTTTTGTTGACAAGTGTCAATAGCTGGTGAACTTTAGAGATGGAGGTCCAAAAACAAAGTCACTGTGAATTTGTGGAACATTAAAACCTAGAAATAATGTGAACTTATCTTGCCCATAAACTGTCACGATTTCTTGCCGATCATATTTACCCTCAATTTTTGTTTTGTTTGGATTCACTGAATATGTTAGAAATTCTTCCTCTCGCTTTTACTTGATTAATTATTTTGACCAAAAAAGCTGTTAAAACATACTGTGTAACACCTAACACCATCAAAGTTTTCATTTAATTATTTTAAATATGTCTTTTGTGACCCTGAGCCCCACTGGATTGGTGATTACTTGCAGTATACTAAACTACTACATACTCTGACTTGGATTTTCAGCAAATATGAATGATGAATGAACTGTGTAAAGGTTGATGTTTAAATCAGTTGTTGACAAACAGAAGCAAATCAGACACTTATCCGTATAAACTGTAAATTAGTAATGTGCTGACCAAAAATCACTCCTCATTACTGACTCACTTCATATGTGTTGATTTGCAACTATGCTCTACAATTCTTGGTGGAAAAATACCATTTATTTAGCATTTAGTTATTATTGATTAACAAAGCATTATTAAGCTTCATTCTGCCTAACAAAGCCAGTCAGTTGTAAAGCACGTAGTTTAATAGTTTACTGGCTAAATAATGATGAAATGAAATGGAACAAAAATAGAATAATTTCATATGTTCCAATAATGAAATCGCACTCAGTTTTGATAGTGAAGTCTAATCCTTTGTTTTTTTATTTAACTGTCATAACATTTGGTGAGATTTTGTCACATTGCAACACTTGAATATATTTTTTTGGTCGATTCTATTGATTTGTTTAACCATCTGCAGTACAGTCAAGGCCAATGAGGCATGTGATTAAAGAGACATTCTTCTATTTTCAATGATCACATGCATTTAATTATACTCAGAATAAATATTTTTATATCTGGAACCCCCACGAAGTCTACTCCATACCTCTTGTGACAACCTGCGAAGGAGGCCCTCTTCTCCTCAGCGGTCATTGGCTCCTTGACCCCGTTGTCGTGCCGACTGTGCCTGGTGTCACGGTGACTATAACCATGGCTGCCGGTCTCGGACAGAGAGAACTCTCCGTACCCCTTCCTCCGGGCCTTCTGGCGCAGTTTGTTCCTGTAGTGCTCGATGTCTGACTTCTGCTTTAACCCACCATGGTTTGCCTGCAAACAATCCATTTAAGTATTGAACTCAAGTAATCATATTTTCCTGGCACCATACACTTAGAGGCAGCCAACGGAGCGCTGTTTTAATATTTTTAAGATGAACAGTTTCATTCTGTAAAAGTTATTTTGTCCTTTCTTTCTTGCATCACATATCTTTATTGATTTTAACATGATACATCACATCACCAAAATGGGTTTGTGGCATCATTCAAGTCTTTGTCCTTTCTTTATAGTGCTAAGACAGATCAATGTCTTTTAACAAACATTCCCTACAGCAAGATAATCAGAGTATGTGTCATGCCCTAAACATGATATTTTCTGCTAATGTACTCCAATCAATGGCAGATGAACTGGAAAACCGGAGAGCCCCAAGGGAATTTTCTGTTCCTATCTTAATAGACTGAGGGATAATTTATCACCAGCCTGTGTATCGCTGCCTCGGCTACAGAGCGATGCAGAGAGGTTGGAGCGGGCTTGTGGGGGGGGGGGGATACAGTGAGGTGACAGGCAGTGCCAAGACGAGATGTTGTGATAACACTCCAGTTCAGGAAGGGCAGGATAACAGAAACTGAGGAATGTTACACAAAGCTGTGGTTCCTGGCCTTTTTTGTCTGATGTACCTCGACAGCTCAGACAGATGAAATGAACACCACCAACACCACACACACCATTCTCCAAATGTGTTCAACTGGAATGATTGAATGATTTAAATGTTATATAACACTACTTAACATGTAAAAACTAATGATACACTATTGAATATATAAAAGTGGATATTTATTTTTCGGTTGGTTTGGACCAGTCTGCTTTCTTAGTACTAACATTACAGTACTTTTAGCTAATTATGTGATACATTTATCTATTATTATGCATAACGTATTATTTTTACTTTTTTTTCCCCCATTATTTTTAGCTAACTATTTAGACTTGTCTAATCACTTGCTAACTAGTTTACCAAATATTAACATAGATACACAAACAATAGGAATGATAAATATAAAAAATACCTGGATGCTGCTGTACTGTACTGTATGTATCTGTGTGACTCATGATGATGATGTTCTAGTTTTTGCTCTGCCCTGTACTGTCAACACTGCATCCTCACCTCACAGCTGACTGTGATAAAGCCTCAAGGGTGTGTGTACATTACGTATACGTGTGTGTGTGTGTTTGTGTGTACAGACTCACCTCCCCGTTGAGGACCACGGAGTCTTGGCTGTGGGATGAGGAGGAGGGGTAGGAGTAGGTTGGCTGGGCCGTCATGGGTTTGATGGTGATGAGACGCAGAGAGCCTGAATGGTCTTCATACGGGTCTGGGAAGAAGAGGAAGACAAATAGGTTAGCAGGAGTCAGACAGAGACAGTCCTTTCAGGGAGCTGTGATGTTGCAATCACAGAAATTATCACAAATTCTACCAATTTCCACATTATTCACGGAGCAATTTTAAGTATAATTGGGAAATTGGGGAAAATCTTTCATACTGTAAATTGATTTAATTTGACTTACATTGGCCTTGCGTTGCCGTCATGCACTCCAAAATAATGACATTTGTCTAATTTGTCTCTAATGTAAGATGTACTTGTTGTCATGGCAACTCCACAAATTTAGATTAGAGTACGACACTGCAAATTGCGTTTAGGTCCCATGGCTCAGGATTTCAAAGAACTCTGTGCCGTTTTATGTTTTTTGCCTTGATGAGGAAACATCAGCTTCTTACAGTATATGAGGCTATCTGTATTTAAGCGTGTATGTTATTGCACGGAGCAACAGATGGACAGTGTTGTGTTGTACTGGGTCCACTGTGACTCACTGCCTGACTGACATCATATGGCAGACTGCTTCGTTGTAGGGCTACAACAGTCTGCCATTATCTCAGCTCCAAAGCCACACTGTCACTATTCACCCTGGCTGCAGCTCTGCCTGCTTTGTTGCTGTTCCTGAGCTGCCTATCAGAGTGTGACAGTTAAGGTCAGGACAGGTGGCGTCACAGGCAGCAGAGGCTGTGAACCAGATTGGAAACCACAGCACTGCATGTAAATAACGTGCACTCTGAACACCTGTTGCTGCCATAGGACCATGTTTTACAGGTGCTGAACATTGGCCTGTTGTTTTAATCAGACATGTTAAGTGTTCCTTGTTTCTGTTCTAACATGTGATCATGCTTTAGTCGGTTGGTTCAAAATACATGTTTAAAATGAATTAATAAAATATCTTCACTTTGCAGCAACTGTTACTAAGGGCAATTTGTTTTGTTTTCTGTACACTAGAAGATAAACATTGTGACTCAGTTGACAATCTGCTCATTGACAAATACTTTGCTTTGACTGTTTATTATTTTTATGTCTGCAGTGATCTACTTATTGCTACTTATTTAAGTATGTTGATGAGTTTTGTATCCCCACTAGCAGTGTCTGTCTGGTTTTTGTAATCTTACAAATAATATGCAGATGAGAAATGAAAAACCCTAAATGAAAAGGCGTCCTCAAACTGTTGGATGTGTTTTCTCCTTACAACATAATCGTCTTTATCAGCACCAAAGTGCTGTTAATATAAAGACATGAAACTTGATAATATCCTTCACTGCAGTCACACACTGTTTCTGCGTGATACAGTGTGTTAATTACCAAGCTTTGGAGGTGCTGGCAGGTGTATTTTTGAACTTTGGAGAGAGGCAGGCTAGCTGTTTCTTCCTGCCTCCAGTCTTCATACTAAACTAAACTAACCGGCTCCTGGATTTACCTCCATAATTAGTGTACAGACATGAGAGTGCTATCAGTCCTCTCATCTAACTCTCTGCAGGAAAGCAAATAAGCGTATTTCCCAAAAATGTGGAACTATTCTTCTAACCAGGCAATAAAATCACTGTGACCACATCGCTCCAGTCTTACCTCCAAATCAGCTTTCAGTAGAGCTGAAAATGTCAGACAAGACTTTAAATGTTTGTTTCAATTTGTACACTATCTCTCTTTCTCTCTGAATCACACATCTATGCTCCAGTTTACTGGATTTACACTTTTATTAATCTTTCATTTTCTTGAACAGAGCTCTAGCGTGCTCCAGTCTGTTTTTCTTCTGTCTCTCTCTCTCTCTCTTTTCTTTTTCTGCAAACAGTACTTCTTGTCCATCTCCGGTTCTCTGTTAGCAGTAGTGAGAAAATGAAACAATTACTCATCCTCCCCTCCTCTCCTCCGGGTATTCATTCATTCGCTTGCATAAACACTATAAATCACACAAATTACTGTGAACATTGGTTTGCTGATGCAAAAAGAGATTGAAAATCACAGCGTCCTAGAATGTCACGGAACAGAAGCAACATTTCAGCGTTACCAGTGATCAGAGCAATGTTTAAGCAACCGATTCTGAGTCTGCAGAGCTCTGCCCGGTAATCTGTTGAACTAGTCATGTCGAAGATGGAGCACATTTACTGCCACCACCGATAACATGTAAAGCATGTGCATCTTATAATCCTGTGTCTAAATAGAAATCTTTATCAAAGTATGAATAGGATTAGAAAGTATATTAACTGGCCACTGGAGAGGGAGTTGTGTAGATGGATGATTCTCCGAGCTACAGCAATAGCACTCATTTTTGATTTTTGACTATTTAAAAAAGACTATTGTCACAAACGCATTGTGCAAACACATACAATTTCCATTCTTAATTCAGCCCACACAGTTTTGATTGGTCTGTTATTTGTCTAACTGGGGGAAACAGCCATCTATGAGCACAGCACCAGACCTATTTAAATTACTGAACAAGTCAGAGATGTTTGCGGTGTGGCAGAGGTCTGGACCGACGCTGTATTTTTGAAGCAAATAAAAACACAACTGTACAACACAACACAAAATTCTGATTTGATGTTCTGTAGGGAAATTAATGGGTTTTGACTGACATAGTGGCCATGCCTCTTGCAGTGTGGTCTTTGCAAGATCTGGTACCACTTTGAAATGAGACTAAATAAGAATAAATGGGTGTAGCAGCTAGAAACACAAAGCAAAATAAACACCAGCTAAAACACACAACCTAGCAATTTGCTGTCATCAATAATCAGTAATAGGCATCAGTAAATGATTGAAAAAACATTAATAAAGATGGTAGTTAGAGCTGATTATAAGGGTGTCTTGTTAAAAAGTGATACTCTTGACCATGACCAACTGTATCATTGTGATTCTAGTTCTTGTATGTAAGTACACATGTAGTAGTGTCATACCAGCTGTGTTTTGTATTTAAGTTGTTTGGGATGGAAAATGTGTTTTTATATGCATCTCTGACTAGATGGAGATAATTGCTAATTTACTCAGAACCTTTCCCTTTACTTTAATTATAGTGCTAATTTGTTTTTAAAAGCTATACAGTGTAT
The DNA here is from genome assembly GCA_031216445.1 of Lateolabrax maculatus. Lineage (NCBI taxonomy): Eukaryota > Metazoa > Chordata > Actinopteri > Acropomatiformes > Lateolabracidae > Lateolabrax > Lateolabrax maculatus. The sequence goes on from CM062214.1 coordinate 5,711,674, forward strand.
CAGTGTCTTTTCTCCCAGGATGGGGAACAATGTGTAATTTTTCTAAGGCACACACCATATGCTGTGGGTTCTTTCCCCTGTGATTCCACTCAAAAGTAACTTGATGCAGTGCTTCAGGCACATGTACTGCCAACCGCTGGCTTTTAACTCCATGCAGTGTTTTCAGCTTTGCATCCTAGAATGACGTAAACCAACTGGAAACACCTGAAATACTCAAATACAAACACTTGAAGTGTCTCTTTTGATTCCCTTATGACCAGTGTCTGCTGTGTGTGTGTATGAGTGTGTGTGAGGAATAAAGAGACATGTGAGAGTATGCGATATGAGTATATGTGTCGTCACTGACAATTACATGAAGCAGCAGCAGGCTGAGTCACTGTATGTATGAGTGTGTCCACTCTTTGTGTTCATGTGCACTTCATTAGCTCATATTAGTTGTCCTTTGGGTAAGAGAATGTGTGAATGTGCTTAAGTATTTTTTGGTGATCAACCTTGTTTATTACCAATGACTTATCCTTGTAATGGGCACAAACATAAGTCGCCCCCCCCCCCTCACCGTTGGTGCTCCTCTTGTGCAGCTCCTCCTTGCCGTTCTTGCTGCTGCTGCCGGTCGCCGTCCTTCGTGCCGACGAGCTCTTACTGGTGTTCAGCTTCCCGGAGCCGTTACTCGACATCGAGCCGTCCTCCTCGCTTGGCAACCGCCTGTAGTATCCATGGCAACAGAGAGCCAAGAGAGTAAGGAGACGGGAGGGGAGGGCTTGTGAGTCTCAGTGTGTACACGTTAAACAGGGCATCATCTCACAGCTAATACTGGCAACACACTATCCATCAACTTTAAATATAAGTTAGATATAAATTGTATAAATTAGAATGAATTATTCAGAATTGCTGCAACCTAAACATGTGTTGTGTATTGGTCTGTATGTGAGTGTGCATACATGTAATGGACAAAAAAAAAAAAAAAACACATAAAAATAATAGAACTGTGGCCAAACATTAAGGGGTTCATTTTGTCTGTTAATAACAACGAAAAAAAAAAAAAGTGGGATTGCAATAATAATCCATCCAAGATGTTAATAAGCAAACTACCTTCCTACTAATCAATTTCTGACACTGGTAACGGAACACCAAGGGGACCAATCAGATTTCAGGGGGGCCGTGCCAAATGTAAAGGACCAGTAGGGCATCAACAATCCTGATTTTGTTGGGCAGGTTGTTCAACAGCCAAGGGCCTTGATGGACAGCTCAGTATATATTTATGTCACTTACACACACACACGCACAAACACACACACTAGACTCTAAAAGAGTCAGTAAACTCACACAACAACATGTATGCAGATGTAAATAGCTGTTATTGTCTTTGTTGTTGCCTCACACACACCAGGCACATAAACCATGTACAGGACACACACTCACAGCCTTGAGTCATGTAAGCAGCAGCAGCTACAGAACGTGACAAGCCCGTCTGCAGGTGGTGTGAGATGCACAGATCAGCAAGACCGGACATTACAGAGCCACAGGCGAGGCTAACACCTTGTCTGTGTAAACGCATGCACACGCGCGCGCACACACACACACACACACACACACACACAGCAGCCTGAGCAACCGTCAAAGGCTGGCCATGTCACAGTAAAAGTCATGTGGTGTTAAGTAAAGAGCCGGAGGGATGTAGGGAGAAATACAGTGTGTGTTCCATGTAAATCTGTGGAGAAGAGGCCAGAGAGAGGAGCAACAGAATCAATAATCATACTGCTGGAAAGTAATGTTCGACTCCCTGCCTCTCCTTTTTTCTTTGTGCCTTGCACACAGAAGCTCTCTGGAGGACGCAGTGAGCAGAATAAATGCCCTCACTATGGAACCGTCCTTCCACTTTCTCCTGTGGTTAGCATTCAGTCTGCAACATTCTCTTTCCTCAGACAAGTGAACAGTCTGCAGCAGAAAGGACTGCTGTTGTTTCTTTGGAAACCTCATATTAAGATAAAAGTGTCCAAATGTATTGCATATTTTGAACAAAGCAAACTTGGATTACAGGCATGTAAACCTTGTACTTTTCACTTATTTTTACTAAATTTGAGTTACATAATGAGTGTGTGAAAGTGTGGGAGATATATTGTATACATACCCAAAAAACAAAAATATGTCTGCACATACTGTACTATGTTATAGCAGATGTGTATTTCAGTATGTGAAGACAAATTGTGAAACTCTATAGTGAATTATTAAAATCTTGTTCAAGTGGTGTAATTTATGCATTGTTTTTACATTAGTGGACTGCTATTGGTTGTGTATGTTTGCTGTGTCTTCATATTTAGTAATAACAAAAAGGTGTTGTAATTAAAGACCTTTTCACAGAAGACATGTCACGGTAGGAAAAGCACATGTGTAAATAATAAAATGAATGATGGCTGAATTCCATTTAGCTGCTCCAGTTTCGGGGACCTTGTATTGTGCATGCTTGCTCACTGTCACACTGCCATGACTTACAGTGGCACTTGAATAGAAGAGAGCCATTGTTAATGTTATTAGCAACGCCTGTGTATTTCTTGCTACAACAAGTCAAAATGTCTGCTGTGAAAAAAGTCTGTTGACAGACAATCTATGGCTGTGAAATCACTCCCTTGTTCACTCCTTCATTACTCCTTCAACAATAGGGATGAGCAGTAAATTGAGATTTCACTTAATAATCATCATCATTTAGCATCATCGCTGACAGCTATAGAGTTGCTCAGCTGTTATTTTCTCATCTATAAAATGCTGTGGATGCAGGAAGTAGTATACATGCCACTACTATTATGGACACTACTTGTATCGTTCAATTGTGGGAATTTTCAAGGATTCTATATGGTGGATACATTTACACACTTAGAATATAGTGGACGGCAACTATAGTGTAGTATAAAGTAAATAGGTAGTGATTTTGGACATAGCTTATGTCTTTGTTATGAATTTAGTTTGACAATTAAGCAGATAGTATAAGCTCTTTTATTCTTCTCCCTGTTTCTCTTCTACAATAGAATGTGTATCATATGTTTTTAGATTACAGTGTATATTTAGTTTAAAATTATATGTTTTAAGTGTTCACTGAAGGGATTTAAATCAACAGCGTGGATCTACAAACAGCAAGTAAAATGTCGTACGAACAATCACGTTCTCCACTTAAAGAACTGTATACAGGCGATTGTTAATAAGTGGATGAGGGAGTGATTTCAGACACATTTTTAGCTTTTTTTTTCTTGTACAAGCCATTTATGTTTACTGCGATGAGCTCTTTTCTTATCCCCCTTTTTACTTCTGATTTAGAATACCAAGCCAGTTTGTGCCTGTGCGTTTGAAGAGAAGAAACACTTCAGAAGTCTTGTTCTCTGTTTGGTTACCACTATAAAGTGCAAGAATAATTGCATCCTTTGTTGTTGTTTTGGTGTGAAATTTCCCCTCTCCTCCCATTGCACTCCATACTGCACTGGTTAGAGGATGAAATACTGCCTCATTTTCTAATTAGTGTGCACCCAGGTGGTAGAATCACCTACAATATCTTCTTTGAAAAAACGGCTCCCCATAAGATACATGTGTGCATATATACAGGTTAGTAAAGCTGATTATCACACTATGCCAGCTCTTCAGCATTGTTTCACTGAATGGCTCCCTCTGGCTTGGCTATAGCCAGGGTTATAAATATACATGTGTTTATCATCCTTGAGAAGCAAGCACAACTAATCCCGCCTCCATTCATTTTCATTTAGTGGTGTGTAAATATGAGGCACTGTCTTGTGTGCGTGTTTCTGAATTTGCATTCCTGTGAGAGTAGGCATGATGCATCTCATTTATGACTCCAGCTTCCTTAAGGAAAGATGTCATCATTGAACGTGGGTGGGTGTGTGGGTGTAGCTTATAGTAGAGAAATGTCTGGGGATGGAAAAGTTAAAAAACATTTGTTTCATCATTCTGTTCTAAATGTTTTCTATGTTAATACATAGAACATAATCCTAGTGAAGTCTATTGGGAATAAAACTGTTTTGTACATTTTGGTAAATACGTTTAGAAACTGTGGGATTCTGGCAGATGTTTACAAATCATATTCAACCCTTATGCATAAAAAATAGAAGACAATAATAAAGAAGATTATTGCAGAAAACATTGAACAGTACAAAGAAACAGATAACATTCACGGAAGAACACTAAATGAGATGCCAAATTGACAAATAACATAAAAAATAAAAATTAGATGCAGTCAAATTTTGCAATATCTATCGTCCAGTTTTGTAATCTTATATTATCCTGGACACACAGTATTTGGTAAACCAGTCTAACCCATTATAGTTTCTCAGTGCCTGTGAGGATGAATGGAAGTCTGTTTATCTGAAGGTTTAGGTCATTACAAGGATTTGATTGTCTTTTTTGGGAAATCAGAGTAGAGGTTTGTAGCTGATAACTAATTGTTGTGCCATGAGCGCACGTTTCTTAAAACACAGACTATGAAAAAGGACAGCACACTTTCTAACACAGACCTTTAAAACAACAATTAATATACATATATACACTCAACTTTGAAATTAAATTGCAAAAACATTCGGTGCTCTAATTTTTGACCTTCTCTTACAGTAAAAGTGAGGTACCAACACTCGTTATTATTCTGAGTCTGAAGGGCATCAGACTTGTTTCTTCTGAAATCTAAGACAAATTCATTTGCATGCATTTCTTATAGAAAATTATCTGCACGCTACCTAATGGATTTGTAAGTCTTTTTTTCCCCCAAAGTCAGTCAGTGGCGCAGAATTTGGCAGCAAGAAAGCATCTAATTCCATGTCATCTGCATATTTAAAAATGTGTGGGCGAGAACAGAGGCTTGACATTCATTAGTGTGCAGGGTGTATAAAATCGAGTGCTGGTAATTCTTGCTAACTCAGAGTTTCTTTCCTTACTGAAAATAACGAAAAAATCATTCATCCACAAATTATATTGAACCACAGAATTACCGGTACTTAAATAGGTAAATCTGGGTTTGTACTTTTCCTGAATGAGGATTAAAACAATCTCGACATAGCTATTCAATACATGTGAATCTGTATCTGTATTTGGATTTACACCGGAAGTAGATGAGGAAGTTGGTGGAAATCATCAAGACTGCCTTATTTTCTGTGTTCAATTGTTTTCTATTGCTATTTATACTCCTCTTACTGTATATGTTTGAGTGTAGCTGCTTACAAAATATACAAAATAACAATTATAACACAATGTTTTAACTATGTACCTAAATCAATCAATAATAGAGCATGGTTTGTATTTTAACACCAAGAAAGACAAAAGTCCAAGTCCAACTAAAAGCTGAGCAACTGTTTATAGTCGGGTCGAAATAAATAGTGGAAATTTAAAAATCTACACTGCACTGATTTTAAACTGGAGGTTGTGTATGGGAGGAGGTCCAAATAATGTAAAGTTAGTCTGTAGTAGTTAGTATCTATCGAGACAAAATGAGAACGCTACAGACAAAAAGAATGTGCCAAAATCACCGGATCATAATGCATATTTTAGAAAAACTGAAGTTGTGCATGCTAGGGAAGGGTTCCAGTCCATACAAATAAAGTTGGTTTAAGTATTTATAAAAAAGAGGAAACTTATGACAAAAATCTGAAAAACTCTCTTGGCAATTTTTCCTCAACACTACAAGGTGCTCGGGTTTAACATTATGATGTAAAATAACAGCTGTGCAACATCAGTTGACCTTCATTCTGCACTGCATAAAAAAATTGGTGTAAAAGTTACATTTTTGGGAAATCTGAAACATAGAAAATCATGCAGCTATAGTTTTGGACTGTTTAAATATATACAAACAGTTGCTAGACAGTGCAATATTCCTGAATAGAGGAGAATGTGAGACACTCCGATGTCCAGCCTGTTTTCACTTGAGATTATACAGCTATCTCCATCAGGTCCAGCAGATCTCTCATGAGGCTTGAATCATTTCAACTGGTAATGTGCATCATCAACAGGAATAACCCCCTCACACAGCAGGATCTTACAACATTTGTTGATAATTTCTGTCTAGTTTGATCTAAAATCTCTGGTGTTAAACCTGGAGTGAATTCTGTTCCAAATGTTGATTACATCCTGTTCATCAGTGAAGGTGAGACAGTTACATATCCTGTTAAAATTCGAAACCTTTCCAACCCTCTAGGATGTATGTGTCAGACCATGGCTCTGATAGGTGTTAGGTTGTTAACAGCTCAAAATGACTGTGGCAATTAATTATTCATGCTAAAATGCTCCATGTAACATCTTTACTTACAACAGCAATCGGTCTCGGCACTGTTAAAATCTCCTCTTATTGTCTCCAAACAACTCCTTGTTAACATTGGACTTATCTTCAGATCATGTCAATCTGTCAGAGTCTGCACTGCTTACTGTTGGCTTCTCTCTGGCTTAACACTGCAATGCACAAACAAATACTGATGTCTAGACCTGCTGAAAAACTCAGGATTTTGTCACTGGCTTGTTCAATGACTGAAACAGCTGCTCCAGAACTTTGTGGTTCCCCTTCACAAGGCTTCCAGATGGGAAAAGTATGTGTGATCAGCTCGTTATTTCAACTCTGTACCTATGCAGCCTCACAGGCTATAGGGAGGATTTAAATAAGCAGGCTTTGCCAAAACATCACAACATTTGTGATGAATTATGTATTATGAAAACAGCAGCGTGATGAAGTGATCTCGTCTATTTGCCCCAGTCTCTGACTGGCACCTATCACAGTTTTGTATTAAAGATGTTGTTTGTTGTAACACCCGACGACAAACCATAAACCCCAAATTTTCAGTTTCAGTTAAGGGTTGACTAAATTATGGAGAATGGAGTCTTTAAAAATGCAAAATGGTGTTTCCAAACCAAATTATAAACAATATTTGTGTATGAAGGCTGACATCCATAACAATGTTTTTGGTTATTATCATTTAATATATAAAACAACAACACATCATATTTTATATGAATAATGAATAATAATATATGAATTCACAGAGAATTACCACCGACTCTGCAGTTCTCCATGCCTCTATGGAGCACTTTAGTGTCTTTTGGCTGATTTGATGCTATAAAAAAGTGGTTGTGATGAGTCGGTTGGGTGTATGGACGGGAGCTCGATAGCGCTGCTCCAACGCCCGATCACTACCGTGCAGACTCTTGCTCCAAACAACATGACCAGCGCAAGATGGCAGCGCCTGTGTCCTGGATATTTTGGCTTCATTTTTGTACAGTGGAGTCCATCTTACAGTCTATGATTATGATGTTCTTACAGTTTCTGTATGATTTATGACCAACAAGTGCCACACATAAATTAATCCAGGTAAAGGGTTTCTTGGTGTATTGATCTACAAATAATAACTAAAAAAACGAATTTGTAGTCATAATGATTTGCTATATCCAAATTTTGACATACAGTGAATGTTTTTTGTGGATATTTTACCAATATCCGCTGATAAGAAAAGAATTAAAGCAAACGTGCAAGCAAACAAATGAGTCAGTAGCTGTCTTACCCTCCTTTATGTATGTCAGCAGATGGAGGCCTCTTGCTGGCGGTCCCATCCTGGTGCACCTTCTTATCCAACGACAGTGACAGTGGAGCATCTCGTACAGGCAGCCCCAGCACCAGCGTCTCCTTGGTAACGGAAATGGCCTCATCACCCGTTCGACCCATGTGCTTCTTGGCGTAGTCAAAGCCCTGGACAGGCTGGCAGGGCAAAGGACAACACACACCAGGGGTAAGAAAACCCTTGATTTTTACAAGGTTAAAGCTATTGCAGCTGGTAGATCATTCAGGAAATCAACTTGATGCATTAAAACAAGGAGCGGTTTTCAGGACATAAAGCACATGCAAAGACAGCAAAAGTGCTCCACATTACAGTACAGTTTTCCATCTTAGGCTGATTTAGTAGGAAAACCTGTAAGTCAATGTAATTTATAACCAACAATAATGAGAAATGAGTGATAGAACAGCCACAGAATATAGCACTTACACCATGATGCCTGGTTCAAAGGAGCATAGCAAAGTATATCACACTACAGCTATTGTTGCTGAGAGAGTCTCAAAATAGTCACAAGACTATTCAACCATCAAAGCACACGACAGCAGACAGAAGCACATCATTTCCCAAGACATTTTGAGAAAAAAAACTACATGACAATCGTCGTGTTTGTGCATGGGGCATAATTTGTGCTGGCCAACACTGGACACTGGACGCTGGACGACAGATACGACTGAATGGGTGTCAGAGTTACATACAGCTAACATGACATGGTCTCCTGAATATTAAAGAAAAATCTTCTGATAAGTGTTGCTTCCATTTCAGATAAAGGTAATTGGATGGATCTCCTTCCCTGAACCAGTTTTATCTGCCTCCAAACACCACGGCTGGCATAATGAAAAAGTTGAAAAATAAACAAATAAAGCTTAACAGCACCTTTGAAGTCAGGGGTTTTGGCATAAAGAGACAAAGAGACAAAAGGCAGCAGAAGACGTGTTTTGCTAAAGCCTCCAAGGCCTGGACATGTTCTTTGTATAACTAAATGCCTTTCAATTTACAGAATAGAGAACGGAAAAAAAAAGGAGAAAAAGACCCTTTTTAGGTTACACAACAAAGCAGACGAAACCCTGATTTTTATGCCTCCCCCTTTCTATTTTGAGCGGCTCTTAAATGGGACGCCTAATGAATTTGATGATGCATGCTAAATTCTGAGTGCATATGAGGTTAGGCAGCATGGGCATCCAGCTGACAGCGTTGTTAATAATTCATCAGTCATACACACCGCTGTGCAATCAGCTAACTCCAACACATGTGGCTGCACCCGTGGATGACTGTTGGGAAATTGATACACGCTCATATAGAACACACACACACAAATAGAGAGTGACATAGTGGGGATAGTACCCTCTCACCATGGCATGAATATATGGATTGAGCGTGCGTGTTTGCATGCACCTTCGACCCATTGAAGTGATGTATGATGACAGTTGTGGCTCTATCGTGTGAAAGATGTATGGAGAGTGCAAACATCCATTTGCCTATGGCCTCATGCTGTTCACAGGTTGAGGGGGAGTTCTGCTGGGTTTGTATGTGTGGACAAGTATCACTAATATTGTGGGGTCGTCAATCTGTTTACACAGTCACATTGCAACGTAACGTAAATCATTCAATTTTAGTGCAAAGATATGGTTTAAGGTTAGTATAAGGGTAAGGTTTAGGCAAGTAGTGGTTATGGTTATGGTTAGGGTAAGTTTACAAGGAATAAATGTAAGTCAATGAAATGTCCCTAAAAGTGATGGAAACACGACTGTGTGTGTGTGTGTGTGTGTGTGTGTGTGTGTGTGTGTGTCTGTGTGTGTCTTTATGACGAGCGAACAAAGGGTCTTAAATGTCATATCCCTCTACCAATATGCATTATGTGTATGGATTATTAAGAGAGCAAGCATTAGACGTGGTGTCAGGGCTTTTGAACTGAGAGCAATGACCTGACACATACTGCACACTGACAGTAACATTTGCGTCATTCATTGGCTGATGGGTAATGGCTGTCATGCATGGAGACAGTATGGATTCTCAGAAATGACAGGGCCGAGGGGTGTAACCTTGAAAAGTGCGCCTGACATTTCCCGACAGTCACATATTGTCCTTTCCCCTTTGTATCTGCCTTTTCTTCCTTTCTAATGCTCCTTCTCTTTCTTTATCTCCACAACCTTCCCTCCCTCTCTTCCACTGTCCACTGACAGCGTGTTGACTTAACAAATGGCCATCTTTCATCTTGTGCAAGCAGCTCAGTTTAATGAAGACCTTGGTGGTGGAGCGCAAGCCTCTGATCAGTCTGTCAGAGATGGATGGTGGTTTTCTCCACATCCATTTTAGAACAGTGATGGAGGAGAGAAGAGAGACACGGCCACACAGGGGTCCAGCCATTTCTTTTACTTCAAGATGTCATGTGAAGTGACCGTGAGCACGAACCCGCTGCACCACTAAATTATCCACTCTTATTTTCCTTGCTTGCAATATCAAACAGAAGCTTCTCCTCTTGTCTAATTTTAACTCAGAGCAACAGCCAACAGCAGCTTGATGAGGTACAGCAGATGGACGAGATATGCTCTACTCCCCCTGCGGCCATATTGATTTAAATTCAGCTCTAGCAGGCCGAATGATGGAAGCGTACCACAGGGCTGCATGCAAAAAATAAAATTAAAATAAAATAGTGGGTACATTTAAGAAGTAAAATAAGATACACAGCAGGGTAGAATGTGCTGCACATCAGCATGGTGCTGCACCGGCCAGATAAACGCCTCTTAGGGCAGGTTGAGGCATGATGCAGCGAAATGCAAAATACCTTGAGTCCTTTACATGGCAGCCACTGCATTGTACTTTCATTGAACACCTTACAAATGAAAAATGGATTTCTTCGACTTTTGCTGATTCCACCCCTATTGTACTCCACAGGGAAGCCGGCTATCTGAGGCTTCCACGCCTTTACAAGAAGGCACAGAGGGAGAAAAGCCATTTTGAAGAATGTTCCGGGTGTGCAGAAGGCGTGCAGAGTGATGAAGTGAGCTGGACTCTGCAGAATCACTCTTTAATGCTTAAACACACATGCAGACCTAGTATAAACCACAGTATTGATCAGCAGCTTTAGCTTGTCCTGTATGGTGACTGATAGCTGAGTCAGATCACACACACACACACACACACACACACACACACAGTAGATCAACTGATTGAGTCTATTATTATGCTTAGGATATTCATATGACTAACAGAACACCCCAGTCACTGAGGTGGAGAGATAGATGCTGAAGGGCTGCCTGTAGGAAGGGATCACTTTGCGTATCCAGGTGGCTTAAAGGTCTAAGAATCTGAGAGCTCATGTTTTATTTGTTCTGGCAGACACGGCTGGCCCATTCAAACTGATTTCAGGCGAGCCAATCACAAGCTTTTATCTAGTATGAGGCGGGTTTAATACGATGACTGACAGTGAGGAGCGCCGTTGAAGCATCTTTGTAAATATCCAAGATGGCTGCTGCAGATACGGAGCAGATATATTGTCTCTGAAAGAAGAACAAACAACTGCACTTAAACTTTATATTGATAAGAAATATGTGTTTGACGAACTTCTGACAGGACGTACCGTACGACAGGACGACGTTTTGTTGCTCTAATTGGTTTCTCCGCCCGTCGATAACACCCCTCGGAAATCGAAAATGAACTGAGGGGTTCCAGACTAATATGCATTTACAAATTAGTCTGACGATGCCAGGCTAGGTCTAAGACGCTGACTATGTAATCATAACATCCCCAGTGGGTACAGCTTTTGTTCCATGTCATCCCCTCCGACACATGTGGACACATGGGTCTTGAAAAAAAATTAACCTATGCTTTAAACAGCTAGAAGTGTTTATCTTCCATATTGCCACTAGCTCCTCCCAAACTAAATCCCTGTGTGAAATATTTATCTCATTTGCTCATGCATGCCATTGCTTGGGATTGGAAGAGGGTAAATACCGCTGTGGATAAGAACAGTGGTTGTAGCCTCATGGCACCACTTGTGAAATCTAATTTCGGGACTTTTTAATATTTCATGCACTCCCTTGTAAAAAACAACATAAGTTATATTAAATGTTTACAAATGATTGTGAAAGCAAACAAAACCTTGGAGCTCGGAAAATAAAATGTTAATGTAATACTACAGTACAAGGAGATACAGTGAAGCAGGGACCACACACACACACACACTTGGGGTGTTTACACCCTGCTGTGCTGTGCTGTCACACCAGCTCCATTACCCACCAAAAATGTCCTGCTTACCCATCAATCTATCTCTCCATCCTTCACTCGCCTCTCCAGGGACAAGGTAAATAAAAATAACCAGCAAATCAGCTGACAAAGCAACAGTAACCAAAGGGACGGCGACTGCATGGTAATTTAAACCATTAAGCATTTTCTTCCCGTCGTTTGTGGTCACTGCTGCTCCTTTTTTGGGTCTAGCCATGATAACCTAGCTAACATAATCCAGTGGAGAACCTCATATAAAAAAGGAATTGGGTTGGGGGTCCGTGTAGGGTTCCTGCTGAGCCACTGTGGGATGAGAGTGGCTTCATCTGAGAGGATAAAACGACTGGCTTGAAAGGGAAAGGAACTGGCAGAGAGGCAGTCTAGGCTGATGACACAAGCTTGAGTCACTCTTTATGGATGCTACAAAATAAAAATAGATTGGTTTGGTTCGCAGGTGTTGAGCTTCCTTTCCGCTATTCATGTTTATGAGCCACGGTTGAAAATGGCTTCTTCTGGCCGGCAGAAGTGAGCTCATTTGCCTGTTTTACGAGCAAGGCTCTCCTTGTTAATTCAGCTGATTGACTCAAACCAAAACAATTTAAATCTTAAGGAACGTGCTTGTGAATTTTACACCCCAATTATATTTTTTTCACATTTCCTCCCCGCCCCCCTCCTCTCTCCGCCTATTGATCTCCCATGGCCAATGAGGATGGTGGAATAAGTCATGTCCACAGCACAGTAGCCACATGCAAGAATTTACCCAGCAACAACAACAGGCAGCACATACAGAAATAAGCAGCCAACAAGGCAGTTGTACAAGTTCATCAACACAGTCAGTTGGTCAAATCAGCAAATAAAGCAGTAACTCATTCGTTCAATAATACATTAATTCAGTCAGTCAGTAATCCACCCAACCAGTGTCTTAATGAATACCTGGTGGTGGTAACTGCCCTCCCTTCGATATGAGGTCTAAACAGGGAGAGAGTCAGAGGGACAAGGTCAGGGAGGGTTTAATATAATAATGGAATAGATTAGAATAGAATAGGAAATGACAAGATAGGACAGGACAGGACAGGATAGGATAGGATAAATCAAATTTTTATTGTTTGGCCATCACTCCTATCTGTGTTAATAAAATTGCACTCACTAAATTAACTGGGAAGTTTGTGACATTGCTAAAAAGAAGTAGGACTGGGCAAGAAACACAAGCGGTCAGACGATCAGACAAGCGTACGTTTTTTTGTTTTTTTATAGTTAACAATTCCCATGAATAGACCAAAACCAACAACCTGCTGTCAATACTTTTCAACTTCCCTACTCTGTCTACTCTGTCTCAATCATTTCCTAAAACAACTGGGTTCTGTATGTTTTAGCAAATGTCACTCAAACAGGAGTAAGTACTGCATTTGCTGAGGACTAAGTTTAATCTGCAGATTAATCGACTTGGTACTCTAATATGGGAACCCATTGCAACAATGTGGCTCAAGTAGTAAGTGTTTTTAATGGACAACAATTGAGCTCTATGGCACAGAGGAATGAGCTATATCGGGAGTTTGGATACACACAATCTAGATCAATTAATTTTTGGTTTTGGTCTTTTCATTTAAACTCATATAAGGAACATTGTCAAATCCACTGCCAGTGTGGTCTACAGATAACAGTATAGCCTGCACAGCCAGTAGTGGTCAGCCAGCAATAAACATGCTACCAGATCAGTAGTAGTGTAGTAGTGCTAGCTACTTCCAATACTTTCCTGGTGATTCTAGTAACTTTATTTTGTGTTTGAACAAATAAAGAGTATTAGAAGATAACAATGCCTAATGTACAGCTACCCATACAACACCAGTTACTGTGGCATCAAACCACCTTACTGTTTTACTTTTGGTTCTTACACAGAACAACAAAGCATTATGTGTACATTTTAATGTCAGCCTATAAAAATATAATTACTTGCTCCATTGGGATATTTGTCAGGAGCATCAGAAACATTGTACAAAGATTTGCAGAGATAGTTTTTTCTACTACTGCTCAGTCGAGGAGGGAATATTTTACTGATGGTCAAAGCTTTTAAGTCTTCTTTGATCTTGAGACAGAAATATTCTGTGTATTGGTTTATTAATAGCATTAGGGAGATTCCTTTGCTGGGTATCAAAGTTTGTGTGAACAACTTGACCTGAAAAAGGTCTTAACCAGAGCATGGTCAGTAGGCGGGTCAGTGCAAGTGCAGCCAATGATTGGAATGTGGAAGTGTAATCCTGATATCAAATGTGAAACACACTTCAAGATTATGGAATTCTCAACAAAGTCGAGCCACGTCGAGATCAGAACAAATGGGGCTGGCCAGCTTATTGCTCGTTTACCAGTTCACTGGCTGCAGTGACACAAGCAGCTGTTGCTCTGGCGTCATGTGCTGCACTGTGTCCAGGAGAACAATCTGACATAATCAGACCAGCTGGTAGCAATCTATTACACACGCTCATTTGAAATGATTGATTTTTATTTAACCTCAAATGAGCTGATGTTGTATGAACGGTATTATTGTGAAAGGGCCAACATAAGGGTGTAAGGTCCACTTCCAGTACACTAAGCCCTGCCCATTTTGTCTCGGTCGATTAGTCTTTTGCAGCATGCGAAATTAGCAATGACCACAGGCTATTGGGCAGCGAGAAAGCAAATGAGTGAGGCCCGCACAGATTCAATTTTTCTGACCCAAAGGAACAACTTAACACAATTGGTTTGCTTTTGTGATGTGTCACAGAACCAGGTTACGTAATATTGGTTGAAACTTTACTGTAGAATTGGTTTCCGGGACACGTTAAGGGGAAACAGTGATGTTTAAACATTTTGGGGTGAGACTTAACTCTCCAAGAGTGAGGAAACAGCTGATGTGTATTAATAAGACAAGAAAGAAGAACAGGAAGAACAAGAAGTAGAAAGAGAAAAAGAAGGTTGAAAGGAACATATAAAGCGGTAAACAAAAGCAGGAGACAGGGATAAAGTTGGACGACTGAGTTTGACAGTCTTACCTTGGAGCGGGTTTTGAATGACCTGAAGGCGCCAGTTTTGAAGATAACCCTGTTCCTCTTACACAGAATGAAGGCCACCATGCCGATCACCACCATCAACAGAAAGAGAGGCGTCAGAACGGCCATGATCCACAGGTTGCTGGGTGGCGTCTTTACCACAGCTATGAACATACAAATATTATTCATCAGTGTCTGATGGGGCGTTCAGTCATTCCTGAGCAGTTTTGCCACTGAGTGACCCTTTAGCGATCACAAAGCATACACTTTGCAGGGACAAGGCAAGCAGAAATAAATAAAGAAAGAAAGAAAGAGTAAATAAATAAATAATATAAATAATAATACAACACTGTTTTTCAGACCGCGCTGTAACTGTTCAGCACTTGTACACACTTGAAAGAATAGTTCAACAAACATGGGAATATGTTTGTTCACTTTCTTGTCGATAGTTCGATGTTAAGAGTGATACTCTAGTGTCTGTACACTGTATATGGAGCTAGAGTCAGCAGTTGGTTAGCTTAGCTTAGCAGGGGGAAACAGCTGGCCTGGATGTAACCAGAGGTTAGTAAACAATAAAGAAAGCAGCTCTTAAGCTCACTAACACTTTACATCTCATTTGTTTAATCTGTACAAACGAGGGCATGGGGGGGGACAATTTCTACAATTTAGTTAGATTTACTTTACTCTCTTAAATCTCTCTAAATAACATTTTCTTACTGCTCATCTGTTGAAGTCCAGATGAGAGAGGGGCTGATAAAAAGGCTGATACACTCACCTGAGTCACCTTTGATTATTACCATGCACTCAGAGATAAAAGCTTAAAAGCAGCAGTAAGTGATTTGAGACTTTATTTTGCCCTGGGTTTGGCCTCCCAGGCTACATATACTTTACTGTTAATGGCCGAGGCGGAGGTTGTACCTGCAGCCTGAGAGGAAGACTGTAGACACTATTCAGGGCTCAAAAAGTATTGCAAACTCACCTGCAAGCTGGGCTAACTGTTTAACTATTTACGCCACAGACACGAAAGATATCATTTTTCTCCTCTAACTCTCAGCAAGAAAGTGAAGACGCCTATTTCCCAAAATCACACACTATTGATTTCAATGGTACAAAAACTGCATAATAAAGACAGAAATGTAATAAAAGAAAACACCTTTGAAGACATAAATTCCCCATCCAGAAATGTGCTTTAAAGTACAATATAAAAAAACGAGCTTGAACTTGTGATAACTTTTTTGATCTCCCCTGTTACAGTTTGCCAAAGGGATGTGTTTTCATTGGAATGACTAGTGCAGTTTGTTTCCACTGAGCCCCTTATGGAGAACTAAATGAAATTTACAAGAACACTGTGTACAGTTCCTAGCCTGAGCACTGTTAGACCTGAGAGGGCTGTGAAGGGTGCTGATGGTTGTTGGTATCTCTCCAGTTTGTTAATTAAAGGTTCTGGGAAAATGTGAGGGAGAAAAGGTGAGAGGGAACACTGTAGCTACAGTATGAACATCCTGCTGCACGGGGGAGCATTCTCTGAAAGCCATTTGACAAAAAATATACACATCTACAATCTTCTGAATTTAACATCAGATAAGGGAAAAAACAAAATGTTTGATTTTGAATTTGTGAGTTTGAATGTGTATTTATATCCTAAAGCTTTATTGGATGGATAGGACATTATGGAAATAAATGGAAATTTATGGAAAACCCAAATGCTACACAATGTTACAGTAAGCCAAGACTGTTACGCTTGAGTTCAGCAGATAAACCCTAAAGACCAGTTAAACTGGGAATTTTTTCAGCAGTGTGGTGTCTCCACAATGTCTGCTGAATGAGAAATGTGTGCAGGGATTTGACTGTGCATCTATAATACGCATGTACACATAAAGTATGTGCCAATAGTTAAATGCAAAAAAGAACACATGAAAAAGAAAATCTGGGTAAATATGCAAAATAATTTTTGATTTTGCATTTCAACATCACTAATTTAGAAACATTAGAAAAATGGATATAAACAATAAGACTTTTCTGTCATTGGAGTTAAAGGAATAGTTTGACATTTTAAACTAATGAAGGAAGCCATTGGGCTGCATTATGGGCAATGTAGGGTTTTTGCAGTTTGACCCATACTGGAGGTTAAAAGTCTCCAAACTTTACTGAACTACAACACTAAATTGCTGGAGTACCATTTGCCATCATAACTTAATTTGTTATTTCATATGAACTTGGTTTTTAAATGATACGCTATACAGTAAGATAAAGTGAGAAGCTTACGTTCGGCCTGCACTTGGACAAAGTATCCCAGAGTCAGAGCCATGGTCTGGGAGTCCAGGCTGCTGAGGGTCTTGGCAGCGTTGGTTCCAGTGATGGGTGCTCCTTTCAGCTGGGCGTAGTATGTCATCTCTGCAGGGTTCTTGGGACCAGGCAGTCGACGCATGCTCACCATCTGGAAGAGGACGAATAGAGTGTCCAATATCGCAAGCTGGTAATGGCATTTTGTAAAAAAGTTTATATGGCTTTTGATCTGACTACATATATATACATTATTTGTCCTTTAAGAGCAAATATCACCACAGAATATCATGTATAGCTAGATTTAATACAAAATCCTTTATCTCTCCACACCAGTGGATTAAAAATGTGTGCTGTATCTACAGTGGCCCAATCAAAATTCAGAATCGGCGGAGCTGCTTTGATCATGACGAGCCATTTGCTGCAAGATAACTGCACTTGGGGAAGACACTCAAGGATAACTGAGTCACTTGAAATCTCAATTTCCTTTCATCATACATCAAACACCTTTTTTTAATTTGACAAACACATCACACGGTTTAATCAAGTCTGGTAATTTGATTTTGTCATAAAAAGAAGGGATGCGTGTTATTAAATGGCTGGATGATTTCTCCCCTCACTACAACAAGTCCCCTTCTCTCCGTAAACCTCTCCCTCCTCTATTTCTGCAGCCATAAAACTGGTCATCTGTGACTTCCCATAAAGTCCAGGAGGAATCAATCATTGTTTTAATTTGCACAATATGGAACACCAGGCTGGGGGGGGGTGACACATACAAAAAAAATAACATACCACTGTCTTGATGAGTATTCAACATTATCTAAGTTTAAATGACCGTACTTTCTTAGAACAGTACCAACACATTCAAATATGAGCATGTTTGAATGTTTGACAGTGTGTTCCCTCCCTGTCGATGCATTCAAATGTACTCTGACATGTGATCAAACTTGGAGTCTGCTCCCCTACAGCAAAATTTTAAAATTTTCAACACAGCTGCAACTAACGATTATTTTCATTATGTTTTCTTATATTTTCTCAATTAATCGATTCATTGTTTGAGCAATAAAATGATAAAAAAAAATGAAAAATGTACACAACAAATTCCAGGCAGCCTACCTGTACAGTGTAACCCCCCACAGTGGTGGCCCGCCGAGATCGCGCCGTCCGAGAGCCCTGCCTGCCAGCCACCAGAAAGAGCTCAGCCAGCCGCTGCTCCATCAGGCTGGCAAAGCTCTGGTAGTTGGCCTCCAGGGAGGAGCTGTCCACATCCTGGATCACTGTGAGGAGAGACGAGAGAGGACAGAGGAGGGATTTAGGGGGTAAAGAGGTGTTCAGGCAAGCAAAAAGGGGCGAAGGAGGAGACGGGTAAAGGGGATGGAGGATGGGGTGGGAACAACAACATGAGAAGCAGGAGAAGAGCAGAGGGAGGGAAGGAGAAAATGGGCGCAAGAAGGGGTCCAGTGAAGGAACGGAGAGTTTGAAAACAGAGGAGGTGAGAAAAGATCAAAGGGAGATCATTTGAAGACAGAATGGATATTGTGGAGAGCAAGAGAGGAGAGAGGGAAAGAGAAACAACAAACAGGAGATGAGTGGGATATTGGAGAGGACAGGATCCTCTCCAGTATCGTCCTTTGCATTTAAAAGCTGCTCATCCAGAAACTTCTATCACAGCTGCAGTGACACACTGTGTCTGTCCAGCTCAAACACAGAAATAAACACAAACACATATCGCTGCGCGCACACACACACTCACACACACACACACAGGTGATTGCATCAATCTTTCTCCTGAGAGCGTCTCTTCCTAGAGGCTATAAGTGAGATAGAGCAGTGGACACACTTCACACACACAAGGACGCACACACGCACGCACACTTCAGCATCATTCACACCCGGCCGTGATGTGATGCGAAGTGATCTCTCCCTCTGCCCCAGCTAGGAAGCTGTGAATTATACATCAATAGGTTTTCCCAGGAACAGAGTGGCTAAAGACACTCTGAGCACAGAGAGTGCGAGCGTGCGGACGAGGGAGCGAACTGGTGAGGGGAGTGTGTGTGTGGTGTGGGGGTGTTAAGGAGGTAGGGGGAAAAAATGTAGAGAGCCAATACTATTCTGCTGAATTGCACAACAGCGAGCGCCAGGGCATTTAACTAACTGCTGTTTTGTCCAATCGATGCAGCTCTTGATTACCGCTGATCACCCAGTAGCACTTTTGTCCGTGTGTGTGTGTGTGTGTGTGTGTGTGTGTGCAAGAGCAATTTACCTGTTATCACCCAATAGTTCTTGGTTGCCATCGACGTGTTGAGATTATGGTATTCAAGGGCTGGAGAGACAGAGAGAGAGAGAGAGAGAGAGAGAGAGAGAGAGGGGAAAAAATTGCAGTTTTTAGAAAGGCTGAAATAAGACTTTTGTAACACCAACTTGATTTGGGGGACATTTCCTAAATTGCTCACATACTTCCTAGTAGCCTATCAAAATGTAGAAGGTCATCTGGACTCTCACCAGGAAGAGGAGTGAATAGTATATTTCTCACAATTATAGATAAGGGGTGTTGAAGAAAAAACATCAGTATTGAGTATTTATACAAATAAAAAAGCATGTATGGATAAGAAAGGCTGGGACCCCGCGCACATGACAAATAAAAAATACACACCAAATAAGTTACAATCTGATTATTTTGTCAGTAATTAGAGCTACTGACTTTCATACTGAACTGGCACCAAGTACTTTAGTCATTCATGTACTGGAACATGTCAACATATCTTTTGAGAAAAAGTCCTATCAATCAAGCTGTTGGGGCCCCTGGGGGCCTGGGGCTCCAGGTCAGTTGCCCTGTCTACCTGGGAATCTAGCCTTAGGTAACATTCATGCCCAGGATTATAAACTGTGGATATTTTATGCAATTTGGAAAAGAATCTCCCCAGGTAGTATGTCTTTGGAAACAGTGCTTTCTGTTCTGTGGAGGCATTCACGATGTGACTGACAGTTAGGCAGAGGAATTTACAATGTGCTAAAAAATTAATTGGACATTTTTAATTTGTCTAACTTCATATTAGCTCTTGGCTGAAATTGAGAATACATTTTTGCATAAAACAAGGACTGTGGATTTGTGGAAAAAAAAGTAATAATGAGCTTATATGCCTATAATCAGTGTATTTTAATACTTCTAAGTCAAGTTTAGACATGATTAAAAGCTTTTTAGGGATCCATGGAAGCCATGTAAATTTGACAGATGTGTTTGTGCACCGCAGCGACAGATATGCGGAGGAGATTTTTAGCATTGGCCCTGGGTACGGATGATAAAATCTGATTAAACACTGCTTGTCAGGTTTCATTATCAACCTTTACTTTCTTACCTCTCCCTGTCTACTTCCTCTATCCATCTACACCAGCTCTCACCCTTTCTTTCTGCCTTCGTGCCTCCGCACCCGCCTCATTCTCTACCTGTTTACCTGTCAGCCTATTCATTTCCTAAAACGCCTGTTCCTTCCCTTCCAGCCGACTGTCTCCTTCTGTCTTTATCTACCCATCATCACTCTCTGAGTCCGTCGGCCTCTTTCTGTGTCCTATTCATCCTTCAACCTATCCCTCCTTATTTCCCATCCCCCTGTTTCACCATCTGTCTCCACCTAACTCCTCCGAGCTGGCTGTCTGCCGAGAGTTGTGTTTAGCTCGAGTCAATGGCGTTGCGGCAGTGGTAGCTGTTAATACCAGCGAGTGTTTCTGCTCAGCGCTCTGTCTGCTGCCGCCTCTCTGATGCCTCTGTACGTGAGCACATTTACATTATCCTCCAACTTCAAAATCTCACATAAACACTTAAGACAAACAGCACTGAAGTGTTAAGGTTTTGACGCATTCAGTGCCCTTTAGAGAATCAGTTCAATGGTCCGTCAAAGCCAGAGAATTCATTTCATTAACACAGCTGCTGGAAAATGTTGCAGAATTCAAAAACAGAGAGAAGAAATAGAAGAATCTCCTGCTCCAATCTAATAATAAGCAAATGTAAGATGATAGGTTTAAAGGATAAGGCTGATGTTATTCTATATGAGTCCTACTGTCAACAAATCCAGTTGAAAGACCAAAACCAACAGAATTGTCCTCTCTCAATACTTTCTGACTTCCCTACCCTGTCTGTGGCATTTAGCCCCAAGCGCATTCATTTTTATGGGATATGTAAATCTTCTCAAAGGAAGATGTAAGAAGTGACAAATTAAAATATAGATTCAATTTAAAAAGTAGTTTTTATCAAATGTTACTAAAACAGGAGTAAACAGTGCTTTTTTGACTATTTTCAGCTGTGGAGTAATAAAGATTTGGTTACATTTCCAGCAGCAGGATAGTATATGTGGGATTGAGTCAAAATAAACTACAGTGTGTGTGTGTGTGTATGTGTGTGTGTTCATGATAATGAAGGAACATATCACTCACTGCAATGATGTGGCTCATTGATGTGTTTTTAATCAGGCTGTACTTGAATCAGAATTAATTAATTGTTGGTTGTTGTCATTTTATTTCTTTCATTTGTTGACATTAAGATAAATATAGATTATTGCCAGCCGTATTCTTTAAAGTAATTACCAACATAATTTTTATGAAAATACATGTTTTTATGTTCTCCATCCCTGAATCAAGCTACATTCACCTTGTGAAAAACACACATTTCCCACAAGAAAGACACAAAGGTATGGCTGAACGGGCAAAGACAGACACCCAAACGCCATCAGCAAAGAATCACATGGCATTGGCAAGGAGCACTCTCCAGTTAAATGGTTATATGCTGTAAACATGGAGGCAGCTGCCCACACGGACTCCTCTGCATGTAAACAGATAGTGAAGGTCAATATTCAGGCTGCCTTGGTCACATGAGAATTGATCATCTTTTTGGGCTATTGCTATAACCATGGTCAATATGTCTGGACTATTCTTTTTTTTTTTTTTTTTTTTTTTTTTTTAAGGGGACAGGGTTTGTGTTGTGGTGTCAAGTGGTTTTGGATGTGACCATGTAAAGTGTGATCATGATGTTTTAGCCCTTTGGGTGTTGAAAGCACGCACAAATAGATACTAATCTAATCTCACCAGGCTAAAATTAGCTCATTCAGGGGACATGGCCATCAGATTGCCTATGGCATGACTCAGATGATAGAAGCTGTACAGCTGTTTGCCCTTTTAAAATCTCATAGATGGCATTAGAGGCTGGAGTGGAATATAAACAGAGCTCAAGTGGCTCATCTATGGGGTCTATTGTTGTTTACTCATGTTTATAATGTCTTTTAATAGTTGGAGTCTAAACGCTCCACTATGTTCACCTGGTCACTTGAGCCATTGTTTACATAAATAATTGATTAGTACACTTTGGCATTATAGGGATGATGTTATGATGAAGAATTTAGAAATTTTCCCAAAATGGTAGAACTGCTAAACTTCTCTCAGAAACCTCTGCTTTTACATTACCTTTGGGTCACAAAACATCTCACCAGGATTTGGGAGGTCGCTAATGGAAAGTTAAATGACAATATCTCGATTTACAACAGGCCTACATACGGAAGATGAGCAACGAAGTTTGAGTGTTTGAGTTTATTAAATTACAAAATAAATAAATTCTGTTACCACAAACCGACCTAACACTGACCCTTTTACAAGGCCAATGTCCCCTGATCTCTGGCTTCCATCAAACACTCAAACTAAGCTAAGACTCTCACATTCCAGGATGTTAACTGAAGACACAAAGGGAAACAGAAACTGACTTTGCAATGCAGATTTCAAATCTGACATGTGTTTAACAAACCCTCTTAAAATATTGAAGTGTGTTGTAAAATGGTGATGTTTTACACTGAAAAAATATAAAATGTTAACAGGAACTGTTTATATTCATACATTTAATCTGGAAAAGATGCAATGTGTTATGAAGATAAAGATGGGATGAGTGCTCTTTGTTTAGCTTACAGGACAAGAAATGTAAATGTAAATACGCATTTATACAACAGTGAATTGATCATAGCTTATAAGAAAGATAATGTATAGATTAATAAGAGTATCACAGTATCACAGTCAATGTACATAAATCAAGAATTCCGTAGCAACTATAGATTAAGACTAAATACATTTTTGGGCTGCAATTTTTTCCTTTTCAAAGGGTGATGACTTCAATTCTGTTATCTAATATAAAACTCTCATTCTTTCGATAGCTGGAAGTGAGGTTAAGTCCGCTCCTTACACTTTGCAAAATAAAAGTAATTTACAAATATATTTAATGCCTTTTAGACTACATTCCCTGATGCAGCTTTAACCACAAAAACCTAAACACACAGAGATGTGAATCCCAGTCTCCAGAATCCAGTTCTTTGTTTGCCCAACCATCCACCCTGACCTCTTCCTTTTAACTTCTTTGCAGCAAAAGCATGTCACTTCACGTGTTGGCAAAAACGGTTGCCAGTGAAGTTCATCCAGGCCACAACTATGTTTCCTTCCAAATGTATTTGGAAAAAGCAAATTAGTAGTATATAAATGTATTTTGTACGAGACATGGTTGAAATCTGAGGTTCCTCCTACGTTGGAGGCTATAGAATCCATAGACATCAGTCCTTACTTACTTACTTAATGATATATAGTAGAGTAATCCTGAATTCCCTCTTTAAGAAGCAGGTCAAACATATACTAAATCATGAATTATACAATGCCCTGCAGTGGACTCAATGGTTCTCAGTTGGCAGTGTTGTTGAAGGCACCATACATATGGCTATGTAAGTCTGTCTCAGCCCAGCAGCCCTACTACAGAGAACAAGCAGGACAGCAACGGTTATGTAATGCCTATAAAATTAGCATGAAGAGACTGGACTCTTCCTAATGTCCAGTTCTGTGGTTAGAAAACATACAGCAGCAGTGGCCATATCACAAACCAAGACATTTTCTGTTTGCCCTTCAGCTCGAAATATCTTCATTCCTCTTGTGTCAATATCGTATTCCTTCACTGCTGGCAGGCTTCCATTTTACCTCCAACCTCTGTCTGGTAAGCCTTTCAAGACTAAAATAAAGCTCTCAATGCAAAAATCTTTTTTCAGATTCAAGCTCAGCTCTGTACACTTGTTCCCTTCCTGCTGCTGAAAAGTTCATAAAAACACATGCAGCAGGGATGTGGGAATAGTTGCTATCCTTGTTTTGTTTTCAAGTCAACCTTCACAGCCTGAGGGTAAAACTGAAGCTAGTTAAAAAAAAAAATATGGCTCCCTCAGACTTTCTTGGTACATTAGTGGTTTAAGATTTTTTTGCTGCAACAGTATCTTGATGCATACATATATCAGCATGTCCAAGTCTATTAGTGTGGTCTTTACCTCTGGGAAATATGGGGGAAAAAAGCAATAGAGTAGGAATATTAGCTAATAAAAGTTAGAGAGATGAGGAAAATCAATTCAACTATGAATGAAAACTGACTGTAATGGAGTCAGAAAAATAACACCCATTAGGACAACATAATGTCAAGTCAGTAGAATGTCAACACCAATCCAGTTTTGCAGTGTACTTCAGCTCTCTTAAATGTCAGTTTGGATGAAACTTGAGACGTACATAATGTTGTTTTTGATATTATTATGGAAATAAGCTCTGGCATGGTGCATTGACTGAAAAGTTGATGTGTTACTACAGCATTTAGCTAAGCATTACAAAGTGGATATTTGTATTAAACATTGCTGTCAGAGTCACGTGTCTTGTCCACAGATTCTCATTTTAATTTTCACTTCAAGCCCAATGTGAATAATAACAAATGCATCATAATTGTCCAGCTGTGCCTCTGAGATGATGGCTTGGAGGTACATCAAGTGAATGAGGATTGAGCACCCTGAATTAACTCTAATTTGTTGGCTAGACACCATTCATTCTGGATTAGACAAAGCTAGCCAAGTCTTTATGTGTAGCCATAAGAGCATAGCAATTTTTTTTTGATGTGATTGCTCAGAAATGAGCAAAGAGCAAGGGATGAAATGCCCACAAGCAGTGATGCCAACTCATGTAGCTGCTGGCTGCTCAAAATATCCAGACAAGTTGCCAGATGACCTCACTTGCTAATATGCGTATGAATATAAGTGACCTTTCAATAATGGAAACCTCTGCGCTCATCAGACCTGTTGGATTAAACACAGAATTAAATACTAGAAACGTATGTTTAATGGTATAAACCATACTAATCTGCAATGAAATGAATTGGAGTTCAATTCGAAGGTCAATTCACCAAAATGCTTACCCGTAGTGGTATATAGCTATACAGATACCACATGCAGATACCTTGCAGAGAGCTGCCACTTGACTTTTATAGCTCCAGATTACATAAAATTCTCATTAATCATCAAAATCCAAATCATTTTGTACAACTTAAAGATGTTATTTATTTAGCAGCATTGTCATACTATTTAGTGAAGTAATTCTGTGTTTTTCTATTCATATGTATGTGTGTGTGTGTACACACACACACAGTATACAGTATAAAAAAAAAATATATATATATATATATATCTCCCTCCTCGCTCCTCGTTTTTCAGAGAAAAAAGATGGCAGACCAAAACGACTTCCGGTTCAAGTGAGGATCGAGGAGCAAGGAAATATCAAATCGGAGACTTGAGCTGCCAAATGCAGGAAGGACGGCTGGCAAAAAATAACAGACTGTGTGAATGTGTAAAAGTTAACAGGCATCATTAGGACATGAGTAGATCTTAATATAATTACATTTGTGTATTCCATTAAATTAATGTGTTGCCTAGATGTATTCATATGGCGTGTATGTATGTAAACAGTTTTAGTCTTCTTCATTTAGCTGCAACTATGGCAGGTAAGTGTGCAGCATAAGTTACCATGGCAATGTACCCAGATAAGAAGTGAACCACTGTCCCTAACCCTGAAAACCCAGGGTGTAACCTGAAGTCGCTAACCCCAAATCCTGCTTTGTAGTACAGGCCGCAGCTAAAGAATGACTACACAGAAGAGATTAAAGCTCAGATTACAATCAAATATACTGATTCTTAACTAGATCTATGACACCATAGGACCTTAAGGTGCAATGTGATTTTACTTACGCTCAGCGATGACCAGGGGTGGGTAGAACAGAAAGTATCCCACCAGCTCTGCAGTCAGCTGGTTCAGGAGGCCGCTGGAGATTGTCCCATTTAGAATCGCATCTTGGTTCTTTACCACATACACCAAAGAAACGGATGGAGAGCCCAGCTCCTGGGACACAGCCTGGATCTGACGATAAACACAAACACATCGTTTTGAGATTTTATTGGAATCAATTTATCAAATAAGTTACTATGTGACCCAAAGGTGCAATATTAGAATGATTTTTCAATTTTTTATTTATAGCCAACACATTAACAGGCAGCAGTGGGCACATGAATAATTCGAACATTTATACAGAAATATCTAATGGTATCATACCAAACGTCTAAGCTACCTATAAAGAATGCATAACAGAGCTCCAGACACAGTATGACACTTTCAATGAACAATGTTTTTTTCATTCTATAATAAGACCTGTGTGATGCTCTGAAAATAATGTGACTGAGTCACCATAGTAAAGTGGATGATAATACGAGGAATTCTCATCACATTGCTCCATGAGCGTCAATATTTCAGAGGATAAATTATGAATGGCCACTGTATCTGCTTCTGCTAGCTGAGACCTACTTTATGATTATGATGTGTGTGCATGTATATCCTGCAGTCATGAGAGTACCTTGACAGCCAGAGAGAAGGAGACAGAAAATGCGAGAGAGAGAAAGAAGTGGAGAACAAGGAGGAAAAATAACTGAAAGCATTAAAAAGAACACTGTTGAAGAATGAGCTTTGATTGTATCACCGGAAATAAACCATTATAAACCACCCCAATGAATCACCACCTTTAGGCGGTGGAGAGGTTTGTGTGTCCCTGTGACCCCGGAAGCTGTGTTGTCGGGGCCAACAGCCCCCTGTAGGGTCTCCCAAGGCAGACTGATCCCAGGGGAACCAATGAAGGAATTCATCAAGCTGAAGAAGGAGGTCTCTCTGGCCTGGTCAGCCCAGGGGCTTCCTGATGCAGCAGACAAGTACTGGGAGGCCAGAAGGTTCAGCGGCCCGGGTGTGGGATGAGCTCGGGGACGCTATGGAGAAGGACATTCGGTTGGCCTCCTGGAGGAGAACTGCTGAACCAGACTGGGGATATTGCCGAGTGGTGGAAAAAGCTCTTTGAGGAACTCCTGAACCGGACCAACACGTCCTCTATGGAGGAGGCAGAGCCTGAGAAGCTTTACCCATACCCCTGGAAGAGGTCTCTGAGGTAGTCAAGAAGCTCCTTAGTGGCAAGGTGCCAGGTGTGAATGAGATTTGCCCTGAGATGCTGATCTGGACATTGTTGGGCTGTCTTGGCCTCTTCAGTGTCTCATGGAGGTTGGGGACAGTACTTGTGGAGTGTCAGACCGGGGTGGTTCACATTTTTTAAAGAAGGGGACCAGAGGGTGTGCTCCAATTATCTGGGTTTCACACTGCTCAGCCCCTTTGGGAAAGTTTATTCCATGGTGCTGGAAAGGAGGCTCTGTCCAATAGTTGAACCGAAGATTTAGGGGGAGCAATGCGGATTCCAAAATGAGTATCCTCCGTAGGGTGGCTTGGCTCAGCCTTAGAGATAGGGTGAGGAGCTCGGAGCCAATTGAAGTGGTCCGGGGTTCTGATTAGGATGCCTCCTTGGCGCCTTCCCTTGGAGGTTACCCAGGCATGCCAATCTGGGAGGAGAGCCAGGGTAGACCCAGAACTTGCTGGAGAAATGATACGTCTCATCTGGCCTGGGAGCACCTTGGGATCGCCTAGGAGGGGCTGGAAAACATTTCTGGGGAGAGGGACATCTGTAATGTCTTTCTTAGCCTGCTGCCACCGAAACCTAGCCCCGGATTAGCGGAAGAAAATGGATGGATGGAGGCCACTGCTACCACTCCCTCCTTGAAGTGTAAATTGCTATCAAACCTGTCTGACTTTTGGGAACTTTTATTGAAAAATTACAGTGCAATTCTCAGTGTTTTATGTCTTAATTTGCAGTAAAGCATGTGCAATGTTGATCAGCAGCAG
This sequence comes from Lateolabrax maculatus, assembly GCA_031216445.1. Lineage (NCBI taxonomy): Eukaryota > Metazoa > Chordata > Actinopteri > Acropomatiformes > Lateolabracidae > Lateolabrax > Lateolabrax maculatus. Next base: position 5,739,860 of record CM062214.1, read on the forward strand.
TGTGGCCACAATGCAGTGGCTACACTATGTAAAAAAGCTGTATTGTTCCTGTAAGTGCCCAGAAATTCATTATTCACATTAGACTGATTAGCATGCTACATTCAAATACGACATACTTGACAGCATTTTTCACTAAAAACAGCCTCCATGAACCCATGTAGTACCTCGACAGTGAGCCTGCTGTAGGTCTCCAGCACTTTGTCCTGAGCCTCGTCATAGGCGTTTTCCAGCCTCTGCTCTAACATTTGGACAAAGCTGCAGGAGTAGATGTTATCTGTCGGGCCGACAAACCTCAACACTGGGGGGAAAGACACAAAATTATATTTAATTTTTGTTGAAATGGAAATGTATTTCAGTCAGTTTCTAATTACAGTATAATAACCATTAGGGTTAAAATTAAACAAAAACAAGCAGACAGAAAAAACATAATTACTCCCTACAAATCAGAACTTTGTTTTTGACAGTATACATGATTTGTGCTGTTTTAAAATCTATAAAGTCTCAAAATATTAGAGCCTTTAATAAAACTGTGGGTTTGTTGGTTCTTGATAAGTAGGATGCCTTACAATTCCTATAGCTCTCTTTTGAAGCATATACATTGGATTTGTTTTTGTTTTATGTCCCATACTTCCACACAGTAAGTTATGTACAGATGTATAAGTGAACAATGTAAAGTGTAATGTGTTTGTTCAAATCAAACCAACATCCACAGTATCCAAATGTTATTTCAAATTATTACCACAACAAAAATAAATTGGTATCATCTGTAAATAAATATTTGAATGTCTAGGAAACGTTACATATATAATTTGCTTATAACCTTAACAATAATGGGCCGTTTTTGTGTACATTTGAATTAATATTATTTATTGCAACATGCTGATACTTATTTTCCAGGTAGTTACTTAATCAGAAGTGTGCAACCTCTCTAATGCCATATCTTTCTATTTTTTTCAGTAGTGGCAATGGTCAATAATCAAGAAATAAAAAATCCCCCCCACTATTTATTATTTACCATTACAGTTCAGATTTCCATCAATCATTATCATCATCATCATCGAGTTCCATCAATGCCAAAGAAGTAATTCTACTAATTTGGAACCATATTTCTGTTAACAGTAGTATATTATTATTTAATACAGTTCAAACTGTTTAATAAATCTACAGCACCAACAACAGTTATCTGATTTCAGAAGTACTAACTGGAACACTGGTAAAAAGCTGGGGAATCAGAAATGATTTAGAAACTGTACCACAATCTATTTCATCAAGCTGTATCTGGAATCTGTATTTGGGGCTGTGTTTTTGGTATTAATGAAAGTACCGCTCTAGATAGATGCTGTCTGTGTGACCACTAAACCTGAGCAGTGAGACAGAGAAAGAGGATTATCACCACTATCTAGAATGAGAACAACTCAAAGAGTACATTTCTGTCAGCATCACACCACTCTGCATCAGGGAGGAACAGGGTAAACAATATTGAGTCCATCAGCAGATTATGGAGGATGTTATTAATGTTGTCTCAGTCTTTTTACCGCAGTCGCCCTCCATTCTCTCCCTGCACTCTGTCTTTCTCTGCTCTTTTTAAAAACCTCTAAAAGGACTGGGATAGGAGAGGTGGAACAATATTTTGACCTAAATTCAAACGCTGTGGTGCTCATGAGTGCAGGCTACATCTCCAAAGAAGGCAAAAAAGACTCTACATCCTCCACCAGTCTTATAGTCTGCAACACATTGCAGGCACAAACAGTGTTGACCCAGTTGGTAATCTTATGCAAATTGGGCTGTGGATGGTAAATTGGCATATACTTTGTATTTATGGTTTAAGAGCTCAACAAGCCAGAAATTGATTTTTGTTCTTGCCTCAAGTGCCTACTTCTTACACAGCTGCGCACCAACATGGGAATAGTCTTTGCTGCAGTATACATCACACTACAAGCAATGAAATGTGTCATTTGGCAATGATGAAAACACAGCACAGATATTTGTTGTCTCCCACTGGTGATTAAAGCCACCATGTTTAGGATTTAAACATTTCCCACTATGACGCCCCAGTGGCAGTATGCAGTAATTTTGAAAAACAACCCCCTGGATGGATATAAAATACAGTAAGATGAATGTCTTGAAAGCAACATATAAATAAATAAATGCTGCGCTATGTTCACCAGCTAATTGCTAACTTTGACTGCCATTTGGTGGGTTTATCAGAGTTGTTCTACTAAAAACAGCCGCATGCTGCTGTTGGAAACCAGGTAGATAGGAGCGGTGACAGTGAACCAAAACATTAAAGTTGCAGGCCATAAGATTTTAGTTTTTTGACCCATTGTTAATATAAATATATTTATGAGTGCAGCTTTAAGAAATTGTATAATTATGTAAAAACAGTCTCTTTAATTTTATCAAGAACACCACTGGAAAATCTACCAAATTATGTCTGGTGAGCTGAATTGAACTCCAACACTTGACCAATAGGAATTTTGTGAAAAGTGAAAAGTAATGGGTTTCTAATCAGCACATGTATCTTTTAAATAACAATTTGTTAATTGCACAGATTTTTCTACCCTTGTTCCCACAAGACTCGGTTTAGATGTGTGTGTGTGTGTGTGTGTGTGTGTGTGTGTGTGTGTGTGTGGGTGTGTGTGTGTGTGTGTGTGTGTGCGCGCACTGAAATGCGTTTTTTAAAGAGGCTTAAGAGGCTGGCTAAATGAATGGACCAATTTGCCTTTGCTCTGCAATCATGGGAGTTTGTATGGGATTTAGGGTATCAGAGAGAGTAAAGGAGAGCAGACATGTAATCAGAATTTTCTAATTTTGTCTCTGCTCTACTCTTCCCCTGTGTCTCCCTCCCTGTACTCTCATTGCATTTTCTATCTCTCTGCTGTCCCTCTGCTCATATTCTCTCCCTCCTCCTCTCTGCACATCTCTAACCTCTGCTATTCTTTATTCTTTTACACTGCACCTCATCAGACCATTTTTGTTAGATTCTGTTTTGCAAAGGTTGATCTATCTTATCTTATCTTATTGTCCATCAGGTTTCATCACCTGTTTTCAGCTGCAGATGAATGCTTGGAGTGGGCACCCAGGTTGCCACGGGAACCAGAACTGCCTTAACCAGTGGGGTGTGCTGCCTGATGTCCGACAGCAGCTTGTCAAAACCGTAAACATTCAGCGCCTCAACCACCAAGGAGGAAATGTAGACAGTTTTGCCGCTGGTCACGTAGTAACCCAGCGTCACGTTGTGGGGGCTGCAGTCATCACGTTCCAGCTGTGACAGACAGAGAGAGAGAAAAAGGAAAAGTTGTAGCCTTGTTTTTTTTTTTTTTTAATACTACACTTAAGTTACATCAGAATTTCAAGAGCGGCTGTGTACATGTACCCTAAAACATGTTGATGCAAGTATGTCTTGAAGATTTGTGTTCTTATTTCAAAGCACATATGCTGCAAAGAAGAAACCACACAAACAGCATCAGGAAGGTATAAGTGGTATCCAGTGAAACAAGCTCAGAAGACTATACTGGAGACGTGCTGTGAAGCATCTTTTTTCGTATATAGTACTTGTTGTATTTGAGGTATGGGTTTAGAATTCAAATAAATCAGACTATGAATATTTATAATATGCCATATTATAAGCCAAATCTGCCTCGAGGGCATATTTTAGCTGAGACTTCCACAGTTATAAATCTATGTCCTGGAAAAAACAGGTACAGACAACAATCAGTGGTGAGTCAAGGCACGTATTCCTGGAACTATACACCGCCCACCTTCCTCTACCCTCCACCTTCATCCACACTGTGAAGCTATGGCTGTTGTTACTACAGATCTTTTCTCTTTCCCCATCCTTCTTTCCCTCTCCTCAGTGAGCGTTAGCTGGCTGCCCCCAGCTAGTCTTTTTCTAGAAAAAAACATATCCTTCTCAGTGAAACTGTATCTCATTACCTCTCCCCCTCCTCTCATCTCATCTTCATTCCAACAAAAATTAAAACAAAACTCACCCTGTTTTATTTAAGCCACTTCTGTTGCAAGCATGTGCTAAAGATTAAGCCCCAGTTTATCAAGCAGCCATTTAGTTTTTAGTTATGCTCAGCCACACATTCTTTTATTCCAGCAAACCACTTTTGAGTTTTGCATTTCATTAGAAAACAAACAGAGCTTTCGGCTCTTTCATTTTAAGTCTTAACTCAAATGGAATGAGAGGAATTTTGACTTTTTTCTTTTCATGTTTTCAGGTGCTGCAATATTTCTGACTAAGGCATCTTATGTCCTTATGTCCACCAATATGTGGCCATTTAGAAAATAAAGAAAATATTTCATATTTTGTTGAAAAATTATGCAATAATATGATGTACTCCTTGAACCATTACAAAAAAGTATTTTTATTTTAAAACAACTTATCAAAGCTGTCAGCTGTCAGTGGAGTAGCCATTTTGGGTATATTTTAAAATGATTAATAATTTATTTATTACGCACTTCTAGTTAACTAGTGCTTATGTTTTTTTTAACAACTATGGTTTATCCTTTGAAGCCTCCATAAACGTTAAATTACCATTTAATAACACAGTGTAACATAGATATATAAATAATATATAATCATATATATTTGGGTAGTCTTAAACACATCATAAACCTGCCTGGGAGTGATCTGTGTACATGTAAACAGTTTATGAATCTGTTATAAAACTATAATAAGCCTATATACAAAGATTGTATAACTGGTCATAAAAAAAAAAAGAAAATACACTTTGCTTTGGGATTCTTTTTCAGACCAATAAATGGTACACAAGTATGTTCATACAACATAAATAAATATACTATATAGCGTTACTTACCATTTACTACTTACTATTATTATTAAAAGTGTGTATTACACATTTATTAAGCACATGTACAAATCCTTTGTAGGCAAGGGTTTGGATTTTAAATTGTTCATAATAGGCTGTTTTTACGTTTACTGTTTTACGTATAAATAGCAATTACAAATATTAATTTATATTAGTTTAGAGGAGTTTTACAATGCCATAGAACATTTATTAAATATTTATAAACAGTACAGTAGGTTTAAAACTGTTTTATAAATGAAGAAATAAGCTGAAGTTATATGTGTTAAGAGTATATATGGATGAATAATAATGTATGATTATAACAATACTGTGTTATCAAGCATTAATCAACTGTTTATACACTAGTTATGGATACTTCATAATACCAGACATAATTGTTGACAAAAATGATTAACACATAAAAAGACCTTATACTGTATATCTGTTTATAGCTACAATATAGTGTGTTAAAGTGCATAATAAACCATTTAATATTTATATACCACTTAAAAATGCTAAACCAGGAGGTTAACAGTGTAACCCATTTTGAATTCCTCATGCACCCTGCAGAAGCTGCAAGGTTTTTATTTCACTTGTGTTTACATGCTTGAAAAGCAGTGTTGTGTCTAATAAAGCCAACCAGACCTGCCCTTGCCCTCTGCTGTCACGTTTTTCTCCCTGCCAACATTTTAAAGCTGTAAAACTGGCCAATTTTGCAAGCAATTATGGCTGTTCAATGATGCAACACATTAAATACTGCTTCATGCTAATTTCATGCTGTTTGACAATCCCTGCCCCTGCTGAAGCCAATATTTACTATCAACAATGCCTCAAAACACTGCCTACATATCATGGCTTTTAAAGCGCGTGCCATTTTATACCTTGTTGGTTGCTGCTGTCTCTCAAAAGACTGATCCAGATTGCCATTATAATAGTCTACGTTATCTGATGGAGAGGATGAGAACTGAGGAGTGAGTGTGTGTGTGCGGCAGGGGGTAGATGAAAGTGGACTGGAGCTTGGAGACACTGAGTCACTCCCTTTGCAGGCTCACAAACAACTGGATAAAAATAGAAAAAGCAGGCAGATGAAGAAGGAAGACAGACAGACAGCGAGATGAAGAGAGGCAGGTGGACAGACAGAGAGGCGGGCAGGCACGAAAGGCAGACCAGCAGAGAGGCGAGACAGACGGGTTGGCAGAAAATCAATCGACTTCAGCTGAGGGAGCGATCAGATAGGGGAGATGGAGGAAAGGGGGCATGCGAGAAATGTAAATATTGAGAAAGACGCAGTATGAGGTCGAGAGAGGGATTGTCTAAGAGAGAGAAGAGAGAGAAGAGAAGATGGAGAAGAAAGAGAAAGAGATTCTGTTGAAGAGGAACATAACAGAGGTTGGACAAATGAAAATAGAGACACAAACGATCGACGTGGAGCAGCAGAACAGAACGATCACTTGACTGCACTGCTTGGATACAGGAAAAAGAAAATAATCATTTACTCTATTCATTTCCATTACCATGTTTGTGTGTCAGAGAGAGTATGAGTGTGTGTGTCATAACCTCTCTAAGCAAACACTGCCCGACTGTTCAACAGGTTATTTCTACTCAGACTCAAACGCTGTCTGCGTTAGTCACCTCTCTCCATTCTTCTGTAGCACCATTCAGATGAGTCCTTGTGAGGTGAATGAGCAGGAGGAGAAAACGATGAATACTGTAAAATACTGTAAACTGATGACACACTCAAGAATAGGATGTGTGCACATATGAAGAGCCACCACTGTGGCATTATCTTACTAGCATCAGATAGAAAAGCACTTTTACTTGTACAGACTTGTTGGACTTGGTAGTGAGTATATTGAATGCAAAGGCTCTGAAAACCATTTAACATCTACAAATGTTCTGTACTACAGTGTTTTACTTCTTATGAGACAACGCTTTACTTACATACAAAATGAAGGGCCTATGAGCTTTATTTACTAGCCATCTTTATCTATTAGCCATTGACCTGTGTTTATTGGCCTTATGATTTACTAGCCACTGACCCTTATTTACTAGCCACTGACCCATGCTTACCATCCAGTGAATTCCATTTACTATCCACTGATCTGTGTTTACTAGCCCCTGATGTGACCAGCGTGTACATGGACATATTACAAGAAGTACGATTAATGAGTTCATAACTCAGTAAAATCTTCTCAGATTAAACGTATTATCCTGATAAACAAACTTCTTATAATTTAGTAACCATTGCAATGTGTTGTACTAGTTACTGACATGAATTTACTTGTCACAGAATTGTTTATTAGCCACTGACACATAGATAGACTGGTTAGTTACTTCTGATCTGTTTTGATTCGCTCCTGACCTGTTTCCAAGTCACTGACCTGTGGTTACAGTGAGCTGAGGGGTCACTATAGTCGAGCTTGTAGGAGACACTGACCTGTGCATAGGCTGTGGAGTCATTCAGAGCTCTCTGCAGGGCGTGGCTCAGTCCTTTAGAGAGGTTCTGTTTCAGGATCAGATCCAGACGGTTCCTGCGCAGCTCAATGGACAGAACTATGAAGGAAAAAATATAAAAATCAGAGCTCAGTGAACCTGTGCCCAGTTTGTTAATGTTTAGCTTTTTTAATATTCTGTGACATATATCATTTTGATCACACTTGTTGCCTCAAATAACAATATAATGTCATACTTTAGCTGGTAGGGATTCAATATCTTGCCTAAGGACACTTAAGGACACAGGAGGTTGGTCTTTGGCCTCTGGTTAAATGTATCCTTGTTTACCTCGCAAAGCTGCTGCCAAACCGAGGAAAGGTTTTAGTACTCTGGTAAATGTAATCAAAGGCTACAGTCTCCAGCTTCTTATTAATTTAAGTGTTTATGCTCCAGGAAAATCTGCCCTTGCTTTTGTGCAAGATTTAATTAATTTGTGTGCATGTAATTACATCCTGGATATAAAATAGGTACATTGTGCCTGTGTGAGTTTCTGAAATGGCATTTTAAGTGTATTCATCATTACTTTGTAATCATTCCAGAAGAATGGCAAAAACTTGCCCTTTACAAAGTGTCTAGTATGTTGTTGGTAATTTGAAAAGGGACATGCAGTACCTGATGTAACAGTAGAGTGTTGTTTTGGAGAATGTGCTGATGTTTTTTGGCGTTCAACGTTACTTTTACTCTTTGTTCTTTATCTCCTACACAACTAAAATTATTGATTATTTTATTAACATTTTCTTACTCCAGATTAATCCTAATAATGGGGTTTTAGTCTCGTACCTGTTCTGACCCAGTACTTCTCGGTCACGTTGCACGGTAGAGGACCTTCCTCCGCGATGGTACTGGACGGAGGTTCTGTGGTCGTGGTGGGAGGCGGCGTGGTTTGGACCGGTATGAACACAGTGGTGGCAGGTACCTTTGTTGTTGCGGTTGTGGTGGTGGTAGTAGAAGTAGTGGTGGTGGCAGCAGTAGTTGTTGCAGGTGTAGTTGTTGTAGTAGTGGTTGGAGGAGTCGTGGTGGTGGTGGTGGTTGGGGGGACCGTAGTGGTGGTAGTGGCAGGTGTGGTTGTAGTGGTGGTTGTCGGCCAAGTTGTAGCCGCTGTGGTCAGCTTGAGGCTCGTTGTTTGCTGCGTGGTTGTAGCAGCAGTGGCATTTGGTGGTACAGTTACAGCGCTCCCAGTGGTCACCGCCTGTGTCACCATGTCAGCAGCAGTCACAGTAAGAGTGGTCGTTGAGGGCGTTGTTGTGGTTACTGTCGTCAGCTGAAGGCTGTCATTGGTCACAGTGTCCTGGCTTGTGGTGTGAGAAACTGTGGTTGATCCTGAAGGTGTTTGTGTTTGTGCCGTGGTGGATAACGTCAAAGTTGAGGTGGCGGTGGGTGACAGAGATGCGTTTATGGTGGTGGTTGATGTGGTCATGTGTCGTGAGGTGTTTCTGGCGCGCGCGGGGACAGTGATGTTCCACTGGTGGGTGGAGAAAGGGCTGGTGACGTTAGCAGGAAGTGTGACATCGTGGTCGCCCACCGTGGAGAGGAGTGACTCTGGGACAGTGGGGAGATCCCACGCTGGCCGGCTGCTCACTGACTCCTCTGCAGGGAGGAAAACATTTGGAAATCAATGATAGTAAAGGATGTCTGGTGTTTTTTTCTACTTTACAACTATTCTTTTATTTGTCTACTAATCCCTTGAAAAGACCAAAACCAACAATGCATTGATCCTATTAACAAGCAATGTCTGTGAAGTGCGATACATCTTATTCCTCTGTGTCACAGAGCTGCATTGTTGTCCAAAACTATATAAAACACATCAATGAGCCACACCGTTGTACTGGGGGACGTGTTCCTTCATTACTATGAACACACACTGTAGTTTATTTTAAGTCAATCCCACAAACCATCCTGCTTCCAAAGATACTCACTAGACCAAATGTGTATTCACCAACAGCAGAGAGAAGTCCCAAACAAATGCACTATTTACTCCCATTTGAGTAATGGCACTACAGTGCCCAGCAGTTTTAGGAAGTGATTGAGCCATTTTTAAAAATTAAACTGTATTTCTTCAGTAAGAACTAATGGGTTTGAGAGCCACAGACAGGGTAGGAATGCCTGAAAATATTGAGAATCGAGCCAATGGATTGTTGTTTTGGTCTTTTTATGGCATTTGTTGACAATAACAAAATGATACAATATAGCCAGCATTATCCTTCAAAATATACAACATGAGACTATACAGTATAATGGTGTCATTTGCTCAGAGAAAAATCTAACAATGAGGATGGTAAAATAACATATGTTGTATTGCTTTAACTTAATGAAACCCTTCTCCCTGTTCTCATCTACACATGGGTCATTACAATTTAGATTGAATTTGAATAAAAAAAAGTAAATGCACCCGAGATGCATGCAAAGATCCATTCACTAAATGAATCTCCAGCTGGACACAGATGCATTTTACTTCTTAGCAAAATGTGAAGCAGTGCACCTTAAATTCACTTAAAGCAACGATGCAAAGGGATCCATGCATAAAGAAGGTCATGCAAATGAGACAGTTGATAACAAAACTTGTGGAGACTGAATTCTCAGTTTTCCCACAAAGGAGGAACAAGGAATGATGAGGAGGTTATTGTCAATTTAAACATACGTAAAATGAAGTGCACAGCAGTTTCAATTTTGCATAGGAAATAGAAATCCAATTTTACAAGGCAAACCACAGGAGCATTTTAATGTCAGGAGTTTCTGTAATCGATCTAAATCATCTCTAGACGACATACTGAAATCACACGCATGTCGATAAGAAGTGTAAACGAGGCTGGAGTGAACAAAAGATAGCCAATAAATCCTTTCAGTCTGAGAGAGATCCAGATTTCCTCTTATCCTCCCCTCACATTACCACATGAGGATGTGTTATGTATTGTGACTGTGATGTGAATCGATGTGACAGGAAATACTGGACAACGGGATTTTAGCTTTTGTTCACTCTCGTGTCAGAAGCTAAAATATATGTGGAGGAATTACCTTGTTGACGATGTCACTGTTATTGTCATGATGGCGTAACAGGAAGTGGAAACACATGGATGTAGTGGAATGGGACAGGGCATGGTGGTGAGGATGAGGAAGAGGACAAAGATGATGATAATAATGATGACGATGATGATGATGATGATGATGGCAATATGATAAAGGTGATGACAAAATGATGAGGATGGCGATGGGATGATGAAGACGATGGTTGTTTACGTGGCTATCATGATATCAAAGCTGAAAATTACACTATGACAATGGTTATTAATGAGGAAGATTAATGAAGAACACTATTAGAACAAGTTTCATTAATTAAGGGTGTGATTGGCCAATCACTGTTAAGGGGAGGGGCTTAGCAAACAATTTCAAAAGTTGTCAGAAAAATTCTGCACCATACCCAAACTGGAGCTGCTGTTGATGTTGGAGGAGTTGCTGTTGACAACAACCAGAGAGACGTTGTCTGATCCCGCTGCCTGGCCATCTCTGTTACTGGCTGAAGAAGAGGAGGGAGAGGGTGAGGAGAGTGGCAAAGAGGAGGCTTTTGTTGTAGAGGAGGAGGAGGCAGAGGAGGAGGAGGAAGAGGAGGAAGCCTTGGATGACGATGAAAAGGAGCTTCTGGTCCAAGCAGCTTTGGACAGCAGTCCTAAAGGTTTTCCTAACGCTGGTGCCTGAAGCTCCGCTGTCTCTGCCAGCGTGGTGGGGTCTGGCGAGAAGGCCGCCTGCTCTCTTTGGCCCCCTCTGCGCGTCTGCGGCCTCTGCTGCCCAAGCCAGGCAGCCGGGTCCCTGGGCATGCTTGGCGGGTCCCCTCCCTCCGCATCCCCATGTCTCCATTCAGTCCCGACTTTAGCCCAGGCAGAGGTTCGCGTCAAAATCCCAGTCTCTGCAAAGACTCTGCCACCTACCCCGGCACGCACTCCTGTTTCTGTTTCAGTCCAAACTGCTGTTCTGGCCTCAGCGAACACTTTACCCTCAGGCCAAACTCCTGGTCCAGCTCCGGGACCACCGTCAGTCCCAGCCATCGCATCTTCGTCTTTAGCCCTAGCTCTGTCTCCAGTCCCTGGGGCGGCTGAGAGGTTAGAGGGCACTGCGGGGTCCAGAGGCCAGACAACCCGTCTCATTGACTCATGGTGACCTTCCTCAGCTGTAGGAAACATGAGGGAGATGGAGATGGAGAAGGGGCGGATAAAAGAAAAAGTGTTTAATTAGGAGTTATGGGCAGTGGATACATTGTGAGCAGTCTTTGACTCATCTGTCCCACAGGCCGGACGATGACTTCAGTTTCAGTTCTTTGTTTAACTCATCCATCACACGAATGCACACACACAGCTGGAGTTCTCAAATCATTAGTCCTCATAATGCCACCACAACTGTCCAACTGCCCGGAGATTTAAATCTGCTCTGCTCACTCTCATACACACTCATCACGAGGGCACACACACTTCTCTTCTACTCTCTGGCAAATGCCCACAAATGCATATTCTTCCTCTTTGTCTCCTCTGTCTCACAAATACTTATCCAAAGGGATTTAAAATAAACTCTAAAACTGCGATTGTGGAAAAATAGTAATAATGTCTAAAGTAGGTCACTTATGTTTTTAGAGGATAAAGCATAGGGAATTAATTTAGATGTTCCAGAGTGCATAAATTAGGACACACACACACACACACACACACCCTAATCAGCTGTGATTTCACAGATACTAATCTGATCTGTAAGGTTAGCCATGCTAGCCCGTGGATTTATTATTCCTAGAACATACACAAGCACTCAGGCTCAGCTCATAGCTCAGACCAATACTGATGAGACTGAAACATATTTTCTAAGCAAAGTTTGGTGTGAGTTATTTGTAAGTAATGACAGTTTTATGGAGTCATTTTTCATTTTCTAAATTTGACACCAAATGAATCAGATACATGGAAATGGAGACGCAAAAATGGCATCCGGTCAAAGCATTTAGCTTTGGCCTTTATCTCCATTCTGTGAACTGTCTTCATCTTCTCAACAAAGCCTGAAGGTTTGGCAGACTGAGGCGATTATCCTGCCTAATACATTCAGTCTCAAAGGCACCTTGCTTTAGTGGAATTGAAAGATGTGAGAAAACAAGGCTGACCGTCTGACTGGCTGCCTCACTGGGTGACACAGTTTATTGCATCTGCACATTTGTACTGAGGCAGAAGGCTTTGGCTTTGGCGTCACTCCAGGCTGACGTTGGGTTTCTTTTGTTGTCGATGTAAAATATCATAAGAGTGCCAGGCAGAGCAGTTCCTTTCTTATTAAAGCGCACACTCATTTCAGACTGCAAAATGTGTGCATGTGTGTCGCACACTTCCCACGCTCACTATGTCTCTGCGGAGGATCGGTTAATTAAAAGACAGTGATTCTGAGCAAGAGAGGCTTTTCAGGACCAGCTCTGGGCTTAGCATCTGTATATCCTCTAGATGCCGGCTATAAAACGTTTCAACCTATCCGCCATTAAGTACCACCACTGAGCAATCTGTTCCTTGTTATAGGAGGTCATATCATAAATGCAATTAAAAGAGAAAATTAATCCATCGACTATTTATAATGCAGCTTCTTCAGGGTCTATGTTGTGTGTTAGTGCCAGCATCCAGAGCTCCATTAGTCAGTTTGAGAGAGGAGAAAACAACAAAGTCAGAAATGGCAGGGGCAATTACTTGGGAACCGCAGGGAAAGTACAGTAACATGCTTGTTAAAATTAACTAAAATGTCATATTTCTTTTTGCAGCAATTCCCTCTCACCCAGAACTTCTACAGCTTTTCAACATGTAGTGTTTCTCTGCTGGCTCTAAACAGATGATGACATGAAAGGGAATAAACGCTGAGAGCAAGCTCCACCTAAACGCAAAGACTCCTGCTAACATCATGTTTAAAGAAGGACCGTTTGCTATGCTGCAGCAGAATCTTCTTTAAAGTATGGACATAGTGTGGACGTCTCACCCACAGATGAAGACACCTGATCACGCAGTCAGCAACATAGAGTCTGACTTCCAAAGCCTCCAATGAAAGGTGCACTGAAATTACTGAACTGTACAAAGCAATTATCTAGCAGTACGGAGCTCTGTTATTTTACTTTAATGGGATTAAAGTTTCCCTAATAAATATTTGTATATAAACAATGGATCAAAGGGCCTGTGAATATTCTCATTCATCCAGGTCATAGTTATCTCAAGGAAACTGAATCGAACGCAACTGGACTTGGTTATATGTCTTTGAGGACGTTTCACCTCTCATCCAAGAGGCTTCATCAGTTCATGCTTGTCTGACTAGGCTGGGACTAGCCAAGTCCAGTTGCATTCGATTCAATTTCCTTGAGATAATGGATCAAAGGAATACGTGTACTGTGAAAGGAGACAATCCTAAAGACAATTGTCACCCGATATTGCGGGTCCCCTCAGCTATACAGAATCTTTTTGCATCTTTTAGCTTATTGTTTTTTTTTTTTTCAGCCGAACAAATTCTGCTCTCATCAACCTTGTTTCCAGCAGCAGCTATTTTCAGCAAGAAAACAAGTCGTGCACTACTTGACCAGCACCAAACAGCACACAAATAAGGTTAATGACTAGCTGGTGGACAACGTAGAGCATTTAGCAGCCAAGAGCCAGATATTTCCCTCAGGAGTTGTTGGGAGACCAAAACAGGGCTAAAAGAGATTGAATAATGGACTTACATATGTCAGGTAGCCTGAAACATGACTCCTAATTAATGCTAATGCTGTTCTGTGACTGATGGATGTGTAAAAAGGCACTTGTTTGCTAAGAACAACTAGTAGTTTGGTAGAGTATTGGTACTGAACAGCCAAAGCCAGATTGTTCTCTTAGGCATTTTATTGATGGCCTTGGTCTTTGATTGATATATTTTATATATTCAAATTCTTCTCAAGATATAATATATTCTTTAATATATTATATCTTGATTTTTGCCTTAAGTGTATATGTTTCTTCTTAGAGTTGGTCCAGCACTTTTCAACCCACACCCTATTAAAGACCAATACATGATAATGGCATCTCTCATTCAATAGTCAACCATTTGTTTCTTTGAGAAAAAGAACATATGTATATGGATAGCTATTAAGAACCAATTTGCTTGAATGGAGTAATGGAAGGATGAATGGATAGATGAAGGATTGGATTGATGGATGGAAGGACACGACCATATGCATAACTGTTAGCTGTGTTTTGAGTGTTTTCTCCTCCAACAGCTAGCCACCTGCTCTGGCTGAGTGCAACATATGTGACTCTACCATCAGACCTCTGACAGAATACTGGGAAAGAAGAACCTCCACTGAGATCAAATATGGACAGGATGGATGGGTGGATGGCTGGTAGAATAGAAAGAGTGGATTAAAGGTGGATAAATGTGGATCAGAGCAGAACTGACCTGCTTTATATATTTGGACAAAACACACATGACATTTTTTGCCTATTTCTGTGTGAGGACATTCAGATTATAGCAGATTATGAGAATCATCTCATGGAAATGGTGCACAAAACACTACTGGCCATTTACAAGGCTTTAGACTAGTGTCATGTTAGGTATTGACCATGGGGCCTTGCCAGCTGGCATTCTGTACGCTGATGCACTGCTGAATCTCTGTAGATGCCAACACAACCCTGTAAAGCCTTGCCAGGTCACTACAAGCTTTTTGACCATTCAGATTAGCCGGTCCCAGGTGCCTATGATAATATAATGGTAAATGTCTATGGTCTATGGCCATGGCTTTGCCCTCCTCAGTCCTGTGTAGTTTCCTTAGAGCTGTGGGCCAGGTAGAGTTGATCCATGCTGCCACCCTGACTGTGGGCAGGACAGGTGGTTAGGAAGTGTGACAATGGTACTGAGCCAGCTGGTCCTCAGCTCGGTGAAGCTTGGGGGGGGGGGAGGGGGGATCTGCCAACCAGCCAACTGGTGGCAAGTTCTCATTATAGTTATTATTAAACAGGCCAGATGAAAAATAATGCATGTCTTAATCGCTGTCATGGAGGCTGCTTCCTATAAAACTACACCAGACTTTACAGTACAATTTATAAGATTGGGCTGTAGTACAAAGGAGTGTCACATGGTCCACAATAATGAAGACAATGTAGTCTCACCTCATTAGTCCAAGCAAAATATAGGTGTTAGGTATGGTCCTTGGCAGAAAATCCTGAAGCCTCGGAGAGTGATAAAACAAAAGGACACAATGTGCCGAAAGCTGGGCATACAAAGGATGTCTGAACCTTCAACTAAAAATGTTATCACCACTTCCATTAATTTACTGTATGTGACTGAGAAGACAGCATAACATGTTTATACAGATTAGTGGCATCATATTACAAGATTTAGGGGTGTCAAACTTTCATAAATTCAGTTAACAGTCACCATCTAGCACTTAGGGCTGCAAAAGTTAGGCTGTAACTTCCTGTCATATCTCAAAGCTACACAAGACAACTTTGAGAGCTGGCAGCCTCAAATGTCAGCAAGGAGAAACTGACTTATTTGAAATTCTGCAGAGCATACTTTTCTTTATTAACCTGTCCAGGTCCACCAAGCTGTAGGATAAATTTATATGTCTTTCTGACAGTGAAATTTGTCATTTTCTGTAGGTATAAATGTGATCACATCCAACACCAAAATATATGTTATTTGCTCTTTAGCCACAATAGCTGTGTGGCTCTATGGATGGCAATGTTGGTTGGTCCAGACTGACATTTTGACAAATATTGGACTTTAGTTTATGACCAAATAAATGCAAAATTATTGACATCCCTAACAGCCTCAGCTGTACTTTATGCTTAGTACTAATTAGCAAATGTTAGCAAGTTATCACACTAAACTAGGACGGGGACCATGGTGTACCTATGTCACATCAGAGGTTAGATTTGTCAGTGCAAACATGTGAGCATGCTGACGCTGCACAGCCTCGCAGAGCTGCATGGCTGCAGACTCTCAGTATTGTTGACCACTAGGCAGAGGTGAAAGTCAAGATCAAGTCTTTTTCAATTGGTGGTGGCGAGCTTTGAGCTAAGGAAATTTCTGAAAGGCTAGGCAAATAATTGTGTGTAAAGTCTCAGAGGAGAAGAGTGAATCATTTCAGGATGAGAAAATCTTTTTTCACTGCCAATGTGTTTGAACGACTGTTTTTCCCTTAAAAAAAAAACAAAGCCTTTGTGGTTAGAGTGGGAGTGCTGGTAACATGTCAAAGCGCTGATATACATGATGTGGTACAAGACTCAGTGGGAGTATGGATGGTCCCAAGCCAGTAGGTTTTGTCCAACAGAGTGAGGCCGTCCAACAGGATGGACATGTTACCATTTCCTGGAACTATTCAGGGCATCCATCTGTCTGTGTGGAGGCGAGAACAGGAAACAATTTGGATGGATGAACGGATGGGTGGTCAGGTATAAACAGATCAATGGATGATAATGCAAGTAGAATCGGTAATCAAAGACATGTCAATACTGAAAAAAAAAAGGTGTTTTTATGTGAATTTTAGAGGGGTTAGTCTTTAGTGAGGGTTTTATCAGGTACAATGTTTGCCAACAGATCAGTGTGACCAGGACAGTTGTTTGACAGGATCTGACAGCACAGGAGTGATCCATATTGTCCATATTTTTTTGCATGAGAATGAAGTATCAGTCAACACGGATGGATGGATGGCAGGCACGATAACATAAGGCAAGGTGTGACCAACTGTGACATCATACCGTTTCTAAGATACCTGGGTATCAAAAATCACATTGTATCTCTGCTAATTTCTCTTACTATATGTGGAAAAAAAGAAGCAGTGAAGCAGCAATCTTAAGAGTTTGCTATTTTCTGGAAGGGTGAGAGAGAGTGGAGTTAAGGGAAAATGTGCCATCTTTTCTCAGTAATACTCAGAGGGTAGATGTGTGAGAAAACTGCCTGACAACATCTACCCAATGTGTGAACTGACTGTAGAACAGAAAATTATATCTACTAAACAGTGAATATACTATAAATGGGAAGTTTTTTTCAGGTTTAATAGTTTTATAAAATCAGAAAATAGATCATTTCAAGATTATATTTAATTTTTCATCATGATTGCTTTTTCCCCACTTTTCTACAAGGCCAAGTCAAGGTGTGATAACTGCCATACCTCATCCCAGCCAATTTATCCAATTGACACACATTGTGGATGGATGGGTGGATGGAATAGCTAATGGTGAAGCACCTTGGTTTCTGTAAGTTGCATCACCAGTTCATTTGAAAGACACACACACACACACACACACACACACACACACACACACACACACACAAGATACCTATACTCTAAACCAGACATGTCACGCAGTCTTTCAGCAGTAGGGATGTAATGGATCACAAAAATCACAGATCGGATAATTTTTTGGATCAGCCAATAGAAAAAGGAAAAAAAAGAGGGGGTAAGGTTAAATTAATCTAATAAATTTAAATGTAAAGGCAATACAATGGTATTTCACACTATGATGGTAAAACTTTGCAATTAATCTGCAATTCACATGTGTACCAAACTGTCAGGGAGCTGTATGGATCAAGGATCAACTGCAGTCAATTACACCACTATTCAGCAGATACTGTATATACACTTGAACGAGTCAAATTTGCTCAGGTCCATCTACATGGCAGATCCTGAAAGACTGAACTTACTATACATGCATTTGGTTTATCTAAGATGACGTAGGCACTATGTTGCCAGCATCATCGACTCTCAAAGAAAGGGGAAAACTAGTGCACACGAGGCTGAGAAACAGGAGGACAAGAAGTAGGAAACTACATCTGTAGCTCAGGCATGAAGGAAACGAAAAGAGACTTTTTTTTCACGTATTTTTCTGTAATATTGTACAAATGTTTTTTTTTTTATATTTAATGAGAGAAAGTGCAGTAGAACATAAACATTCCTACATTAAATTGTTATGAGGAGTCAGAGCACCAAAGGTTTATCTCTTAGGATTCCTCTTTATATCTCGGCTTAAAACAAAATCTAGTAAAAGACTTCAACTCATCACTCATCATCCTCTACTTGTCTTGACGTGATTTCTCTTGGGACGTCACATGGGAGTTGCTTTGAACTTGACATGGCAGTTGGCCTGGTGTTGCTTGACTTGATATTAGAACGCCTGATGTAAGACTGATGGTGTCAAATTGATCTCAGTGGAATGTAAATGTAAATCAAATACCAGTATAAGTTCCTTTGCATAAATATAACTGAAATGGAAAAACCTTTTGATAAAAATCTACCCAATACTTACAAACAAAAAAAGGAATTTAAATCACATTCAGTTTTAAAGTTGTTGAATCATTTAATCATGCAGCTCTGCAGCTGTGTATGTGTATGTGTGTGCTCTTGTACAACTATCTTTGTGAGAACCAGTTTTAGACCATGGGAGTGAGGACATTTTTGGAAAGTGAGGACATTTTGGCCAGTCCTCACTTTCTGAGACACCTTCAATGGGCTGTTTGAGGGTTAAGACTTGGTTTTAAGGTTCAGGTTAGAATTAAGTTTAGGTTCAGGTCAGGGTAAGTGTTGGGGTCAGGCATTTAGTTTTGATGGTTAAGGTTAGGGTAAGGGGCTAGGGAATGCATTATGTTAATGAATATCCTCGCAAGTATAGCTGTACAAACGTGTGTGTGTGTTAAAAAGTCACAAAATGTCAAGCTGAAATGCCATTTTTCACAGCTGTTTAAATTTGGGTTTTTTGCCTCTCCGGTTTCAGACATGTTTTATAGTGAACAAATGAAGAACCTGAAAACGTTTTGAACCATCCTTGTTCAGTTTGTAATTCAGGAAATGTTCATTGTAACAAGGCTTTGATAGTCTAATGTCCTCCAAATCAAAGAGAAAGAGAAAAAAGGAGAAGAGAAAAAAGGTGAAGTCTTATAATATGCTAATCCTCAGAGACTTCCAGTTTATACCAACATGCATTAAAGGAATTTAGTGGATTTGCTTTCAATATAAGACGTCGACCTCATACATCAAAACAACAAACTAATGCCATCCAAATGCCAGGCCAATCATTCGATGCAAAGAAACAATACAGAGACTGAACCTATTTGAGGTAACAGTAAATCAACAGCCCCGTTCAGCTTGACAGCAGGGCTGCTTCAGCTGCTGGGTCTCCACAGCAACCGCAGGGATGCTGTCACCAGGGTAACCATTACCATAGATAAAGAAGGAAACAGAGTGTTCCGTGCTTATGTGACGTCTGTCCTGTCTGTCGTGTATCACCCTGAAATACAGCTGTAACGACAAGGAGCAGTAATGAGGTGCTCTGAGGTTATCAAAATAAACACTATCAATTTCACGGAACAACTTTCGCCTTTGCAAGTGAGCAGAGCGCAAAATTAATTCATGTCATTTAATAAATAGAGAAAATATCTGCTGATAAAATGAAGGAAACAGCAAAAATTCCTTTGCCACTCTTTGGCTTCTAGTCACTGTGAACCATATGATCACAAACACCCGCAACATTTTACAGAAATCAGATAAAGACCCACTTATAATCATCAGTGCCCTGCATTTACACAGCTTATGATAAGAGGTAGCATTAGACATAATTTCTAATGGCAGGAGGGCTTAACACACTGTGGCAAAAGTTCAAAGACAAATTATAAATGGACCCATAAATTGTTCATTAATCTATCATAATAAAATTATGATCACTGAGGAATTACGAGGATGAGTTGGCTGCATGAAAAAGGGACACAACAGAAACAAAATGTCTGCTTTCCTTTGATTTTATTTCCTAAAAAACGAATCATTCATTAAAATGTAATTTTGCAGCTATAGACGATATATGTTATTAGGAAGGGTCATTGGTGATGAAAACAAAACTAATAAGACCAGGTGTTGGCTGTAGACTATTTATAGACCTCAGGCTGTATGGCCTTCTGTTTGATGTGAGAGGCCAGTGGTCTCAGTAGGTTTGCCCCCCTACTGAGCAACCTACATCAAAATTTTTCTGCTCTGAAACGTGGACTTTCAAGCAGATCGTTGACAGGACAAAATGCTCTGCTTTGGTGAAGAGGATCAACAATATAGCAAAACACAACGAATGGACTATACCAAATGGCAAATTGGATTATTGGGTTTAAACGTTCAAAGTACTGTAGAGATGCAGTTCAAATGCACTACAAATGTAACTGTGCTGAAAACATATGAAACATTACCCCCAAACTGTGGTATGTATTGACCGTATTTATCACATCACGTGTTGACACATGCTTTGGGGTAGTCCTGATCCTGGAAAATCCATTTGACCCTGTTCCAAATGCCATAAAGGATTTAATATGAAAAACACATCATAAAGTCAAATCATTTCAGGCATCTCAGACTCTTCACAAACATCCAAACTGTACATTGCTGTAGTCACTGCCTTGATCTAGACCACAGGGCCATACAATGAATAAGGTAACGTATTCAATCAATTACTCAGGTACTCTTGATTTGTCTTGACTAAACCTGAAGTTACACTGTTACACAAAAAAACCTTTTGAGTTGTTTCAAGGGCATCCTACCAGCTCTGTATGTTGTGGTACATGCATAAGAGTATCGCTCATCTATCCTACTGGATGAACATGCATAACGTAACATAACATGCATAACAAGGTTGTGGGTCTTACATTGCAGACAGAATAACACCTGTGAGCATTGGGATGGTAGGACGTTATGTTACATGAAGTTGGACATTAAGAGAGCAGAAAGAAAGGGAAAAACGGACACAGAAATGCACCTCAAGAGCTCGACAAATATAAACTGCAGTTCAAGTGATTAAGGTCTATTTAAGGTGTTGGTGGTCAAAATAAATACATGTGTCAAACAGCTGGTGGCAGAATATTATTACACTGCATTCCAGAAATGTCAGAAAGTTGGCAGCAAAGTAATAATAACATCGCCTTGTAGGCTGTTGGAAACTGCCAGGTGCCTAACAGGAAGCAAACTAATGCAGGGCAGTCTGTTGGGATATCTATTACTGCTTGGTTGGTATCTAGCTGCCTGGCAGACTGCTTTGCTTCTTATCAGGCATCTGGCATCGCCTGGCATCTTTTTAGGCTGCCTGGCTGCTGCCTACTCCTGCTTGGCTCTCGGCGAGGCTTATACATATCGTTCTGCCGTCTATTAGGCTGATCCTATTGTTAAGAAACCTGTAGTTACTCGCTTAGTTAGTTGCCCAGCTGAAGGGACCAACTGTGATGGTACGATGTGTTCATCACCAGTGGTTGGCTCACTGCAGAAGGAGACATGTGCAGCTATCAGCGGCTGTGAAGGAGGCTGCTGTTAGTCTATTGAGTGGGTCAGCAGTTGTTGCTGTTCCTGCTCCTATCAAAGGCTGATGGGTAATAGATTCAGTAATAGTCTTCAGAAGACTGATGTCACATTTAATTCCTGATGTAAATACTTCTTTCCACTAAAATTATCACAGATTACAGTAAGTACCATCTATTTCCAAGATATTAGGCTGTATCTGAGAATTATTCAAGTTGGGTTTTCATAAAAATGTATATCTCTGACATGCTTAAACAAGGTGTAGCAGTAGCACAAGTAGAGGTCAGTGATTTAATGTCAGTTACACAGCAATGTCTAGTTAATGTTTGCTAGTGTTGGACACCATGAACTGCTGGTCATAGCAGACCAAGGTAGGTTGTATCAGCAAAACCCAGTGAGTGAATTAAGCAAGGGTGTGTTGTATTGCTTATGTATTGTGAAATGTGTTATTTCTTGCTTTCTGGTTGCTTGTTAAGGTGCTATCACTTCCCCCACTTGAGCACAACAGCACAGCGAGCACACACATTGCAGATATATTTCGCAAAATTTACCAGCAGCCTCCTACACATTTGTTATTTCTTATAATTTATTGATTATTATAAGGAAGTAGCCTATACCAAATAAGAGACAATTATTGCATCATTGTTAGTGCCATGATATTAGATTGGTCTAATAGATAGATAGATAGATAGATAGATAGATTACTTTATTCATCCCCGAAGGGAAATTAGGTCATCATAGCAGCCGGTATATTTAAATACAATAAAATACAGTACAACAATAAAATACAATACAATACAATAGAATAAAATAGAATAAAATTAAATGTTCCAGTATATGGAGCGGAGTGTTGTACAGGGTACACAGTGCAAGGAGACATTTAGTGCAGTTCTGTGGTGGTGACTCTGACAGAGGTAGATGACTCCAAACACCGGATAAGTAATTTTCTGGCCAGAAATAGCAAATTAAAAAACGACTGTTGTGCCCTTCAATTTTTGTATTATTAACATGCTTACAACCCAGTGGATGAGCTGTGGACAACCTGAATGTCTAGGACAGGTTTACCTTCAGGATTCAGTTTGATGATTTCTTACGCACACACCCTTTCCACGCTCTTTTACCCACAGAGCATGATCTGAGAGCTTCAGTAAGTGGAGAAGGCACATTACAACACGGACGTGCACAAGTTGGTAAAACATCAATAACTATGCAGTCATGCAATAATTAAGACAAACACACGCAGGCAGGCAGAAGGCAGCACGGCGCCTCATCTGTGCTTCTCTGTCGCTGGGTCCCGTGTGACTGGCTAACACAGTCACGTGACAGCTCTGGGGCACTCGGTAGGTCAGCCAGTCTAGCATAAACAGAACTGGGGAGACATCCTGGGCTGCGGTGACGTGCTCATACACACATACGCACATGAGCACTGAGACCTTAATTGACACATGCGCTCCCAACACACACACACACACACATACACTTACACAAGCCAGCAGACATTTATTTGGAGGCGTAGAAGAAGACTTTAGCACTGGAACAGTCGGGCACTCACAAACACTTAGACAGACTCATATTTTCAGTGGCAAAAATAGACTTTAAACTGGCACACACACACACTCTGTATCTGTCTTCTCCCTTCATACACAGATATAAACAGACATGCACACAAAACAACACTCTTTCCACTTATTCCTCTGTCCGTAAGTCTCTCTTTCTCTCTCGCTCTCTCTCACACACACACACACACACAGTACATACACCACACTGGTCACCGCAGCGATGGTTGTATAAAAAGCCACAAACACTGACTTTAAGGCTTCAAGTATGTTTCAAATTGGGCAATAAGTCTGAAAAAGTTTGGATTATGTTCAAACCTGCCAGGAGACTAGAGAGATGCAATGCAGACAGGGTTGGGCATGTGGCAAAGATCATGAGGCAAATCGAGCCTCATGATCAGGCCTGTTGATGGATTGGCAGTAACACCAGCTCTGGAAAGCTACTACATAAAAAACATGAAAGTCGGGAGGCTTGACTTGAACATGTTTGTTAGCAACATCTCCAGTCTGCAGCAGGGCTGGAGATTAGTTGTTTCTGTGTACAGACAAGCTCAGACTGAGCTGGGGCTGTGAAGCAGAGAGGCAACAGATTCTGCATCCATTCCTAAACAGTTCTCAACACCCTCCCAGCTGGCTGAAGCTAATGCTGTAGCTGTGTCCAACAACCTCCCATCTGGCCAGTGTTGTAGCTGCTGTGGGAGGGTGATACTATCTGATGACCACCCGCATGATCACAGACAGTAGGGAAGATATTCACCATCTTAGCTGGTTATCTGATTTCTTCTCCAGTTATATATATATATATATATAATTTTTTTTTGGCAGCTTTTCAGTCATTTTGTGCCTCATTGTTGATATCTGATACACAGCACCGCAGATGGAAACATTTATTAGACCATACATACTACACAGTTTGTTGCATGATGTATATTCCAATATGTGATCATGAAGAAAATAAAAGTGACCTTTCCTATTACATATGAGCCGACTAGTTTTTTGAGCCAAAAAATGACGATGTAACTTTCAAAACAAGGAATAAGCTAATCTTCCTCTTACAATGGACAAGTTGTAGGTTGTGGTCACACTTGTTTCAAATAGGGCCTCTCATAGAATATACTTGCTTTTAAGTATGTGTTCACATGATAACTACCCCACCTAACCTGCATCCTTTGAAGCTTAGTTGTACGTGAAATGAATGCTATGCTGAAGGCAAGATGCAATTAAGGACAAGAATAGCGGCAGTATTTGAAGCAAGGTCAGAAGCAGACTGAACCAGTGACTATACAAATGGCAGAAAGTTTTGAGTTTGTCTATGATGCCTCTTTTTGGCTTACTGTAGTTATGTTTAAGTAGTGCAAACTTTGAAGTAGGGATGAAATGGTTAGTGGTTTAATGATAAACCGTGGTAAAATTCCCAGCAGTTAGTATTACCATTTCAAATTTAATTATCATTAAAACTGTGTTAGATTTTTAGCTTTGGAAAACGTACCGTAAATGCAGTCCAGCATCAACTGAAGTTATCAACAGTCTCCCAGATGCAAGCTGGCAAACGTGGGTTTGTTTTGCGTCAATGAAAATATGGCAGAAGGCAGTGACAGCGTTCCGGACATATTTCAGCCAAAGAGGACTAAGTGTGGTCTTATTTTGTTTCTTGTAAGAGTGGTGAGGGTAACCTGATCTAACAAAATCAATGCAAAGGGTGGCAACACTTCAAATCTTACGAGCCATCTTCGTGGCCGCCACCCACTACTTTATAGCGAATGCAATGCAAGTTAACTTGTAGATGAGTGCATGTTGTGGGGACTTTGGCATGGAGGAAAATCTAATGGTAACACATCACATTTGATTTGGTTTTCATAAGTTTACATAAGGTATTGTTATTATTTTAATGTTTATGTAAACAAGTGCATTGACTCACATGGAAGCTGCTTGTTAAGATGTGCACATTTGTCCTGTCATATCATATAGTTTTAACAACTTTTGAATACTGAGGTGATAAAACAAGCACAACTCAAGGTCCACGTACTAGCTTATTCTGGAGGTTAACATTTGGAACGTTTGAAAAAGCAAAACTCTTAAGCAAACATGGACGAAAATATCTAAAAGTTCTCAGACTAATGGAGGGTTTGAATCTACAGTTTCGTGACAGCCAGTAAGAGGCTTGATTTGTATTTTTAAAATCTACCCTAATGAGAAAATAAGAAAATACAATTATTGGTTGACTTCTATTGCAGGCTATATTATCAGCTATATCGGCAAGAACTACTATTAGTATCAAGTCGAGCTCCACTGTAAAATATACTTCTATAACTTTAACCTTAAGTCAGTTCAAATCAATATGTTTACACATAACGCTGCCTCCACCCTAAGGGGAGTCTGAGATAAAAAAGGTTGCTGGAATTCTGAATTTATGGTTCGTACACACTGAACCTGAGCGGTCTACGGTATTTCTGTAGAATTTTTAGTTTAATATTTTATTATACAATTGCCTGTACTTTTTCCATCATCATATCTTCAAGCATCCATGCTTATTGTTATTAATTGGTTTTTGGAGACATGCAGAATCTTCCTGTAGTCATCACCACCATCTCAGAAACACACAGCTGTGGAGGCTCACGAAACCGCTGCCTGCCAGTGTGGTCTATAATCCTGGACACCGTGGGGGCCTTAACACTCACTGCCTTGAGCATATTCCCCCAGCAGGAGGTGCTGGATGGTGTTGAAAACATTTGAAGAAAGCAGAAACAATTCTCGCATCTTATTCAAATGGTGGTATGGCCCACGGAGCAGGGAGATTATGGCACTGTCTCCCTGGACACGAGCCTGCAGGCTCACTGCAGGAGGTCAGAGGAGACTTTCAAATGAGGTAAGTTCATCCAAGATAAGTTTTTCAATAGTCTTTATGGTGTGTGATGTTACCAATGTGGGGCCCATAAATACATAAAAGGAAAAAAAGGGAAGGTTCAAGTTGGTGTGCATCAATAATGGTATATTTTCAGACTTCAGCGGAAATGCATTTTGTGCACTTTTAGCATCGTGGACAACTCAGCATAGAAATAATTCAAACAAATCCCTTTGTTAAAAACTGAAACAATGACATTTTTGCTTTGGAATGAGGAGAAGTCTCGCTCTTATCAGCAACTGCTTTTCTGTATTGAATAGTGTGTGTGTAGTGAAATGTGTCATGTATCAGCTGACAAAAAAACAGCTTACGCAACTCCCCCAAATTAAATGCAAACAAAAGCAATGCCATATTTTGATTGGGAATGAAAAGTGCCTGAAATTACTGGACAGCTCACAGGCTTTTTCACCATCTTAGTTTAGTATGCTAAGATTTACTAATTAGCAAAGTACTTGGTCATAAAAAACAATATTGAGCTAATGGAAATTTTGACCTGATGATGGCACCAGATGAAAAGTTAATGGATCACAAAAGTTATTACACTTAATCCTGAGCAGGAAAGAATT
This sequence comes from Lateolabrax maculatus, assembly GCA_031216445.1. Classification (NCBI taxonomy): domain Eukaryota; kingdom Metazoa; phylum Chordata; class Actinopteri; order Acropomatiformes; family Lateolabracidae; genus Lateolabrax; species Lateolabrax maculatus. Next base: position 5,766,475 of record CM062214.1, read on the forward strand.
TCTGCACCTAATATATGACAATCCATTCAATAGTTGATGAGACATTTCACTCAAAACCACAAATCAGAACTTCATGGTGGCGCTAGAGGAAAGTTCAGGGGATCACCGATCACATATGAACAAATCTGTTTGTACAAGTGTTTTTTGCATGAAGCCCATCGTACTCACTGCAGGATTTCACTACTTCAGCCATAACCAAAATATCAGAAAAACAAGGTCATCTGTCAATGAGGAGAAATAGTTTTGCTTGTGCTCCACGCAAATCAACTCATTCATGTGTCAACCCACAGGCACACAAACACAGAGACACAAGGAGCGGGACGTCGTCTCTGCTCCGTCATAGCCTTTACTTTTATCATTCTATTATTAATTTACTATGTGAGGCACATCCATTTTGAATTTCATTTGTTTTTCAAACCACTGCTATAAAGGCCCTTTCATTTACAATACAGTACATGCACAGTGGCATCATGCTCTCTTCGTCATGGAAATGTTGCTCACATTGCTGTAGAAAATGGGAGCAGCAAAGGTCAATTGATTCTCTCTGTTATCTAATGTGTTCTAATCCGCTCCCTAAACTCGTCATTCTGCACGACATGTGGAAACGCTGCACTGTGGGTCATATGCATCAGAGTCTGGTACAGAAAGCAGAAAGCTAAATTAATAAAAAAGAAAAAAAGAATGTAACTAGCTGTATCTTCATAAACAGCACTACTCTACACACTGCCTTTGTCCTTTTGAGCTCACATTTTGCAACATGACCAATCACTGCAGCTCAGTGAGCAGAGCAGCAGGCCAAAATAATTCTGAGAAGCCTGATGAAGGTTCAGGATGAAGGATTTCATCTTTTATTTATTTTATTTGCGCACTTATTTTTTTATCTATTAGCTGTAATGGTTGTTAAAATACACACCACTTAGCCTTGGAAAAAGTCTTAAACATAATAAAATCCATCTTCAACATCGGCCACAGCACTCCCTTTGAGTTCACACACTCTTTCTAAGAATAAACCAAAAAAAAAAAACTCAGCTACATTATTCTACGTTGACGATAAAATCCTGCAGTTTAATACAGCACTCAAAACAATTAGGGATTATGTTTTTGCTAGGCGGAGTACCTTCCTGTCTTTTTTTTAACAAGATGCATCTAGTGAAATTGCAGACACACACACATTGTACACTGTGTGTGTGTGTGTGTGTGTGTGTGTGTGTGTCAGCCACACACTGAACTCCGGAGCCTTTAGCTCATGTGGAACGACACACAAGGGGACAAAAACTATTACATCATCTGCCTAAATCCATTTACTCTGGCACACACACATACACACACCCAGAGCCACATACACACTGACAGGGACAATAACACATCCAGACACATACACACACACACACACACACACACACACACACACACACACACACACACAATCACTCAGACGTCCATGCACACAAACACGCAAACAAGCAGAGCCGAGACAGAGTGACGCACACAAACATTGGAAAGTAGAGGTCCAGTCACACAGTAGCACAGACGAACTTACAGAAACAGGAAATACATTCAAATTTAAGAAACACACAAACACGCACAAACGACAGCTCAGATCTCATTTCTCGCTTCATTTCCCACAGCCAACCTGCTGCTCGCTTGCGTGACAGCAACTCTATGATGACAGATGATGACGGAATGCTTTGCAAGTGTTCATACGAGTGCATGTTTGTGTGTGTGTATGGATGTGTGCATAGTACAAAGGTGGATGGATGAATGTTGCTGTTTATTTTCTCTGATGGTTTCAAAGGTTTTTTCCTTTTCCGCCTTAAACTCAGCAACGCCGAATAGAACAGAAGTGTGAGAGAAGGAAATCATTTGTTTGAGTGTCGATTTACCTACAGCCTGTACATAATTTCAAAAACAATTTTAAAACAAAAAGGAAGCCCATATAAAAATACTAGTAAAGATATGACACACATTTAGATTTAGCCAACAATTTCGCAGCAGAACTGAGCACTATGTGAAGCCAATTTAGTGCAGGCAACCTGGCACTGCAGACAAAATTTATCACAACCCCAGCAGGCAAAGATTTGGATAGAAAAAATGGATTTAAGCAAAAGTAACTTAACAAAGTGTAAACTGAGCATAATTAAAGCAGAAGGCAGGAGTTCCGTGAGAAATTTAACTTCCTGTAGAGCAGAGGGAAGATTTTTAATGAACAGACTGTGAAAAAAAAAAGCAAAGCAGTTTTGACATGAAAGGGTGAGGATGGAGAAAATGGAGTATTTTTTGAAGCAGAACAGAAAACCAGGAGCCCAGCGCATCATGGGTCAGTGCTGCTCACTTCTGTGCATCCTCTGAAACAGTAATTTCCAGCACCAGGACCAATCCCTGAGGCTCAACATGAACAGACATGTGGTTAGAAAGGAAGCAGAGGAGTCAAATAAATCTGGAATGTATCTCAAAGTTTGAGCAAACATCAGGGGATTCATAACTCATTGTCAAAATGTAAAAATGCACAAAAAAACAGTAAGAAAGAATGTTTCCAAAGTTTTGTTAGTGACCTTAGACCTTTCTGCTGCTCTGGTCGTAGAAAAGCTGGAATGTCTCCAAACGAATGTGAAGCTATGAATATATCCAGGCTGCAGTATTGATTGTCAGAGTATTGTTTGCTGATGAACGTTTACATTTGATATAGTGTTGTTTTGGGGGAGAGGAGTTTGTAGATTTGTCATAATTTAGTCATGATTAAGTTTTGAGGGAAATGGTTGAAAGTTGTTAATCAGGTTTACTTTCTTTTTGTGTCTTTGAGTTGAAAATTTCGTATCTGAAGTTTTGAAGTGTATCAATTCTGCAGGTGGTTTGACGGCATTAAAGCTGCTAAAATCTTTATTTTTCTATTAACATAGATAGGTGGGTCATTCGTGGTGATATAAACAATAGATAATTATCACCCGAGTCTGCTGTCCCCCTCAGCTTTACAGCTTGTTGTTTGGGTTTTACAACTCTTAACTTTCCATTTTTGGTCAATCTTACTAATCTAAAATCTCAAAGAATCCACTGTACACCAAACAGCAGACCGAGAAAGTTAACGCCTGGCTGGTGAACATGTGGAGTGAAGCATTTAGCACCAAAGAAGTGTGATATTTCCCTCAGGAGTTGGCGAATATGAAAACAGAGCTTAACCCTCACCAAGTGGACAGACAAATGACTCCAAATGAATGCTAAGGTTGCTCTATATCTGCTGGATGTGTAAATAGGCAACTTAAAAGGTGATAATATATCAATGTTGTGTGTATTGCTCGTTTTTGATGCCCCCAAGTAGCCAAAAAATAAATACATACATCTGCAAATGAAGGTTTAACAAGCCACTGGAAAGATTTTCCAAGTGGCGAACCATCGCTGCTTATCTGACAGCCCACAGTGTCGCCCTGTCACACAAAGTCCAATCTGTCTACTGAACCACGGGGAGAAGTGAGCTATGCAGACAAAACTGGACACCTTAGCATAGGAGGACAGCTTTAGATCAGTACAGGTAGAATTTTTCAGTCGAGAAGTCAGGTCAGAAAATTATGAATAAAGTAATGTCTTTATGATGCAAATGTGGCATCAAGCATCATAGATCACCTATGTTGGTGAACGTGAACATATTGGATGCGACTGACTGACATCATCTTACAGGATTTCTGGGTATTGGAGTTTGAATTTGTCAAAAAGGTATTGCAACAATTCTGCTTGTAAAAGGGGACTCACAAGTCAAATTCTTGAAAAATATAAGTCAAGTTTTACAAACTACACATCTCCAAACTGAACTAATAGTTCTGAAAACAGCGGGTGATGATTCCCAATAACTCGCATGGGTCATTGGACATCCCAAAATACCTCTTAGTGGCTTTTAGTGGTGCTCTGAATCCACACAACAGCACACAGTGCAATTTGTGTTATTTTTATATTTCAATTTTTAACTCTGGTAAAGGTAAAATGGAGAGCCAGAGTATGTTAGATTAAGTAGTGTCTGCTTTTGGAGCAGAGAACTGTCACAGGGGGGAAATTCAATCAAGTTTTATTGAATCTGGACAGCAATATCAGAGAGACAATAATAAAATAATTTGAGAGCCTCAGTTTCACCTTACCAATGGAAGTTGCTTTAATGTTGTGTCGTAAAAACAAAGAGAGACTCAAGGTTGCATAAAAAAGGTTTTGTAAAAATGGGTTACTGCTTGACATACAGGTGATCTCAGACAAACACTGAATTCATTTTTGCAAAGGTGTTGTGTAAACAGGAAATTACTGAATCTTAAAGTACAGTATTATGTAGGGCTGAACAATTTAAAAAGAAAATATCACTGCCATTATTTTGATCGATATTACTATAATGATATGATATTATATATGATATTATGCATAATATTGCAATATTAGAGGGGATACTAATTTTTACATAATTATTCTCATTTTCATTGAGAAAGATATTCATATGATTATGGTGTATTTATGCGGGGGTCTGTGCCAAACAGAGATATTTTCCTCTGTCTGTAGTATATGATGTAAAGGCCAGGACATCTCTGCAGCACAACAAACTTCATTCAAAACGCTATTTTGACATATATTTCACATTAAACAAATATTGCAGCTCCTGCAATTTTGATACCATTTTGAATTGTTTGTTAATTTTTCAGCACTGGTATTATTTACACAAAAAAGGCAAGAAAAAACAAACGGGACATAGGGTTAATAATATAAACCACATACAATAAAAAAAAGCAAACCCTTAATAATCCAAAATAAATGAATAAAAAGACAAGATAAGAAAACAGTAGCCTATCGGATATGTATTTGCAGGTCATTATTAAGCAAGCATGAATTCTGACTTTTTTCTTTTTTTACAGGGTTAGGGTTTTTTTTATAAAAAAAAAGGTCTTTGTTGAGCCCCTTACTGAGTATTTTATTTTCTCTTACATCTTTGATCCAGTGAGTGAAGGTAGGTGTGCATCTTTCCACTTGAGTAAAATTAGACATTGAGTAAAGTAGCAAAACCTTTAAACACATCTGACGTATTGTACATATTTGCATTCTTTTGTAGTCGTGTTTCTGGCCACCTGATGAATGTAAATCCCAATATTCAGTCTCCTTGTAGCTTTGTTTTGGTCTATCTGCTCCTCTAGCTTCTACTGTTAATGCTGCACTATGTTCACCAGTTAGTTGCTACCACTGTCATGAGCTGTGTGGTGCTGGGTAACGTACAGTGGGTTTAATGCTGCTGGTAATGAGGTTCACAAGGGCAGTGAAATAAAGTGATAGTATGGGTTACTTAGAGTAAAGTCCATTTAAAACAACCTGTGTGCAGACTTTTACACCTTGAGGTGGATGGACAGTCTACGCCTTTATTTGAAAAGTTTATAAATTGTTTTTTGTAAAGAGTGTCACAGCTTTTGCCAATCAGGTTTATCCATCTGCATTTTGGTCCTACTATTTTGTCTTTTTAATATCAGGGGTAAAACCCAAATGCAGACGGAGGCAGGTAGCAGGATGATAAGGTATCTTACAACACATGTGCAGGTATAAATCCAGATACAGGTTAAAAAACTCAAGAGAAAACACAAGAACTGAAAACAACGATGAACCGAGGTAGACTGACAAGGAACAAAGGCTTTGGGGCCTCATTTATAACTATTGCATATGCACAAAACAGGTCCTGAGGTGTATACACCACTTCCCATGCAAAGGTTTGGATCTATAAAAACAAACTTGACGGGAGAGTTTGCACAACTGTAGGGAAACTCTGGCCCATGCATACGAACATTTCGTAGACAGGGGAAATAGCCGATACAGATAGCGAGGTGGTGAATTGAAGTCAGATTGTAGAAATGAAATGTTTAATTTCACTTCATACCACACGTTAATTATGGATCCACTTTATCATAAACATTCGAACCAGCAGGGTTATTTGTGCTTGTGCTAGTGAGCCATAACCATTCCATGGTTGAATGTGGGCGTGAAGACGGCGGGATATGAGGCTGATCCACATGCACACATTTCCAGGTAGGTGATTTATAAAGCGAACGTTGTCTGCAGGTGTGCCATTTTCGGCTTTTGAACGCACATACACTTTTAATATGGATCTTATGCACTGCTTGTCTACATGAGGCCCCTGGGCTGGTACAAGTAGTGACTGACTGATGAGGGAAGTGAAGACAGGTGAGGCTAATAAGGAACAGCTGAAGACAATTACAAAGGTGGGGTGACACACAAAGGCAGGAAGTGAAGTGACAGAAAAGAGAAGAGACAACAACAAAATAAAACTGGAAACAAAGCATGAAATAACAAGACCACTTGGTCTTTGAAGTGATACTGCTCACTTAAACATGTTTTTCGAGCTGTAAACTGAATTATATGCCTTACTGTGATGAAACACATCAATGCTGGTGTTAATATTGACATTTTTTGCCAAATATATAAAAATCAGCATTTCATAGGTTGAAAAACGGCTCAACACACCATCTACAGTTTTTAATCAGCCCTGGAAATTGCAGGCTGATGCTCAGATAGAGTCGACCGGTTGGGACCTATCTATGTCTTGAAATTTATATTTAAAAAAAAGATAACGCCCTCTAGTCAGAGGCGGGCGGATACTAAGGGCTGACGACCAGTACCGTTAACTGCAATAAACAGCATGGCTTCACACCGGAGATCCTCTCATAGCAGAGCCACTAACTTCAGCCGAGCTAACGGCTGGTAAAGCTCTGACCACCAGCTCCCTGTAGCTGTGGATTCTGCAGAGCGTTGGTTAGTGACCACTGACCGTCACACACCACGTGGCCTAGAGACCACACCTCCCACAGGTGCTGCTCCTCCCCCACCCCTCTCTGTTGTGTTTTTCCAGATGTCCTGGAGGGATGCTTCTAGCAGAATTTGAGGGTGCAGTTACTTTAAAGTAATTTCAATGTCTATATAGAGACTTTTCTGAAACACAGCTAAACATGACGAGGGAACAGAGGCAGATCATGACAGTGTGAATAAAAATAGTAAAGCACTGAGCTGATAATTATCTGTGGATTTCCCACTACGAGCGACACCTTTCACATTACACATAGTCATTTGATCCATTAATAGAAAAATATTGATTACTAACTATGCGATCTCAAGAAAATTATTCTTATTATTCCTACCGTGTGAGTCATAAAAGATACACTTTTAAATTGAGAGCATAAACTGCGTGTTTCACTTTAAAATCCAGTCACATCCGGCTGCATTTTCACACAGTTGTCATGTGTTTGTCAGCTGGAAACTGATGGTTTATAAAAACATGTGAAAACTGTCAAGTTATTGAAGACAACCATTTCCTCTGAGAGATGTCAGAAAGGAGGACAGGCCTCTTTGTAGTGTGACACACACTCACTCACACACACACACACACACGGTACTGTACACATTAAACACACAGGAAGGGAAGTTTAAAGCTCTAATTCACTTATGAATTCCTATTAACCCAAGTACACCCTCAAAACAGAACACATCACACACTCCTGTCGTCACTCAAGTGAACACTCATCCATTCGCTTGCTCACTCAGACACACACACACACACACACACACACACTTATGTATTATGCAAAAGCAATAATCATAGTGGGTTGTTCTGGCACTTTGACTGATGGTTTGAAACATTGTGTGTGTGTGTGTGTGTGAGTGAGTGAGAGAGAGAGTCCATACAGTATTTGTGGCTGTGTGTAAAGCAATATTGATTTTCCAGTAAAAGACATGCCAAAACTGCTGCAGGATGCACCATGTGACTCTGCCCCAACCAATAAGTGAACTGAATGAATCTGATTGGCCCTGACCGCCTGATGTGCTTTTGCCCTTACTGTGTCCCCTGTGGTGGCACTCACTCCTGTGTGTGTGTGTGTGTATTAGTGTGTGTGTTTCATAAGACACATATGGTGTGAGCACAGAGTGCCATTTCATTACTGACTGTAGACATTAATCTGATTAAGTGTAGTCGTCTTTATCCTTATCCTGACTCATACTGTATCAGTCACTGCCTCAACCCAGTGATGAGGTTGAGATGATGAAGATGGCGATGTTGATGAAAATAGTCTCTGCTGTTCTTTAAACTACAGTAAAGAGAATAAAATCTTCACTAATTAGTCTCTACACGTTATGTAACTTACTGAATCATAGAATCACACACAGAGCAGAGTTCAGCATCTTCACTGACAGTTTGTGCCAGTTGAGAAGACATCACAGACTTCCAAAGTCTTTAAAAAAATACTTTACCGCAGAACTCAGAAAAACAGTACTTTACTTCAATCCTAAAGTATAAAAAAGACTACTGTTCCCCACTGTTTTCACCATTCATCTCTCTGTGCTAAAGACCACGTCCTGACTTCTTAATGTCTCCACAGCTAACCGCCTCTGATCTTCAGTGAATTTCACACAGCCATCTGAACCAACGGGTACACTGGCTTTTCAACATTTCCCTCTCACAAACCCACAATCTAATCTGGGTTGTTGAGTGCATGGGCAGCCTACAGCTTCTTAACACCTAAACTAGGTCTTGAACAGCATGTATGATTATGCACAGTTATGAATATTCTATGAGGATTTTTCCTCCGGGCTGGTAAATAGACACAGAGCGTGTGGTGAGGTCAGAACTGTGCTGGTTGACTTTGATTTACCCAGGGGGGATAATTACCTTCCTCATTGAAAGCAATTGTTCCGTTTACACAGCAATGCAACTTCGGTCCACCAGACAGACATAATGAGGAAAATAAGCTGCCATGTGGAAATGGATTTACGTAATTGCTGCTGATTGGACTTTGATTTTAACCGTAAATGAAATGGCCTGAAATGTATTATACTCTCTTCTTTCTTTTATCTGCTGTCCAAATATTTGGTGGCCTGAATTACTCTGTTTTTGAAGGCACTTAGATTTAGCCTATTTACATGCACAGTGTACAGGATAATAGCCAAAATCCTGGCTGAAGTCAAATTCAGGATAAGCTGTTTGTATGCATCTTCATATTCACAGACAAGCAAAGAGAATATTTCAAATATCACCATGGAAACAGAAGAGACATACTGCAATAAACATGAATCTGTCTAATGAAAAAAGTAACTTTTAGGCATATATCACCATACTGCAGCTGTTATATCATTATATCTAGATGGACTTGAGTTTGTATCTTTTATTTGGCGATGAAATATGGTGTTTTCATTTATCAAGTCGAAAAAGTTAGGCAGAGTAACTTGAACATATATATACTGTATATATACACATATATATATATTTTTTTAAGCAACGTTCTGTCTGGCTATAAGTTTGTGTTAAGCCAACTGTTTATCTAGATAAACTTAAAGTGAAAATGTAAATGTTGTTTACGCACAACTATAAAACATTTTCTCCAAAACAGTTAAACTGCTTAGGAAGGAGAAAAAAAATTACTGTTACTTCAAGGCCACATGGAATGGAAAGACACTTGGACAGACAGATGTGCACATGCTCGCGCGCACACACACACACACACACACACACACACACACACACAGCAGTGATGGAGTGAAGGAGGGAGGTGAGCAGCTGCAGTGATACAGGGTGAGTTGAAGGAGAGGAGGCCAAGGAGCTATAAATCCCTCTCTCTCCCAGTCAACCCTTAAGAAGCGAGGGCTGATTAAATTTTCATTCTGTCTCTCGCTTTCCTTCCCTCTCCCCCTTCTTTCTTTTTCAGATGCTACAGTGGAAATAAATCCCTGCCGCCTGTCTGTTGGCCTGTTTGGAGGCTCAAACAACCTCCTGTGGGAACGAGGAACTCTTCAACATCTAGCTCGAAAAAAGCTTCTACCCTACAAGTTTCATCTGAACAAATTGATTTTTCTCACAGTCATCACAAGCTAGATTGCATTTTCTGCGTTTTGAAAGATTTTCTAAAGCAAGTGATTTTGAATGAATAGTGGAACGACTTGAGACTGGGCTCGAATGCATGATACAGACACACCTGGAGGACAGGATTGCGGCGTAAGTCCCGGAACAAAAACACAGAGGCTTTTGAAGGCGAAATCCACAATCAGTCCGATTGTATAAAAGCCTTACAAGACAAAAGCAATGTACCACGTTTTTATATTATTTTATTTCAGTGACAGAAGAAAAATACATCTTCTCACTCAAGAGTCCTGAGGCTGAAGGCAGGAGTACAGCAAAATTACTCAAGGAGCCTGGCTTTCAGAGAAAATTCTACTCTTCCAGGCAAAAGGCTTCAACTAAGGCCACACTGTATGAAAAGCAAAACCCAGACTCTGAAGGGTGAAGACAGATTGAGCCTCTCTACTATTGTATGTAACTGAAATCTTTGGTGTTCATTTCTTTCAACAGATTCAGCAATTACAGAAGTGATAGACAATAGTGTTAATGATGATGATGATGATGACGAGGTCACGCTTTTGTTAATTTTCTTCACATGCTAAGTTCAGTCAGGAATTTATTGTCTTTCGGTCCCTCTTTCTCTTTTTTTCACCTCAAGCTGTCAGTCTTTTTCACATTTGACATTTCCTGTCTCTTCACATCACATTTAACCAATCAGAAAATGAGACTTGTTCCGTGCTTGTCTGACTCCAGCTGTCTTTCAGCACTGTCGTCCGGGCTCCTCACGTCCACCCCGACTCCTCCAGAGGGAATTTTCCAATTCCTGGGTTGACACTTCATCTCTAAAGTTGTTATTACCAGGGACTGTGTGTGCTCTGCATCAGGGGGGGATCTGTCATTTGTTGCCTGTACACCACCTCATGAAAATTATTTCTTGATGGGGTCATGCCAAAACCTTTTTTTAAATCAATTCAATCATACAACTAGAGAGAACTCCTAAAAGCATAACCCTCCACCAGCACTAAACAATTATCTCAACTTGGTGTTACGAAATTGATTTTCTGACCTTGAAGAATTACTAATACTGTCCAAAAAAAGAGTTCCATTTCAGCTATGAAATAATGATTGACATTTCACATTTGGATCATCAGCTGAATTTACTCCATTGTTCCTTCTGTCCATCAAACATCTTGGGAATTTGTTGTTTGTTGAATTTGTTTGTTTGTTTGTTTATGTTTTTGAGGTGCTGCTGACAGAGTGAAAAGAGGAAAAATAAAGCACAAATGTTTGAGGTACTGACCAAACACTCAGCCCATACAAGTATATTTTAAACAATCTTTTGTTAGAGGCAGAATGAGTATCCATTCATGTCATTATTTAGAATGTGTGTAAGACAAGCTTGACTTTTGACAATCAATATCAGCAAATAATACAGGAAAAACATGATCAATCAATCTCTGTATGGGAGGACATAATGTAAAACAACACACCTAATAAAAAATAAATAGAAAAAAAAGGGACTGGAAATATATTGTCCTTAAGCAATGCATCTTTATACTTTAAGTGGCCAGATTGACTGAATAGAATCAAATTCTCCTTTCTGTAGGTTCAGAAAGTTTCTCCATTCTTTAGACCATAAACTCATTAGATTATTGAATTTTTTTGGCACATCATTTTAAGATATATCATATTAAAGGCTCTGCACACTCACACAAGTGTGTTTCACAACAGATATTTTGACTGGTCAGAGTATGAAAAGAACAGGTGGTACTAATAACATTAACAATGGCTCTGTTGTATTCAAGTGCCACAGTAAGTCATGACAGGGTCACAGTGAGCCAGCATGCTCAATAGCAGAACCCTGAAACCGAAGTAGCTAAATGGAATTCAGCCATTAATAATTGTATGATTCACCCCTGTGCTTCTCCTTCTGTGACATGAAAACATTTCTTCAATGAAAAAGGGCTAAAAGAATGATAAATTAGTATTTTGTTCCACCCAAAAACCTGCAACAAAGCTGAAAGGAGAGTGAAATGGAATGAAAAGGTACTTTCCATGGCACACACTCTACCTTCTGCTAACAATCGCACACGGTGCATTTTGTGGATGCACAAACTGCAGTTGTGTGACACTACATCCGTGAATGATGTAAAATGACAAAGGGGGGGACTCGACCCTTTAAGAAATCATAATATTTTTCCTCTTTTCACTTATTACACGCAATGCAGATATCCATCAACATACAGAGTAATTAACTGCGGAACCTTTCTTGCATTACACATCTGGAGAGAAGCATGAAGCATGCTGCAGATGCAGAACTCCAAGCTGTGAATTCTCTATAGATACATTTAGGCGTACACACTCCACATTGCATGACTCCGTATTGTGTCTGTGTGCACACACGAATGAGCTTTGAACATGGGAAGTGTTCTCATGTAAAGACACTTTTTGTACATCAAAGTGCTTCTCGCATGAGACAGTTGGAAAATAATTAACCCTAAAACACACCGGCGAGGAAACATGCAACCTCTCGCAGCCCCCACAGATTAGAAAAATACAAAGTGTGGCTAATTGGGATTATAAAATCAATTTATCCAAAAGAGCTTCTGCCTATGATTTATAACAGGGCCCTGCCATGCATAATGTATTTAATGTACAAGCTGGGGAAATATTTATGATCTTGCATATGAAACCTCTCTCTCCCCCTCTCTGACTTCAGGTCTCTCTCCATATTCCTCACTCAAACATACACACACTTACACATATTCCAGAAATAGATGATTAGCTCCAGAGTGCAGCAGAAAAGGAGCTGTCTGTTACACTGATGAAACTGAGTGCTGTGATGAATGCGTGTATGTGTTTATGCCATGATGTGTGTGATAGAGGGTAAAAGGCTGAGGTGCATAACATCCGAGATAAGGACTGTTTTTTGTCAGAGATGTTTAGCCTGGTTAGAGCGATCACAATTACAAAACGTGAGCCAGAAAGTTGTGTCGATCATATCATTAGAGCTCATCTCCCTTGCATAATAAAGCTGCTTCTCTGTGTTTCTGCCTGGCAACAGTGAGAGGAATGATAGCACTGCCAGTAGAGTCCTTTAACATGACAGCAGGCATCATTTACACGGTCTACCTGCAGTGAAGAAGAGTGTCTGAGGTACAGATGCGTCATAAACGACAGGTATTGCAGAGGACTGATGACACTTTAAGAAAATGGAGGTGTGCTGAGCACTTTGTTGTGAAACATCCAATTTTGCAGCACATTATGCTATTATTAACGAGGATTATTTAATCATTATTTAATGCCTTCCAATTCCAACCATATTCTCATGGTTCTGGTTTAAATCTGAGAGGTACTTAAAAGCCAAAACTTCCATCTGATTTGCTTTTTCTTTTTCCTTGTCGGTGTGAAAGGCTCCAGCAGTGCATAATCAGAGCGGCACAGAGAAGTACAGAACGGAGTGAAGCCGGCAGAGCGACACTAAACGAGTCACTGCTGCTTTAATGCCGAGAACATGTGCAGGGATATGCGGGGATGCAGTGCTCGCCCCCCCGCCTCCTGCCTCTGGGACCACATGCAGGATCTTTGGCCTTGGATCAATTCCAGCTAGAATCCTCCTTTTAGATGTACTGCTACACCTCTGATCACCTGAGCTCTTCAGACAAAGGGAAAAAAATGGAGCAGTATGATGACGCAAAGAAGGACAGCTGAGGACTGAACACGAGCAGCTGGCAGAAATTAAAGCTGCAACATGAAACTTTTATCCTTGAGGCGGGGACTGTATTGATGGTGCTGTGCTCCTCCCGCTCTAGTCAGGTTTCTTCTCCAACTCTTGTCAATCAATGAAATGCCTGCCAACATCTAGCATGAGGCTGAAGGTAACCAGCCACTGTAAAGCCTCCATAGGCGCTGCAGCCAAAAGCAATACTGACTGTGTTTTGAAACATTAAGCTTCACTCCACTTTCTTCTGTTGTTACTGCCATGCGTTCACTGTTCTGTGGCCACCACAGCCAGACAACAAGCTGCACACACAATAAATGCATACATTCATACAAAACATTCCAGTGTCCTGGAAAGCCAAGTTGAAGTGAGAGCGGAATGACTAATAATAGATACTATAACAGCCCTGGTAAATACTTTTGCTTCTAATTGATTGTCAGGTGTGTATTAAATTAAATCGAGACACTATAAACACATTCTGGTTAACAATTTAATCACCATTGTAAATCAGTGTTCATGGTAGCCTGGGTAGTTACAGTACACTGTAAGTATGTGGATGATTTACACTAAGTGGTTAAACTAACTAAACTGTTAAACTGAGGTCCAACCAGTGGCGATCACTTTGTCAGCCTGCCTTAAAAGGATATGGCATTATTCTACATTTTCTCATTGTCCACAAATCCCATGAAAAGACCCAAACCATCTCAATACTGTCTGAATTTCCTACCTAAAATGCCCTGAAATATATAATAATAGAATGAGGGACACTTGTTAATAATATAAGTTATTGCTTATATTATTACCTATAGGGTCGTGAGTGTTGCCATTATAAGGGGCTGAAAGACATCACTTAACTTTTACCAAACTTGCCGCAGTGCTGTTCTTTATTTTCCGATGTTGGTGACATACCACCCTTGATACATTAAGGAGACATGCTTTGACGCAAAATAAATCAGAAGTGAACTGTGGCTTTAGGAACCTTTTGGAATGAATCTTGGAAATGTTATGTATTTCTTAGCTGAAGAGGACACAGCGGAGCGTGCTGCCATTCTTCCAATTTGTCAGGGTTTCTAAACTGATGAACTGAGCGATGGTGTGTGAGTGAGAATCCTTATGAAGCCAAGTAGCTGACATCAAATAAAGCAGGTTATGGCACAGCAAGCGTTCTCATCTGTCAACCATCATCAAAGTTTCCAGAGGTATCACATCTGACAGTCTCCATGCATTAAATACGAGCTCAGTGCTTAAGTGCACCATGAGCCTTGTGGAATTCACTCCAATTATGAATAATAGCTACAAAAAAATGACATACATAGTAAAGTAATTCTCCTTTCACATTTAATAAAGCTCTGCAAAGATAAATATTTTGATCCTTTTGATAATTCAATGCAACACCAGATTTGCTATGCGTCACTGCTGCAGTTTGGTTTCCAATCAGCTTCAACTGTGTAAGAGCTCTCCACATCCTGATCACATCCCGTCCACTCAGTGTGACTGAATGGATGTGGAGCAGAAACATGCTAAAATCCATCTCAATGTGAAGCTTTACTTTGAGCAGAAAGTGTATGGACCCTGCAATCATATTTAAATTCAACTTCAGCAAGCGTCTGAATCTGACTGATTACTGATTACTCTCTCTCTCTCTCTCTCTCTCTCTCTCTCTCCCTTTATCTCTCCAACTCAACACCTAACAGTAACCTTGCTTTTCTTCTGACTAAATGCATCAAAAGAAACTTTTTATTGGTACAGACACTAAACTTTTAATCAGATTGTGAGAGCGCAGACTTTCAGAGCTCTGATCCTCAGCCAACTCCTCCACTCTCAGAAACCACAGGAGACCCAGAGGAGCCAGGCTGTACTGCACCTCATCAGCACAATCGATCACGTTAATTGATGACAGCAGATAAATGATTATCAGCAGAGGATTTATCAATGACTCTGTGACCAACCATTCAATTCCTCACTGTCCCACCCAGGTTATTAGACTATGGAGTTTTTCTCTGATTCCTCAATTTAAGTCCAATAAAATATATAAACTTGTCATTTTGTGCTCAGCCAGTAAGAACATACATTATCTTTCCAAGTATCATAAAATCATAATGTAGGGCATCATTCATTGGCATTGATTTTTGAAAAAAATGTACCTGACCTTTAATTATAACACCTCTTCAGAGCAGTTACTGTCTGTTTTTATTTTTTTTTCATTATGGAAATGTATCATCCTTTCAGGTTTCTCCAAAATCAGACTGGTGTCTAGGCCTGGGTATCAAAGCAAAATACTTCTTTGGTACCAGATATGTATCTGTAGAGCAGTAGTTGCAGAAAATAAATAACAGTCAAGTTCCAAAAGCTAGCATACAGGATTTTACAACTCTGAACAGTCTGCAAATCATTTAGTCTTCCTTCATGATGATCGCAAGGAAAAAATACAATTACAAAGTAATCTAACAGGAATGTGGGCTTGCATGTATATGATTGGCTAGCACAGTGCTTTGACAAATGGCGTTGCATTGCATTGTGGCAAAGGTTGACTCAGGTTAAACCTTTTTGCACAAATAAATGAAGGGGTTTGCTTTTTCATGGATTAGAACATAGCCGTATTCTGGATAATCTACCAACCTCACTGTGAACAGTTGTCACATGTTCACCCTCATGTAACAGGGTGGCAGCAGAAATCTCACATCTCAAAAACGATCTACATGGGAACATATCACACTTTTTTTTTTTTGTATTGGAATCTATCAGCAACTTTCCACTTGCTCTTGTTAATTTTGAACAAATTAGTTACTGGCTGCAGCCAAATTTTTTACTCATTCTTTACTCCCCAGAGCCCTCTGGACACGACTGGTACATCTGAATAGCAGCCAGAGATGTTGTCATGCTACTGGTTTAACTTGAACTGTTTGTAAAGGATGATGCGTACAGAAATAGGTATACACATACACAAATTATGTTCTATTCTAAGTAAACAACAGCACTATGTGGTGAGTGACTCAGAGATGACCCGAGAGCCGGATGTTTAGCTGCTGGAAGGGTTTGAGTTCAAAGCCCACAGATCTCCCAGTGCTTCAGAGAGCGTTTCATCTCCACTGGTGTGTCACTGGACGCTGATTATTAGGCAACAGACACTGACACTTACTCAGATGTTATTTCAATCCCTGACTGACAAACACAGACACACAGTGAGAAAAGTACTAGCTGCTGATCTGTTCCCATGGTAACAAGGACCAATAGATCTCAGCTATTGACTGAGGATAACGATCTCTGTAGACCTATTAAAGAAAACACCTACACACTCACACACACAATGTGCCCGCAGACTCACACACACACATACAAAGAACATACATACCAGCTGGGCATCAGCCTCCAAAACATCTTTCCTGTTATAAATGGAGATTGAGGGTACAAAAATACAATGGGAATGTTTTCTCTCTAAAAAGCTGAATGCTTGAATAGCCAGGTGAGAGAGAGAAAGTCAAATCTCCCCAAGCCATGCTGTGGAAAAGCTCGCTCTTAAGTGGCATAGCAGCATGATATAAAAGAGGATATGTTGAGAGTGAGTGGGCGATTTGCTCAGATTTAACTGGGGAGGTTGGGCAGAAAAACTGTCTTTTTCCAAATACTTTGGCAGTCCTCTCCATATTCTGTATCTCTGCTTTCATTCTCAAATCTGCGCTTAACAAGTGGGTATGCATTTAATACATGTGTGCTTATCATAGGGGTGAGGTCTTTCTTCATCACCTTCAAATGACACCCTGACTAGTGGTGGCCTGTGTTAGTAAGAGGAGTCAGTATTTCATTATTTTCCAGTTTGAGAGTTAATAAGAGAGATTGAGAAAGTGATACTGAGAACAGTCTTCTCTTGACCTTCTGACTGTCAGAGTCAATCACTTAAATAATTATCAAAATACAAAATAGCAGAATTCCAACAGGGCAGCTAGTAAATCATTGGACAATTTAATCAGACCTGTGATGTCAGTGTAAAACAGAAAAAGGTTATGGTTTGTCCCTCAAAATACTCAATTTTAGGAAATTGAGAAGGATGCTTTTGAAGGCTTGTTATTTTATAAAGTATTGTGGGACTCTAGGGTGGTGGTACGAGGTGTGTTAAGTCAGGACACTGTATATTCCTGTGTGGCAACAAATTACGTTTGCCTGATAAGGTTTTCTGTGTTGACCAAAAAACCTAAATATTTAAATGGATAAAAGAGCAACCTCCTTCAGTTAATCAGTGCTACTATGAGCTCTTTAAATATCTCCCAATATACAGATTTGAAGCTACATTTAATAGCAAGAAGAATGATTTTATGGAGACCTGGGAGCCACTTACCACTTCATTGCCACCACATATTACAAACATCCAGGTTTATCTGACTTTCAGGTCAGATAAAATATGATTATTAGCAAACATGACATGAAGCATATTCTCTCTGTATGAAATGTATTATTGACCTAATGTAGGTTAGAGTACCTAAAAAGAAACTGGGGTGTTAGCTTTTTTATATTTGTGCTAGACTTGTTCTATATTTGTAAGGTATATACACACTTGCTATATTTTTGTGTTGTTTTGATTGTATTGGATTATTATAATTGTTAAAAGCTAATTAGATATTTTAAACACTCCAGCAGCAAACTATCTCATACTGAAAACCTTCCACAGTCTGAGAAATGTCCTGAGTAAAACAGAGTGATAATTCCTGGAAAGAGACAAGACATTTGACATTTAGGTTTTCAAATGTCATCTTCAGTGGTGCCAGCACCAAAGTTGAAATTCCATTCACGTCCAGTGTGAGTCTGAGTGGCCAACATGTCCAAACCTCTGCAAATAATCTAAATTTTAAACCATGGCTAGTTACCAATATGGTAAATTGCACCTCCAAGCACCTCAGGACCTGGCTCAAGCAATTGGATTTCTAATAATCTCGGATGCATTAACATCTTAGTTCTGTGGATTT